>CM051026.1:49781738-50149238 GCA_027627225.1 Congeria kusceri
TATACCTGATGCAAATAATTGTTAATATGCCCAAGCTAAACATTATAAGTTCCTTTGTTTATTGACCCTTATTTTAATTTAGCTGGATTGGGATCAAAGATGAAATATTTTGAAATGTTACATATGTAAACCGATTTATCAAAATAAAAAAAAAACAATGATGATTTAAATTTTGCATCTGATATTGCCAAATGTAGACCGTGAAGTTGACGAAGTATCTACAGATTTAAGTTAAACTGTAACCATGGCAACCATTCATAACATGAACATATGTGAACTAATGATCTTCTTTATGAAACCATGTCAAAATGCTATAATTAATAATTATGAATTGCAATAAACAAGTTCAAACATTTAAGTTAATCCACACTGAAGTCTTTTCTTCCACTGTCATTCAATCTTTCAATTCAACGAATCTTTTTTGTTTGTTTCATTAAATGTAGGAAAACTTAATTTAAATTTCACACATGATTTGTTAGGTAAGTGACAATGACAATAACATGACATAGATTATAGTTAACTTTGCGGTTACCATGGCAACCATTTAAAATGGAAAACGTATGTGATGTAGTTATTATAAGACATAGCGCAATAAGAGATTCTCCATTTTATAAAATAATACAACATTATTTAGAATGGTAAATTGCGTATAGATATAATGACTTTTATATTTAGATTGTATCCATTAATCTGCTGAGCTCTTGAGGCACTTATATCTTCGTTCCATCCTGGTTACAACACAGTGTCACTGTAATACTGATCATGCATGTTTACACTATTATCACTATAAATGTTATTAGTCATATTATTTTGGCTTTGGTAAAACTGGCAGTGGGTATGCACAGTTGGAGTTGCACAGTAGTTCAATTTCTTCGTGTAGATACAATTGGCACTGAGAAGATAGGCCATGTGACTCCGGTTGGTCCGGCATACTGTCCTGCATAACAACGTCCTGCTTCAAGATGGTCGCGGCCTCCCCAACATCAGCCGCATGCTTTCAGACAAAGACCACGCCCGGCTTGTCTGGTGTTATTCTGAGATGAAACATATAAATACGATCACACATACTAATGGAAACTAGTACTTCACTTTTATTTAATCAATATTATTTTACTTAAACAAAGATTTCTTCACAATCAATGCGTTATGTACCTGGGGCCTTATAAACAAGCCACTAAGGACAATATTAAGTCATTTTTAAGGAAAATAATCAAATTCAATTTTCCTTGTGAAAACAATATTTTATACTTCAAGTATGTAAACTAAGACACATATATTGATTCTTTACCAAAGTAAAAGCGTTTAAGACACATTTTACATGAAATGAACCAGCCACATAGTTAAGGAATTTTATCATTTTAAGAAATGTTCACGAAGAAGCTTTGTGTATACGGGCCCAGGTATTTTAAATGATTTGTATTCACACATGATTGCCTGTGATTTATATATATATATATATATATATATATATATATATATATATATATATATATCACATATATATATAATAATTTGTATCTGCTATTATTTAATGCATAATACTTTGTGATAAGTATTTGTTTCAATAATATGGCAAAAATACAAATTTTATGCAAACGTGAAGTGGTCGTATGACAGCAGATTTGTGACAGACTTGAATAGGCATTTTAGGAAGTCTGTCCAATTGTAGAACTTGACTGGTTGTTATGGATCCTATACCACCTGTGGGATGTTGTGTTCAATGCAGGATGATGCCCTGATGGTCTTCGCAATATCCTCCAATGCATTTACATCGGTGTGTCTCCAATGCATCTTCAATTATACAATAGCATATTTTCGCTCAGAACCGAAACACACATACATGTATCTTTATATTTGATAAACTATAAAGTAATTTATTAAATAATAAAGTGACCAATTTAATCAATGAAATCCTTATTTTTGTGTTTCATTTTCAGGATAGGAATCACATTCATCATAATTATCATAGATGTGAAAATTTCAATATTGTCAACATTATTTAAATAGAGTTCACCAACTATTTCCTATTTCTCATGAAAATCAGTAAAATAAGTTCCGCCAGGACAGTGCTAAAACTACCAGATGATAAATGACTGTCAGTTATATCCAGACATTACCGTTTTACTCAAAATGCTACATTTTATTAAGATGTAAACAAACTTCACTAGTGTTACAGGAAGGTCACGGCCGCCGTTTTTTTTCACGTTCGATTCCGGTTTGTTTATTTGTCACTTTATGTTAATAATTTGACAACAATTCGGTTATGCTAACATTAAACAGTAATGGTGGTTAAAATAGAACACTTACCTTGATCTAAGACAAGTTAAATCCAAAGTACAATGATGCGCATCGAGTAAATATTAATATCGAAATGTGTCAGATTTCAGTGTGGTTTATTAAATTAAATGCCAATGTCCTACTGCGGTAAAAAGGGAGTAGACAGTCCATTACGCAATAAAAAAAAGGTCAAAGTCAACAAATTAAGTAAGAATTTTCACTGAACCGCATATTTTAGCTAATATTTTAATTACTTCAATATGATAAATGCTAAAATTTCAAATAAGAGGCGATTAAAAGAGTCTTGCCGAATTTGGACCAAACGTCTCAGAACACGCCACGTATAAAAATGCAGACACTAAATACTATTCAGTAGCATACTTGCATTCTGAATGTAAACAATAAATGAAACATGGTTTTCTTGGATAAGTTGTGTTCATAAACTAAAGAAATTGCAAACTCGGAGACAGAATGCATGTTCCCATATTATGTGTCTCTATATTTTATTTGTAATAAGTTTCCATATCATTAATTTTCATAGAAATTGTTTAATAAATCTCAGAATTTCAATCCATCAAGTGCACTTTGAACATAATCATGATCTCAATTTGACTTTGTTTTAGCATGAGTCCAGTTATACCTAATGTTGTCCGTAGCAGTATCATCTATTACCAGCACAACAAAGAAACATGTTTTTCTCCCGCCAAATGATCAAACATTCCTCAGAAGCTTTAGATATTTTTGTAAACTCTTATTTCTGTTCACCCTGGCAAATTTTTCTGCATCTATTTTTTAATCTTAATGAAAACTGAATGTCAGTTGATCGCAAAACATTATAACAGTTGGTAATGTAGCAACACATTTAAAAAACAATTTGACTCGTTTGGAAAAATACTTGAGTGGGTAAATCGTAAGAAAATGTAAGAAATGGTAGCCTGATGTAAAAGTACATGTCCAAATAATGCGCACTTATCATTGTCCATGTCTAAATAACTAACTTCGCAATCAGTGTTCAACAAATGAACAACTGTTGTGTTAGGAAGAGTAAAAAAAAACACAGTGCTATCACGTCTCTTAGGTATTTTGTGTCACAGTGGTGGTAATGATGGTTGTGGAGTTAGTTATGGTTGTGTGACGGTGGTTGTTGTGGAACGGTGGTGGTTGTGTGTGACGGTGGAGGTTGTGTCACTGTAGTAGTAGTGTTGGTTGTGTGACGGTGGATGTTGTACTGACAGTGGCGGCTCTATCGCAGGTGTTTATGTTCTTATGTGACGGTGAAAGTTGTGGTTACGGTGATGGTTTTGTTAGTTGTATGACGATGGTGGTTGTGTTGGTTGTGTGACGGTGAAAGTTGTGGTGACGGAAATGTTTGTATTGGTGGTCGTGGTGGTTGTTTCGTTTGGTGACAGCGGTGGCTGTGGTTGTGTTATTGGTTATGGTGGTGATGGTTATGGTAGGAGTGGTGGTAATGGTGGTGGTTATAGTGGTGGTGGTGATGATGACGGTGGTTATGGTTTAGGTAGTAATGACCTATGGTGAAGGAAATGGTGGTTGTTGCTATCGTGGTAGTGGATGTGGCGGTGGTGTTGTCGGTTATGGTGGTGGTCGTGGTTATGTTGGTGGTGGTAATGATGATGGTGGAGGTGGTAGTAATAATGGTGGTAATGATGATGGAGGTGGTAATGATGGAGGTGGTAGTGGTTGTTGTGTTTATGCTGGTGGTGTTATTAATGGTGGTAGTGTTGGTTGTTTGTATGGTGGAGGTTGTTTATTGTATGGTGTTGGCGGTGATGATGTCGGGGATTTCTAGAGTGATGATGGTGATTATAGTGGTGGTGGTGGTAATGGTGGTTGTAGTGATGATGGCGGTGGCACTGATGATGATGGCGGTTTTGTTGGTGGTTGTGGTTACAAGTATGGTGATGATGATTTTGGTGATGATGGTGAGGGTTGTTATAGTGGTGATGGTGTTGATGTGGTGATGTTGGTGATGGTGGTGATGTTGGTGATGATGGTGAAAATAGTGATGATGGTGATGGTGGAAATGATGGTGATGGCGGTTATAGTGGTGATGGTGTTGGTGGTGGTAATGGTGGTACTGGTGGTGATGGATGGTGCTGGTGTTGGGGTAGTAATGGTGGTGGTGGTAATGGTGATGGTGGTTGTAGTGTTGCTGATGGTGGTGATAATGGAGGTGGTATGATTTTACTCTTTTTTTAATATTTCACTTTAAAACAATCTATCGATCTATTATTTAACATAAGTATTACATTTAAAAAAATCATATGGAACAGCAGTCTTTAAAATTTCCACAATACATTGACCTAATTGTGGCCAGACCGTGGTTGGAATGGAAAGTAGTCGCTGGCTACTTATCACTGCAATATCCTGTTGTTCATGTGCGAGTGTGTAATAGCACTTAGGCTCTGAAGAATATCTCGTGCCATGCTATCTCTATATGTTTAAAACTTGTAAATTAAGAACCACATTATACTATGAAAAAGTGTTATATGGATATACGCACGTTTTTCATTATTGTGGTCAATTTATTTCATTTTGACATAATAGTAATTAAAAGAAAGTGCAGATATTACTGTGCGTCTTGATTATATTAAGTATCTGCTTTAAGTGTAATATGGTCTGTTAACATGTTAACTTATATATATAAATACTATTTTCATTTTGTTTATCAATAAAAAAACATTATTATATCCATGTATTGCAATACGTGTAGTTGTGGTTTATGTAATAACCTGTAGTCTTTGATCCTCTTCATAATAGTGTGCTTGCCGTTGAAATGTATGTGTACCCATGGGCGTAAAGCCGAGTGTATTCGAGATAAAACTATAAACTTTATTTATAAGAATGTTGTCTGTATGTAATACGTGAAAAACTAACATGGCCACAAAGTGTCACATTCACCACAGATTATAACCACTATTACGCAAAAAAAAGACATGAACTAGCACATGCATGCGCAATCTACAACTAGAACTATGAGCACGGACCCTTACGCTGTGGTTATCATGGGCGTCAGGCAGACTACTAATGGGGGTTTCCGACAGTTAATATGCATATAAAACATGTTGAACATGATCTCGCGCTACCATGTTTGATTTGGCAGATCTAAGAAAACAAAAATAAAACGAAAGAGCAAACTATGCAATGTAAACTGAACTGAAACTTGTTTTATGCGACATACTCGTCAGTATTGATTGAAACCAGGGCCGCAACGAGCAATCACCATGCGACATTTAATATGTATCACTAGACAGGAAATCGAAAGAGCACCTGCTTATCAGAGCACACCGTGCATTTACTACTTAAAGGGCAGAACAATTTCAACCAGTACATGCCATCATATGACCATCATGATCGCATCACACCATTTCTAAATACATCTTCATCAAGCCCATCATCTTCATCACCAAAAGCATGTGTTTCAGCAGCCATCGACATATTATGGTATCCCTTGTTTTGGCAATGTACCAGCCGAAACTGAAACTGCGAAACTGAAACTCAACCGAAACTGTGTTGTAACTCTACAGCATACCTGTTGGAAATGCGCCAAACGAAAATGAGTATCAAGTTTACCACTGCATGACAATAACATGGACAGATATGACATAATACTAGAAAGTTTGTATTTACTGTAATAGAGTATTTATAAATGTAAACGTATTGATCACTTAGGCAATCACATTATTGATTATCTAGACAACATTTAGTACCGAATAGAGAGTTTCATTGATTACACGTTCGTTAGGAGTATCGTGCATGTTCAGTCGCAATTTTGCCGGTTTATCGTGCTAAGTCTAATTTGTCCCTGGATACAAGTGGCTTAAAATATACACGTTATCGCACAGACGCATGCCTAAGCATACAATGACAAAGGGATAGGTCATATATAATGTAAAAATCGACAAATACGAACACAAAGCTTCCTTGTCTGATATCGATTAAAATTAAGTCTGGACTAACAAAACGTGTCATTGTGGCATTTTATAAACATCGATTATAAATCTCAAAAGAGCTTCAAGTTGCTGATTATCAAAACACGCAAGGCAAATATTGTTCAATAGGCACACCATTTTAACTAACAATCATCATTTCCTATTTTAGACTTCCATAAAACATAAATCTCAGGAACGATGCAAAGCATGCAATAATGACACAACCCTCATGATCATCATCATCATCAGCAGCATCATCATCATCATCATCATCATCAGCAGCAGCAGCAGCAGCAGCAGAAGAAGAAATTGCACCATTATCATCATTAACATCATTGACATCAATTTCATCAGTGTCATCATAATCATCATTATCATTAGCATTATCATCATCATCATCATCATCATCATCGTCACCATCATCATATGTGATGATAATTAATTTTCGTAGTCTTCAAACTATTTCTGATTATTGCGTGAGCGACTTTAGTCGCATAACAACTTTTCATTAAATTTGCAAAGAGACAAACAGACAGAGTAATTAGTGTCACACCACATTTAGATTATGGAAAGTACATTACTAATGATACTGCTATGAAATACACATAACTGTTGAACATAAATAGTGCATACATCAATGTAATTGTACTTACACTAATTTGTTTAATATTAACTGGCTTATTAGCCCAAGTTGATGAAGCCTGTGATTGTTACCGATACACCTAGTTGCTATTAAATTTCCTTACAAAATCCATTCCAATTATTATTAATTTTATTTTTATTATTATTAATAATAATATTATTATTATTATTTGGCCGGCATTAATCCGTTGATATTTTTACCTACGTGTGGTCAGATTTACCAGTAAATTGCATATGCTATATTTCACATGACTTATGTTTAGTGATGTTTGTATAAGAATCAACATCCTTACCATCGTTACCATCATCATTATCATCATCAGCAGCATTACCATCATCATCATTATAATCATCATCATTATAATCATCATCACCTCATCATCATCATCATCGTCATCATCATCATCATAATATGTACCATCATCGTCACCAACATCATAATCATCATCATCATCACCACCACCATCAGCATTATCAACGTCATCATCACCGCCACCATCATTATCATCATCATTATCATCATCATTATCATCATCATCATCAGTAACAGCATCAGCAACTGAACAAAGAAAAACTTGACGAAGTTAGTTGATTGTTCAACACAACTTTAACAGAAAAACACTAAACAATACTTTAAATAATATAAAATTACATTTTGTTAAGGTTCTGCTCGCCCACGTTTTTTTTTTTTGGTAATGTCCTTATTTGTAAATCTAAAATGCAATTTCGTTTGGCGCATTGCCAGCAGTTAGGCTGTAGGGTAACTACCTAGTTTCGGTTGGAAAATTGCCAAAAAAGGGACAATCTACCGTTGATGTGACTTGATCAACTGTTAAGCAGAATATAAACAAAATTTACAATAATGGTCGCTTTTTTATTTGTGTTAATAATATGTATTCAATGAATACGGGTCGGTGTCATATTACATATTGTGTTGACTTTATAGGCATACTGCTGCTACTTTAAACAAAAAACCTTGTCATAATAACTGTCCGTATATTTCAAAACAATTGTTTCGTGATGTGTTTTTTATTTAATGACTCTTAAAGAAAATCAGAGTTTAATGATGTAAAATAAAATAAATATTAGGTATTATTCAATTAACATATCGTATTTTTCCGTTAATATTTGGTTGAAATCATCGCTTTTGATAAAATAAATATGATTAAGTCTGCTTGTGTATCGCGTATAGGCTATTAGTATGTATTCCCATTAAAAAGCAACGACAGTTCGCCACACGTTGAAACCACACAATTTAAATAAGTATAGTAAGTAACTTATATATGCATATGCAAGTTGTTCGCATTGTAAAGCCAAGGGCACATGCAGATCGTAAACCGATTACCGATTGCCGATTGCCCACTACTAAAATGTTTGGCGATCAACGACAACCTACGGCGACCAAAACCAGAAATTTAGAATTTTGGTCGGAGACTGGTCGGTGGTTGGTCCGCGATTGATCAGAGACTGATCGACGATCGGTCGTACGAAAAGTCGGCAATCGTCTTCGACCATCAACAACCATTAAAGACTGACAGGCGACGAGTTGGCGATTAATTGGCGACTGGTTATCAATGCCTGGTAGGCGGTATTTTGATTATTCGATACCAATTTAATCCGTTATATGATTTTTTCTCAATTTGTTCAAAAAGAGTTTCTTATTGTTCAGTCGGCGATCAAATATTTGTCTGCGACAAGTCGGAGACCTGTCAGCGATTGAATAAAATACCAACAAAAACCTTCTCGCGACCTGTTTGGTCGGCAACAGGTCTTCACTGCAACATCGAAGACCATTGGCTACTAAAATGGGTCTCAAGACCAGTCGGCGATCATCGACAACCACTCACCGACCTTCAACTACTAGTTTAAGACCTTTGAAAGACCATCAGCAACCACTGGTCGTAGGTGGTCGGGAGTTTGTCTTTAGTTGGTCGCAGGCTATGTGTGACCGGCACTTTATTCTACATATTTTGAAAGAATAATAAACACAATACCACCTAGGATTAGAAACCTGTATGGTTTGGATTCCAAAGAAATGCAATTTGCATGACAATACAAACTGGAAGGCGTACGATTAGAGCAGAAATAAAATCAGTACATCACATTTTTGCGCCAAAGAAGTATCGATTATTAATGAGAGATCCATCACATCTAAACGCTGGCTCATATTTGTTCATAAACGTTGAATTAGGTTAACACTGTTTTTTTTATGGTGTACCATTTGTATCAAACGTACATATAAACTAAATATAAATGTAACTGTTGTTACAAAATTGTAACTACTGTTACAATTTTAAAACAGCAGTCATACATTTGTAACTACAGTTAAATTTACAATTATACCTGCAGTTACAATTTATACCGACAGTACAAACAATATTGCAGTTGTCATACAATTGTAACTGCAGTTAATATTTTCTTCTGATTCATGTATTAATGTTAATATGTATCTTAAGTAGATTTTATAATTTACAAAGTCATATTTAAGTAAATAAAATGCAACTGTGATAAATAGGCATTATGGTAAACGTAATTTGTGAAACAGACTAAAAGTTTAAATTTACAAAAAGTCAGACAAATGTTACCGCGGTAATAATTTTATGACGACTGCTAACTTCTGTGACTGTGGTTACAAATTTTAACTGCAGGTATGTTTATAAATGTAACTGCAGTAACATAATTATGAATGCAGTCATACAATTGTAACTACGGTTATAACTGTATCACATAAGTCAACGTTAAGCTGGCGTGCGTTTAAGTACTTTTGGCCAAATGGTACGCCGTAGTTTTGTTCAGATTGTATTACGACCACTGTTATTATATCAGTTGTTTATGACTGTGTCTGTTTACCTGATAGCAATGCGTAAAACCTGTAATTGAATACCTTTGAATTTGTACAAAACAATATTACATGCATCAATGCACACTGGGAATTGCCCATATTAACACGAACATATGGTATTTTAAAAGCCATGTGTTCATTAATGGAGATGTTTGACATTATCTATGTAGGATAAAAAGGGGGTACTTTACAGTCACCGATAATGGTAAGCATGATTTAAGTTTCCATATATATATATATATATATATATATATATATATATATATATATATATATATACTATGGAAATTAAATATGTATGATATATTCGTTTTGAACGCAGATTATAAATAATGATACTTATAATAGGCTATTTAAAAAGGTGCAATACATTACATGTGTTCATTTAATATTTAAACATACACATTTGCATTAAAACTATGATGGGATTAGACAACGGAGACTTTTACAACCCTTATTGTCCAAAATGGTGTGTATAAAACCACCCGCTTATCTATATCACTTTATAAACATAATAACAAAAAGTGTTTATTCTCAAAAACGTGAATCAAATACTAAATGTATTGTTATGGTGTCCATGTACCGTAATTGTCTTACTTGCTAACCTGTCATAACGCGATTGGGGATATGTTTTAAAGCTTTACTATTTGATATATTATTTACAGTTGAAATAAATTCTCCATCAAAAACTAACGGGCAGGTGTTACTGAGACTTAATGAATAAACCTGAAATAGGGATGCAATTTTTACATGTAAATATTGCTGAACAAACTTGTAACCTACATTCACTTAAATATCAACCTATTCACCAAGAGTTGTACGACATTTTAATTACTGAATCTTACACAAACTTTGGTCATTGTTAACCATATACATTTTTGGTAAATGAGTCTCACGTTTAACGCGTTTGTGTACTTTCAGTGAAGTGACAAATTTATCAAATTTTGCTTTACAATAACACTAAAATCAAGATCATAGTATCGTCATTAATCATGCGCAGTCCAGACATAACATTGTTCTGAATACACAGTGCAAGATGCAATCGAACAACATAAGGAAAAATAAACATAATATAATATTATTGACTTAAACAAATAGTTCAACTTGTAATTCATATTACGTTTACTTTTTGTCAGACTCGTTCCTTGTATCGCACTCGTGTGCATAATTTATTAATATATATATATTATTTATTATATATATATCGCATAATCGTTTACCTTGTAAGATGTGTGTTTGCTTTAAGAAGTGTAACACAAGACCGCCATTTTGGATTACTAATTGGGCATATGAAATATGTAACGTTCTTTGCAAATCTTTTCAACATGTATAACAGATACACTAAACAAACAAACAGCTGACTTAAGCAATCGCTCTAAAATTATCAACACATATGTATCTTTTGAACCATCCTTGACAAGCGAAGTACATGTGATAATACTGTCTGTAAACTGTTCCGATAAATAAACCGTTGCATAAATCAAACACGAATATAATGTTAAATGCATGTCTCAAATGCGACGCAAAATATTGACGCTTTCAATGAAAATAAATGTCTACGCTGTTTAATAAATTCAACACTAAAGCATGTGCCTTGTATCTGATATTTTAACCGTTACTAAATATTTAAAATGCTATCGGCCGATAGTATGTTTATTAATGCCAGAATACATCTTGAATTTTATTGGAGAAATAGAAAGAGAGCGTCTGATTACTTCATGCGTTGTGAAGCCAAATGCTGTTAGAGGATTGTGTTACTTCGCCATGGATATCACATGTTTGTTTTTCCAGCGCGTGTTTAGAAATAACTTAATTATGCAGCCGTGAAATTGAATATCATTATATTTGGCAAATTTTCTTGCGCGGGAGAGTTTTAGGGAATTCAAGCCTACAAGACTGGTTAAATATGTACCAAAAGCTGTTGCATAATTTTTGGGACTAAGATTTACATTATTGTTTAGATAAGCAGTAAAATTACTGTTATAAACATATACAATGTAAGTATAAACGTTATATATCCTTGTTTGTCATGAACATGATATAACAGTCATTCCCATAATGAAATAACTAGTTTGTTAAGCCTTTTAGGTACGCTCTGTAAATAGCGATTGCACAATGCCCCCCATGTATCATAGCGCGTTCGACACGGAAAACATACAATTGTATATTCACTTTGTCGAAATGCAATTTTTAGAGTCTAAGCTAGTTGTGTTGAAAGAACATTTCGCGTATAAATCATATATTTACTAAGCAGTTTATTAAATGATAACTAAACGCTAGCTGCAAAGTACAAAATAAAGATGAAACACTAAAGAAAATACGATATAAAGGCGAAGGTTATCGATTTAAACACACAGATGTCAATCTAAGTTTTTCCTTGAATACCTTGTTTAAAAGCGGTTAAAAATGTATGGAGCGGACAAGCTTTATGGTGGACAGACAGCTTATATATATACTCACTAAGACTAAACTTCATTGGGGGACTGATTCGCGGAGTCGAGGCTTGCAATCTGCTTTCGGCAAAAAAAAAATAGCCAGGGTTTATTGACAAAAGTAGCATAGAGTTTAATATCTCCGTTTTAACCCATTACAGATCATTCTAAAACTAGCGCGCATTTACAGCCGGTGTACAGCTGAATCAATAAGCTTCCAAAGAGTAATAAGCGGCCGGAATTTTCAATAAATGGGGAATTCATAGTTATAAACTTACTATGCATGTTAACTTTTTACGAATTTCTACACATTTCTATCAGCGTCTGCAGTAGATGATTTCAATCAATAAAAATATGTTATTCTTGTTATAAATAGACGTGGCAAAATAAGTATCGGTATATCTCAAAATTCATGTTACTTTTGCTTCATTTGAGTAGCATAAACACATTATTTGCAATACTTATTATATTCGGAAACCGTTGATACTCATATTCTTACCTAATATAATTTTAAATCGCCATAGCCTGATGCAGTTGTATGTTTGGGTTATCAAAAATAAAAATCCTCATCATGTCAAATGCGCTCAATGTTCCCTGAATATTGCAGTGTATCATGATACAAACTATACATGATTTATATTTGACTGTTTAATGTGTATATATTATATAGCTTCTATGATAAAAATAGGGTATATAACTTAAAAAATAACGACACTCGTCTGATACATACTAACTTCCATTTATGCCCGCAATTATTTTCTTACATTGTTACTTTAAACCTATTTATTTTAGCTCGATTATCGAGACCGTTTCCTTGGTAGAACCAGTATTTGTTGTCTTTGAGGGTGATTTTGAGAACGCTCCCAGAGTGGGGATTTAACCCGGGACCTCCCGATCGCTAGGCGGACGCTATTTCCACTACGCCATCGCGACGTTAAGCCATAGCCACTACGCCACCGCGGACACCACGTCCACTGCTTCACAGCGACTCTTACATTGTTAATCTGTTAAATTTGCATGGCAAATGTATGTAACAATTATGTTAACGTTTTGGTTCTTTATCTATAACTGAAGAACAAATGGGGTGGTATGATCGGTTTATTCACGATACAAATATTACCTATGTAGGTGGTTATTCGGATCACTGTCTGCAGCCGTCATTCTTACTAAAGATACATGGGCGACCTTTACTAAGAATTAATATTCTATTCACACCTTTATTCCTATATTATTGAAAGAAAAAATATTGAAATGGATCGCAACGATCATTTTGTCGGAGAACACACGTCACCGAATTGTTTGAAACGTCAAATTGAATTAGGGTTGTGTACTTAATTGATAGTTTTAAGATTGTGTCAGTGATGATTATAGTGTGTTCAATCTTAGCTGAAAACGTTTAAGACCAAACATAAATTGATCCTGTGTATTTCATTTTAGAGCATTTATTGAAATTCTATTGAAGTAATTGCGTAAGGATGACTTATTGCACTATTGATTACGTCAATAAAGTAGCAAAGTACGCGTTTATGTGAATATTATAACATAACGATTGTGTGAATAATGCCGATTCAAAAAAAGTAAATGGCATAAGTTCTTCGTATATATATTGTTTGTTTTGTTGAATATGATGCATGTGTACGTACAATGTATCATGAAGTCGAGTTCGATTAATATGACGTAAAACAATTGATGCTATTTCTCACTATGTGTTTAAACACATGTTAATGTTTTTCTTATATTTTATTGTTTTAGAGTGATTACTGTGCTCCCGAGTTTTACACAGTAATAGCCATGCGTCTCTCCTCAGCCCTAAAAGACGCCGGGGTAACTGAGGATATTGTGATGGCAAGGAGAAACGCAATTTTGTTTCAAGAGACGGCCTTGACGATGCAGAATGGTATTCAATATAGAAAATCATTAGTGTTCATGTTTGGTAGTCAGTCTGAAGGGACCACAACGCCAGGACTGCAGTCCGACGTCGACATGCTCCGTTGTGGTTTACAAATTAATGTAATAAAAACATTGAAAGCATGGGAACCAGGTATACTGAACGTGTTAATGTTTAAAGATGAAGAGTGTTCACCACAACAGTACTTTCTCCAGGTTATCAAAAGAAATTATCCCGAACCAACTTCTCGTGCAGAACATATCATGTCCGAATGCCATAAACATACCGTATTATTAAGCTCTGGTACCTGGAGGAAACATCTAGAAGGGATGGCTTTCGACTTCAGTGGCACTGTCCACACAGCTGGTCCGTCCGCTAGTTGGTCAGAAAAGGTTGATATGGTATCAGCCCTAGGTGTATGGGATATGCTGCCTGAAGTGAAACAGTGGATAGACAGACACAGACCGGGTCACTGGCCTACAGAAAATGTATTTGAAGAAGCTAAAAAATGCTTGTGGTTCTTGGTACCTGTCGGACATCCGCTCAGCGAAAGAAAACATCTTGAATGGAGGCTGTCTCCAAATCTCATCGAAAGAGAACTCATGTTCAGTTTAAATATGACTCAACTAAGATGTTGTGTATTGCTGAAAATCATCAAGAAGGCTCTTTTTAACAAAGTGGTAGAGAATGGAATATCTAGTTTTCACTGCAAAACAGTTTTACTTTATACAATAGAGAGAACGCATGCGCGCCTATGGCAAGACCACAACTTAGTATTGCTAGTTATACTGTGCTTACATACACTGCGAAGATGGCTAAAATGTGCTATATGTCCACATTATGTCATAGAAGGCGTGAATTTGTTTGACGGTAAACTTTCGTATATCCAATGTCGCAAATTACACGCGTTCGTTTCAGAACTCATTGAAAACAATTTGCAAGGATATGCAGTATAAGTATTGACAATATCGGTAGGAAATTATTGTCACATACCCTTGGCTTTCTTTTCTATGATGGCGGTCTAACATGTGATAATTTGCATTTAAAGCTCAAAAGTAAGATTGAGTTTGGCAGGCTTTGTTTTCTTCATGATGCTACGGACAGACTTCCATATCGGTTTGAACAACGTTCAAAACTAAATATTTTGCGGGGTTTACACATGTTTCAATGCCAATGTGTAAAATATTACATTTACTGCTCTGATATACACAAGGAAGTAGCTGAACAAATGCATAGTTCATTATTACAACTCCAAGCGTCTATAATAGCGGCATATACCATCCGAAATCGTACTTCTATCAACCAACGTATCATAGGGTATTTACTCAGGACGAACACAACCTCCAGCCGGTTGAAATTAGCTTCAATATTGCTTTGCTCTGGGAATTTATGTTCGGCTATCGTCCTTCTACGTGATTTGGACAGGAGATTTAACAAGCAGCAATTGCGATCAATGTGTTTGTGTAATCGGAATTCTAGGGACAGCTCGATGCGTACAATTGCAATATGTTTAAATGAACGGCGTTCTGTGAATGAACAAAATATTGCATTATGTGTGCACTTTCTTAGACACGAAGCATACTGTGTTCCTCCAGCATTGATATATGAAATGAATAGAACAGGAATTAAAGCGGGAAACAGTGAAAGAATGGATGTTCAGCTTGAATGGAAGAAAGATGCCATTGTTGATGCTCGTGTGTTCCTGTACTATCTGCAGTATCTTACGTACGGGGGCCTCGGTGCTAGGTCACACCAACTGTGCGCTATGAGAGCATTAGAAGATCATCTAACCGATCATAAGATAGACGTGTACCATAGAACAACTGCTTTAAACCTGTTGGGTCACTGTTATGAGATGGAAGGAAAATTAGAATTAGCTACGAATATGTATACGAGTTCTCTTGGTATCCGGCCTGAGAATAACGTCGCTAATTGGCATTTGAAGAGAGTTAATCGACAGTGATATTTCATATGTTTTTCAAATTAAACTTGAAATTGGTTGTTGGTATCTAAAACTGTACACATTAACGGCAAGTAAATATTGTTGATGATACTTTTTGAAACGCATTACCAGAGTTAGATACATGCCTTTCATATATCGAGTATTTTAAATGGTTCATTGGCAGTTTACCTTAAAATAGTGACAGTATCCTAATAATATATTGGGCTTGAATACGGATAAAAAAATAGTTGTATTTAATAAAGCGTCCACCTGTAGAATGTTAATGCATATTCAAATATTAAAACCTATAACTCGTGCTGATGGGTACTATATATACAACGCTAAAAGTACTGTTTTACTATTCAACAAATTCACGATTTATTCATGGAATGTATCGATTTTCGTTTTAACTTTCGTAAACAAATATTGCGAAACATGTTCACGTGTATTTGAAATCTCTCGCGTGTATTAGTGTATAAATCTGTAACGTTTTTAATCTTAATCATTACAAATACAAGTACTGTATACAAGCTACCTCATTTGTAGACCTCTAAATCTTCATGTTCAGTGCTGTGGAACCTAATGCAACTGTGGAGTCCGAGTATATGCATGTATTTGATGTCAAGATCATCAACTGATAATTTAAACAATTGCGTTTTGCAGCAACATTTCTTTTTAGCTTCTGTTTGATTTTGTATGTACATATATGGTAGTAAACCATTATTGTGTTATCTAGGTATAGTTGAGTCTGATGTAATATCGTTAATGCCGTGAACATTTTATTACATCCCATTACAATTACAGAATAAACGTGTACGAATATGCAGGTTGTTTTGAATTGAAATTCATTATACCATTAATTGCGTGTTGACATGTATGTTTTATGACGTCTTTAATGTGTACAATCAGAAGCCACGTAATCGGCAAATCATTCGAGTCTTTATGCTCATCATCATCAAAATAATCGACAGCAGAACCTACATTAGTTTTATTGTTTCTTATTTTATCTGATCAGTAACACAATAACTGGATTTTAAGTGGAAAATGGAGTACATCAAACATGTCTCAACTACAAATGCACCCTACATAGTCTACATGTGTTACACAAAACAGAAGCAAATGCCAATCATACGCTATACATAGACATATTCACAGATTGGCAAATACAGAAACATGTGTCGCATTTTTCGAAACAAAATATAATTATATAAAAGAAGCGAGTTAACACTCCTGGTATAGACATATATTCAATATGGAAATAATATGTCTTTTGTGATTAAGCACACACTAGAAAGCTTAAAATTATAAAGCGTTAGTTACGCTTTACGTCATTATTTTAAACCATTGTTATCACTAACATCGCGTTAAAATGCAAGTTCGTTTGCATAATTCCGGCTTGCTTGCTTAGTGGCTAGATAATGCATATGTTTAGTTTATGATTTATGATTTTTTTTTGTACATATAATTTAGCTTTTGCAAATACTTGTTTGGGGATATTTGTCAACAAATACGACAATCTGTAAAATGTTCCTTTAAGAGGATAAACCAAAAACTACACCACGCATACGCTTAACATAGAGGCCATAATTTTAATTTGTATACACCACTGGTGACCTATATATATATACGTAAATGAAATGTCAATAGTTCAGATTGAGAAAATTATATAATGAAAAGTACAAACACGTTACATGGGATTATAAATATATATTAACAATATAGCCAATACGTTACGACAAAGCTCATCAGGACCTAATACAATATATCATAACGTCAACATGTCATGGGGATAACGTCATTTCAATTATGACTGACCCTTTCATATATAAATGTTCAATCTTTCATGGGCTATAGACTAGATCTTACATGTATCAATCGCAACCAATTAAATTCCACTTAGGTCAATTCAACTACGCATGCCGGGATTGTTGACACATTTAATTATTTTTAAGTGCTTGTTAATGTTATGCCAAGAAACTTCTAGCGAATAGCACACACCTAATGCACATTATATATATATATGTATTATATACATACAACCTCAACATAAGCTTTGGTTAAAAGCATATACTTTACTGGGGATGGCAACGAATACCAACAAATAATATTCGAATATTCCATTGATGAAGTATTCGAATATTCGATCAACGGATGCAATACTGTTAACCTAATGGAAACGTATTACTAAAATGACTTAACTGTGTGTTTTATAGCCACAATATACGCACTATGAGACAAATGCGGCAAATATACGGACTTTAATCTGCATATTAGAACCATGTTGGGATTTTGCAATATCATGTAATAGGAAATACTTCCAACCATTTAGTAAGCACATGTAATAGGAAATACTTCCAACCATTTAGTAAGCACATGTAATAGGAAATACTTCCAACCATTTAGTAAGCACATGTAATAGGAAATACTTCCAACCATTTAGTAAGCACATGCAACACTTTGCTAAGAACGTCTCTGTCTATTTCCATGTCATAACAGGAAGGTGACATGTTGTTTCAGAGCACATGTGCACACGTACGCAATAACACCAATTAGCACCTCGGACACGTTTTAAACTTCTTGTTCCCGTATAAGTGAACCTGTGAACTGATAAAAGACCATCATCAATATAATGGGGCTAAAGCAATAACCACAAGCAACCGTTTACAGAACAATATGGTGACAGGTAGACTTTGACACATATCATGTGAGAAGCTAAGGTGACACGAAAACGCTATATAATTAGGGACTAACATTGACAAATACTGTATTTAATATGCTTTTAAAATTAAATCAATATTAAGTTTTATAATACCTATATTGTATTCGTTATTAGAATATTAATTCCATCCCTATTTACTACAGATATGTAAGTTATATAATTATTGACCAGTGGACCTATTATTTAATAACAATATTGAATATGTTATTTCGCATCTTTAAACATATACTATTACGAATTTTAAACCTTATAAAGCGTTAATGACAGTAACATGTACTTGTTATGTTGATAATAGTGTAACACTGTGAGTTATTAACATTATATATGTGTACTTCAATGTTTCAGAAGTGCTGTGGGCTCTTCTTCAACTACTGGAGTTTTAACAGCTGTAAGTCATAAGACAATTAACACGTTTTATTCAGTGCTATACTCACTTATTCAAAATTACTCAGGGCAATGCTCCTATCAAGCAACCTGAAATTACCAATGAACATGATTTAATATAAAGAACATACAATTCAATCAGTAGAATGATAATAATATCAATAATATAATAGATGGCTTTAACATATGTAAAGTGGTAAAAACAATATACATGATAATTGCATAAAACATATATGACTCCCACAAAAATACAATGCCATTTTACTCATTTTATCTTACCATTTATGAAATGGTCGCCTAGTAATCTCAATCACACTCCGCTTTCATCCGTTAATAACCGCTACAAGCTAAATTTATGTGATGTGATACAATATAGAAATAGTGACTTTAAGATAGAAAATATAAATTTTGAGAAGTGCTGCTATTTTAATAACTCGCGGAATCATATTACAAATTAATATAAATGCACCATTTACTAAATAAATACCAAAATAAAAGTAAAACAACTATTGAAAATCATTATGGAGACGATTGCAACCAATAGACCAATACTAACCTCATAAAGAACCCTTAAACATGACTTTGATAAAAAAAGACATGTCCGCTCACTGCAGATCCATGAAATCTCACTGCATAGGCGGGAAGGACTTCACCCAAAGAAACACAAATTAAAGTAGGTTACGCACGCGCAAATAAATTCCTTCTTTGCAACATATAAAATATTCAAAGTTTGATCTCAATTTTAACCATGACCAAGCTACTTTCCAATATATCACCATACATTGTTGGAAAGATAAGGCTTAACCTTTTGAAAAAAAGCATGTCCAAACATTCTATGCATTGTAACAAAAAATATATACCTTAAACAAAAGACACCGGTTTTGACGGGCATGGAGGCTGCCATTTTTCGCATGTATACATGGGCCAAAAGTTATGAAGTTATGATGCAGCATTAGTACTCAAATAACACGATTTATTTAATTAGGTCCTTTGGTGTATATCTGCACTACAACTAAAACTAAAACTACACAAAAATGAACAAAAATATTATAAGCAAAATAAATAATAAAATGTCCCTTAAATACTGTGACATCTTTTTTCCGGAAATACTAGGTTTCTATGCTCTGCAGTTATTCATAACGTTCAGGACAATCAAGGCAAAAGCTTTACCAATACAACATGGTAGTCAACATATGGTGCCTAAATACTTTCGGAGATTGCACGAACATAATATGAAAAATGTATTCAGAGAGTGTCGACTATCAGTTTGCACGCATCAGACTCAAATAAATACAGCAATGGCAAAAACTAAGGTACCATCAATTAATTTCTTTGAATCGAAAAAATCGAATACATTATAATAAAAAAAATCGTGTTTGTATATTTTAACATATGGGAAACGTATGCAAATTTGTTGCCATTTCGGACAGAAGTTTTGTTTAAATTATATTTGGATTATTTCTCGTACCGTACACAATTATCTGATTTATGGAATCGTCCAAGAGTCACAGTCAAAAATATTTTTGAATTCCATTATGATCTCATAACTAGGAGATAGCAATTCCTAATTAGGAGATACTAAGTCCTAATTAGAAGACACATAATCATAATTAGGAGAAAGTAAGTCATAATTATAAGATACTTACTCCTAATTACAAAATACTAACTCTTAAACAGTATCTCCTAATAAGAACACAGCATATTGTAAAAACGACTTAGTATCTCCAAAGTAGGACTTAATATATCGTACATGTAATTAAGAGATACTTCTGATTAGAACTTATTATCTCCGAATTAGGAATTAGTTTATCCTTATTATGAGATAGTTGAATACAAGTTTAATTTCAAAACGTTCATTGCAAAATCTCATAATAATTAGGGATGTTACCTCCATATAAGGACGTATTATCTCTTAAACAGGAGATACTACCTCCTGATTGTGACTTAGTATCTCCTAATAAGGACATAGTTTTTTCATAATTTTGAGATAATGTAATACAAGTTCAATTTAAAAAAAATTGCATAAAACACTTTACGGCGTTTTTAAATTCGTTGTTACGACATTAACCCATTGAAAGATTCGAAATCAAACGTATTGTATGTTTGCACAAATATCTATTGATAGATCTTTGGTATGCAAGTATATATGAATACACCTTACAATCAATAAACGTCGCCGGAAGTGAACAGGGGACATCACTCGTGTTTACGCAAGGGAATTTTACCTAGTTTTGGGAAAGGCCTATATGGGGATATTAATCTCCTTTACCAGTTATTGTTAGCTCTTGTTTGTTGAATACTGACCCTTATATATATAAAGCTTGTTTGTGACATTGAATCATTTGATAATTGTCTAGCTTTCTAGAATTGGTTGGTGAGCAATTGGTACTTGAGACCTGTATTGCAATTTGCTATTGTTTATAATGATTAAAAATGGTAAATGAGTTGCTTGAAATTAAATGTTCATAGCACATTCTCTGGTTTACTCTGCCATTCACCATATTAGCCAATGGCTACTAATCAGCCAAAATTAGAAGAAATTTGATGAAGTAAGGTGAATCTGGCTAATGAAAATTGTTAAACCAGGGGAAGCCCTTCATGTACTGCCTATGCTTCAGTTGGCATTGTTAGACCGTTATGGTGTTATTTTTATTCAAAACTATCAGTCTGAACAAAATTATTTCTGTTTAAAATGTATGTTGCTTACATAGTTATTGAAATGCTCAATTCTTATTATAGGAATGATTACTTTACCTTGTAAAATGTCTATTGTTTTATATTGCCAGTAGCAGTAAAGTCAATATTTAAAAGGTAAATGGTATTCCATGTAGTTTTCTTTGTAATTTGTCTCACATGGGAAATTGCTTATTCTTTTGGACTAAGAATAGATTTCCTAAAATAGTGTAAAGCACAGTGTGTCTATACCGTGGTCAGGCCAGATGGGTCCATGCTATATTTAATGACAAAAAAGTTGTATGTTGTGAAATTCTGTAATGTTTACCAGCAAGATAGCAGTTTCTTCAAATTAAATCTGTAAAACAAAGGCTTTTTTGAACTGGTTCTGTTCAAATGTTTTGTACTTGAATGTTAATTGTGTAGCTATTGAATGTCGGTTTTGTTAACTCACGTGATTGTATTAATATTATTACTGCTACAACATTGATTGAGCTTGAACATATGTGCTGTCATAGATTTACCATGTGTTTTTAATGTCTGTGACCATCATGTATATTGTACTATATTCTATATTATAAGTTTGCAAAATGTGTCTTATTTTGCATGTCCATATATGCTATCATAGATTTAAAATGTTTATTTCTTTAATGTCTAATGTCGGCATGTTTACAGTTATTCGTTTAATTATAAATTTTTAAGTATGCCAAACATTTACATTTCATGGTATGCTTCAATATATGTTAGCATATACTCCTACTGCAAGCATACGTATTAATAAAATGATCAGCTGTAGTAGTACAATCGTTATGAATGACATGTACTTGAAGTACTGCTATACGCATGCGGTTGTTATATTCTCATTGAAGTGCGCGATTTGTGTTAGCATGAGTTCGAATCCAACAGGAACCGTGTATCGAAAAATAATTTATGTCATGGTATATTTCGTTTTCTTAACGATTTCACCAACATATTATTGCTACTAGAAAAGTGGCAATATGCAATATTTTAATATGTGTCTTTTTTATTCGGGGACATACCTAAATTTGTCAATGCACACTTTTTCCTTTGTCAACAAGTTGCTTGAATAAAATACAAGTCAAGTCAAGTCAACCTTTATTCAGTCATATTCATGAAGCATGAATACACGAGGAAACAGTAGTATAACATACAAAAAGTTGGACGTGGTAAGCTTAATAAATGTCTTAGTACAAGATGTATGTTAAAATAAACAAATACGAAGTATAAATGCAAATGAAGCCATACAGTTATAGTCATAATGACATATATGCATGTAATATAAATTTTATATAAAGTCAAAATGTTTCACGAAAGATTTAAAAGTTGTACGTCAAAGTATTGATTTCCTTAATACTTACAGAATTTCGATGATTGTTTAAATGCGCATGGCATAAGCTTTGCACAAAATGTATTATTACTGCTAGATGCGGGCAAATCACTATCATTCCAAACTGTAAAAATAATTATAAAGACTATCATTAACAAAGTTGCTGTCCAGTGTTTCACGTGCTTGATGTATTACTATGGACCCCATCTGAAATCGAAGAAACATTTTAACTACAGACACTAAATCAAATAACATTTTGCATCTTTTATTACCGTATACTGTTGATTAATCAACATTAAAAGCGTGGCATTTTTGTTTGAAATTAAGAATGAGACTTAAAGGGTTTGCTTTAAACATTTGCCAAAGAAATACGTGCGGTGTTGCATACATGTATGTAACTCAGTTATTAAAGAAGCTTATACATGTGTGTGTGTGTGTGTGTGTGTATGCGTGTGTGTGTGCGTGTGCGTGTATGTGTGTGTGTGTGTGTGTGTGTGTGTGTGTGTGTGTGTGTGTTCGTCTTTCCGAGGTATGTTCCTCAATGCTTATGTGCAGTACAGGTTTGCTAATCAAGCTTCTTTGTCTATTTTTAACCCGGCAATGCGATGCCGGAATCATTTAATAACCGTTTTGCCTATAGTTGTAATTTTACTTTATCTAGAAATTATAAACCTCTGTACGTAGGTACACATACGGTACCTCGCTGTGTAATATAAACCAGTATGTGTGTGTGTGTGAGTGTGTGTGTGTGTGAGAGTGTGTGGGTGCGTGCGTGCGTGCGTGTATGTGCGTGCGTGCGTGCATGTATGTATGTATGTATGTATGTATGCATGCATGTATGTATGTTTGTTTGTATGTATGTTTTTATGTTTGTATGTATGTATGCATGTATGTATGTATGTTTGTATGTAGATCTATATCCGCCCGTCTATCCATCCGTGTGTCTGCTTGTCTGTCCGCCTGCTAATATATTCTTCGGATCTGTCTGTCGGTCTGCTTCGGTGTTTGCCTGTCAATTCGCATGCCTGTCTGCCCAGTTGGCTGTTTGGCGGTGTGTGCATGTCATTACAATAAAACATGTACTTGCATAGTATTCCGTTTCAGTTTCCTGAAGACATGAGATGTGTGCACCACAGGTAATCCTCCAATAAACACAAAATAAACACCGTACATATAAGATTATTAACGTGTGAATTGCGAATGCATAAAGATGTAAGGTGTGACAAAGCTCGATATTAAGCAATACTCATGCATTCGTTTAATGCTTTTATTTTACAGGTACATTATCACACAAAGGGGGAAGCAGTTGAGCCATTGTCTTATTCGGCGAACAAAATGTCTTTGTCTATAGGAATTAAACTTGCTGCAGAGCTTGTTTGTGTTTAAATATAATGTTTAGTTTTCAAAATCGTAATCATTTAATCGAAGGCTGACATAATACAATTAAATCTGAGTGTACAGTACGTTTGTGTTTATAATACTCATATCAGTTATATGATTCAATTACCTTTATATACGGTGTTATAGTTGTGTAATATCATGAGTGTACGCAACCATCATTTCATTATGCTTAACGCATTACGTCATTGTGCAACTTGTACATATTTCAATGTCTTATTAATGTATGCATTTGCATGTGTAATGTTGTTTAAGTGTTTGGTTTGCTTGCACTGAGACATGTATTACATCATTTGTTTTGGTTAATATGTTGTTGATTAGTCAACGATTCGTCTTCTGGCGATAATAACATGTTGCTATATATCATACTGGTATTTGCTTATTTGTTTTCTAACTCCATGCTAACGATGGTTTAACGTTTGGATACATTAAGCTAGATTTTCTTTTTTTTTTGTATGTCGTAAAACTTTTTTTGGTTACAAAATCGGACTTTAATGTCTAAAGTCCGCTGTATGTTTATAGCACCATTTAGCCAATTTAGTTTATCATGCTGATTGCGCAGTGTAACATCGTCATTAACACGTCAATATGTTCACACACATGGAAATATTTATAAAGGCGGATAGTTCAATAAAACATTAACATTACACATATTTATGAAATATAAACACATGAAAAGCAGCATTTATATATAACAATACAAGAAAAAAAAAGAAAGCATGCATATAGAAGGAATAACATTTTTTGTGTATGTCAGGCTATGCGTTTCGTTTTCAAGAAGAGAATATATCCGTCTGTAATTGAAATGGACATTGTTATGTCATTAATACAAATATATGAGTATAACTTGTACATTGTATATACATACATATGCAAATACACCACATGACTTGGCGTAAATAACACCTCACAACAATAATAATGACAACAGATGAACCGTCCTTAGAAAAGTGTTTAGCCTATTGTAAACAAGTAGCAACTCTTTGTTTCGATATCCATGTAACCATTTTGATCATTATTTAATTAATACATATCTATAAAGAAAATGTGTTAATAAACTCATCTGAATACTAATAGTACTTATGGTTGGGCACAATTTACACTCAAATGCGTTCAATTTAAAACACATAACACGCTAGGCAATGTAACTATGCACGTGCTGCAAAATATCTTATCGTATACTAGTAGTATTATATTGCATACATGTATACATAGATGTATCCATACAAAATAATGTTCATTTCATATGCACTATTATATTACACTTTTCTTTTCGTTTCGATGTTGCTTTCAAAAAAGATCACGAAGAGTTACGAACGTCTGTAGTCGTGCATTAGTATTTCCTCATTAATCTGTCTGTTGTAATGCGCCATCATCTGTCATATTTGTGTAAGTAATATTAATTGCATTCTAGTGTGTTGTACTGCGAAAGATCGTCTTGTGTTCGACGTAGAATTTGGTGCTCAGCATTTTCTGACCTAGGGAATAATATATCATGTGTTTTTAATATGCAAGCAGTAGACAATTCCAATACAATTGCGAGCTTATGCTTTAGTGTTATCTGTCTTGCCGACTTTAAATAAAGCTCATCTTATCTTATATTTCCGAATGCCATATACAGAACTAGTAGATATATAAATGTGTGCGCTACAACATGTAATTGGAACAAAAACACATACACATACGTACACACGCATTTCCTGTAAATACAGACGGATAAAAATCCAGTGCCAATAGCAAACAAACCAACGCCGCAGTTACACTTGCAACGACCACTATGACGCCTATTTTTGAGGATCTGCAAAATAAATTACTCCCGTGGATACGCTTAACAAACGTTTTAAAATATCCAACGATTATCGAAAAAACGTTATTGTGCACTTAAATTGATTTTGACTATGATGCAAACAACATAAAGTATCATAGTGCTCTCTAAATATTTGACATGTTGACCCATAAAACAACACATATTCCGAAAACTAGACGAATAATCCGATCAAGCATTTTCAGCGTTTGGCCATGAGTATATTCCTCTTTAAACGCACGTTGACTGAGCACTTAGTGTATGAAATTTATGGAATATTGAAGAATGCATAGTGTAAATAATTTTTGCACTGCTGTACTGCACAAATAATACGCGTATCATTACGAAATGGTGCATTGTAATAGTGAAATCGAGAGTTGAACGAAATGCTTTATCGGAGAAACAAGATGCATATAAAGCTGAATGCATGTATGACAAGGCGATACAATAACTAAACAATATATTATTCTTTACAAATAGTGTATTTCTCATGAATATAAAATGCATGCATGCACTTGCTTAAAACATACAACACAAGTTCATGAAGCCGACTTAGTAGACGTGTGTACATCAAGGGGCGTAACCGTGAAGTACTCGGACATAATGAAAATCTTTACTTAAGTCAAAGCTGAACAATTTAAACGCAATGTGAAAATCGTTATTACATGTATACAATGTATGTATAGATATGTTAAAATAAGAATCATCAGTTGATTCGTTCTATAAACTAATTTAAATAAACTGAAAATGAACCATCAACATACTTTATTGTAAGATATTGTTATCAAACATATTACTTAAGATTTTGTGGAAACAATAACTCAGTTTACTTTCTTGATGAGGGATTGCACCGTTTTCTGAGACCACGTCCAATGTCACAACGGGCACTTTTTTCGTGTCTGTGACTTCGACCCGTTGTGTCGGTGTTGTATATATGACGCCTAAAATATGCATTTGTGTATAGCTATTGTAAGATGGTGATGTGATGTATGTATACACGTATTTATTGCTACCGACCTGTAGCAAGGTAAACACACAGCGTACAATTATGAATGGGAACAATTAAGTATGCTTTGCTTTGCAATTAAAGTGTTGTTCCTTGATGTGATATGTTGACATTAAAATTATATTATTTTATGTACGATCGTTATATACGTACCGTGCATCGAAACTTTGACAATGTTGCTGCAAATGGGATCTGCACAGTTGGTCTACTCGGTAAGCATGTCGACTTTCAGACACGTTGCAGACCACGCGACTACTGTCCATACACATGCATTGGAGTTCTTGTTGGTTTAAAGCGCATGTTATGACACAATCCGGGAAAGCGCTTGCAAATTTTACAACGTTAACATTTTGCGCATCATATGGCTTTTTTTTTCAATTAAATACGGTAAGCAAAACGTTGCCTATACAAGAGATTTCAAACTCGTTGAATCAATCACTTTCACGTCGATACGTGTTTCTTTGAAAGCTGAAATCGTGATCGTATATTCTAGTTCAATATGGCAGTTTCAATTTAGACGCGAGAAGCACCTTAGATACAATTCAATCTTCTACATTGCCAATTAAAAAACATGATTTAGACTGGACATTTATTATAACGGTTTACGTTGTTTAAATGCACGCTATTGTAAACAAAACCAAACTGAGTATATCATTACATTTTTAGAATATAAACTAGAAAACTATTATAAAGGAGAATGTAAATTACATTTAGCAACTACTATCAGAAAAATGATCAATTCCACATGTAACACTTTCATTTCAGAATATTAATTCGCCCACCGTTCTTTTCTGTTGAATAGCTGATTTTGTAACATAGGCACACGTTGCATGCATAGTAATACGTGTAAAAGCCGCCTTTATGGCTAAGTGTATTTCTTCTTCTACAAGTATTGTATATTTAATTAGTCGTCTACACCAGGAATTTTACTCGACATAAACAACTCTAAGACAAGTGTAGCGTTTCGTATTTGTATGGGACAAAAAGCTATGTATATAGTGGAACGGAGAATCGTACCGTCGTCCCAGCAACTAGGCTCGACGGCTAGACCCTGAGACTATATGTAATCATAAATGTAATCTAAGTATTAATAGCATTGAAATTTCAGCAGTAAATCTAATTATTCGGCACTATCTGAAGTAATTAATCTATGCATAATGAAAATCAGGCTGGTCCAAACGGACCTTGTAATAAAACATAACGATAATAGCGGAAACGCTTTAATAGATGGAATAACCGTAATTGGTAAGGTTGATCTAATGTTTCTATGGTTTGCGGCGAACCATTGAGTATATCAACTGTCGTGAATTTGAAATATGTGTTAGGTATTAGTAGTTGTATCTTTTTATAATATTATAATGTGAGCTGCGTTACAGTTGAAATAAAACCCGATTAAATATTCGAATTTTGCCTTATTCTTTCTGAGTTGATGACCTGTTCCACTGCTTATGCCTCTGGAGTATCATACTTTTTTCTATAAATATAAAGCTCGGTATGTGTTAACATGTATATTTACAAATGATGTTTTGTTGGACACAACGCCCATTAACGTCATTCAGTATTTAATAGTATTCATTTTGTATTACTAAATGTATATGTGTACTTTTATCGTCATATGTTGAAGCAGATGAACGCGCGTACTTGTACATAAATGCGTAATCATTTCAATATTTAACTCTTATGCATTTATTATGTAACAAGGGACAATATAATTTTTTTTTCAAAAGTGTGCCTATGTTCGAATGTTATGAATATATTAAATACAACGCGTTGTTATACCATGCTTATCAACGTTATATTTGCAGTTTTACTTCAGAACAAGCCAGTTCATTTATATATTGTTTATATATTTATTTAGAATACTTGTATAGGAATGCACTGCAGACACTCCTAGCATATGAATTAAGTAATTGCTAGACGCCGATGAAGGCAATGTTTTCTTTTTTCATGTGGTTACTTCAACAATTGTTGGCGACATGAAGATTGAACATTAAATGGTACAATTGTTTCAAATAGAAGCCTTTGGGTCTTTTGAAGTCATTGTGCAAACAGCAATCTAAAATCGCAAGCGTCTTGCTATAACATTATATAAAAATGATAAAGTTCGTTCATTAGGAAAAATGTTTGTAAAGTTCAATTTGAATAAATTTACGTTAACATAAAGACAACTTCAACTTTGAGATCTGCTTCGTATTCATTCTTAAATATGCGAGAACCACCATGTCGTTGTATGCTATATCCAAGATATTTACAAGCCATGTCCATGAGATGATTTATAAACGAACCTAAATGCATGTATAAACTCCCGTGTGATAATTTCGAAAACCCAGCAAAGTCTTTCCGGTGGTATCTAGTTACATATCGTAATACGACATGTGATATCATACGAGAAAACCCAAAAAGGAAATAGCTTTGAAAATAACCTTAATAACCTTAATAGTACTGCAGGCATATGACAACCTGTTGAAGGTGAACTTGAATAATCAAGTGTGCGTCCAACGCAGAATCACGCAGGACCACGAGTGACTATTATTCGCCTCGAAGTACAACTGTGTCGGTTGTTAGAATAGCAAGCTAAAACATGACTGAATACGACTCTTGCATCCAGTCGTAATGCTTTTCAACAAACTACGACTTAAAAGGTACGGCAATCTCAGGGCTTGATCAGGCCTCTGTTTTATACCTGTCTTAACTGCAGTGGGATTGGGGCTTCACTAAAACGGGAATAATGAAACTCATAGAAATCACAAGAAGAGAAACTCGTATTAGCATGCGTTTATCCTTTATTTAAGGCAAGTGACCAGTTACATACCCAAGACATGACAATACGCACAACACAACACAAAACATACAAATTAATTAAACTTTGGGACACCGCCTTGGAACTATAAATGCAATTCATTTGGAGTTTAAACCGGTTTAAAGGTACGCGGAACCTAAAATACTTTTAAGCCGGTTTATAAATTCGACTCAATTTTGCAAATAATTATTCTGCGAATAAGTATAAACGTGAGTAAATATAATGATGTATTACTAAACACATATAAAACATGCGGAACTTGTTCGCATATTTTCGAGATTTTTTAAGCGAACAAATATAATTGACAAATTATGTTGATGTTTTTATTCCTGGTAAAATTTGTGTGCAATACAAGAAGGACAGCATGCACATGTTTTTCTACATTCCACAACGCAAGCATTATCAAGGATATTCCCTTATACTATTTCAGCCAGTTATTGCATTTTAATTACGAAAGACAATGTTCTTAAAGTATAATATATGCATAATATATTATGCGTTTGATTTCAACTGGCACACAAATATTAGGTATACGAGCATAATCATATACTCTAACAATGACTTCGAAAATAAAAAAATGCTCAAAACCTATTATATTTTAGTAACTGATTTATAATCATCAAAGCTGTTGAACATTAAGATTAAGTTAATACATTCCACATATTCCAAGTTATCGAACATTATGTTTAAACCTAACCCTAAACCCTAACTGGAAAATTTATTACGAACCTTATTGCAATTGTTTTAATAGCATGAGTAGTACCCTTTAGGAATCAAGGAATCATTAACGTATTTGTAAACGTTCTCAATTGATGTATTAATTGCGCAATCGTAAACGTGTTCATGATAAATATATTGCATGGTTATTTCACTGAAAACAGTAATATTAACCCTAACTCTACCTCTAAAACTAAATCGTTAACCCTTGCCCTCAATACTAACCCTAACCGGAAAATTTAGTACAAACCTTTTTGCAATAGTCATAACAGATTGAGAAGTACCATTTAGGAATTCACGGAATCAATAACGCATTTGTAAACGTATCAATGATTTATGTTTATGTATTAATGGTTATTTCCATGTAAAGTCTGACTGTAACCCTAACCCTAACGGAACAATGAATTGAAAGGCTTATTTCAACAGTTTTATAGCTTAAACTGCTAAACTTATAAATTCATGTATTCTTGTGCGAATTGATCAAAATGTTCAAATACTGATTGTTTTTACTTATATTTAAAGGGCATTATTATTCGTAATTATAATACAATAATTATATACACATATTATTCATATTGAAATTTACTTTTTTTAATGCTTCATGGTTGCCATTAATATTTTTGTCTCTATTACTCAATGTCGTTCGAATTTATTTACACACAATGTAATCTAAAAGTGTGTTTCGTTAAAGAAAATCATGACGTTTCAAACAATATGTATAGTTTGGCATTATATCAAAGTTGCAATGTTATATTAGTTTTTATATATAGTTTCAGGCTATCGGTACAACATGTGACAAGTGCACAAGCGAGGCACATACGATTTATTCCCGTGGAAACGATTCTCTACTCAAGGAAGTCACTGTCTGATTCCAATTCAGCAGAAGCGCTCGTAACATAGCTGAATGCTCCAAGCAAAACCCATAGCACTTACATATACGACACCATAATAAAAAATATAACGATGTTTTTAAAATACCTTAGCTTTTGGAAAATAATATAATAATTGTGGTAAACATGCACTTTTAATATATAATGAACTGTGTCAGTTTTAGCCGAGTGTTTACCCCTGTTCAGTTAGGAATACTTGTATCTTAATTGTTGTTTTTCGGCTAAAACAAGGTTTATAAAAGTAGGATGCAAATCAAGAGTTTTTTAGAATAACAAACGTTTGTTCATATACATACAAACAATGATAAATCGTAAAGTGTTTTCATTCTTATTAAACATGCCCAACACATTCTGTAATTACAGTAAAAATTTACTGTTTCGGACTACTTTTTGCGTTGTTTGTTGATAGTCTAGGTATGGTAAATTGTGTCATTTGCGTGTACAACACTCTACATGTGTCATGCAAAATGTTTATGTTTATGCCTGTGCATTTCATTTTGTTATGGTTGTTGCTGATTAACCTTAATCAATATTTATGTATGTTATTTGTATACAAAGAATAATTCATTATCCGTTTACGCTGATGTTCACACACATACGCACAACTGTATCACGTCAAAATAATAAGTGAACTCGTTTCAGATATTTTCGAAGAGGCGTCATAATAATCCAGTATTTCATACACGTTCAGAAATGCTAAATATAAATAACTTTCTACATTATTACATTTCTACAAACATTATCTGGAAATCCACGTTCACTATCCATTGGAATACGTAATTATCTGATTATCGAGAATACGCTTTTGAAATATTGAACAATATGTAATAATGACAAACATATATCTCAATATATAATTTACACACCAGTCTCATTATTATTAATAAACAAATGTAAGCGCTGATAAGAAAGCATTAACATAAAATACAAACTAATTCACTCAAGATTTCAATCGATTTTGAGCAGTCAACGCATTTGTTAAATAAACACATTATCGTAAGCTCTCTATTACTTCAAACTGAACAGATACAACGCAATGCAATAAGTATGTAATGCCAACTTAACACAATGCTCCACCTTATTACGATATTAATAGTAACATGAATTGATAGGATGGTACAATTTTAAACCATTTATATGTGTAATACAAACTATCAAATCAAGCGTCGAATACCTGTGCCAGAAACATCGAAATAAATATACACAAAACATAAAATTGCAAATACATAAATACAACAATTATAACAATGATAAATTAAGACTTATCAACAAATGTACAATATTAAAGAAACACGTGCAAGGCAAGTGCTCGGAAATCAACATTTCTGCAAAATTAACTGCATAGGTATACACAGGAAGTCTAAAATATGTCTATTTACAAAGCCACCAGCTAAATAACCAGTATGACACAATGCGACACTATTTTTATAACACCGCACTTTAGTTGGCGACACCGTACGGGAAATCGTCGGAAAATGCATCGCATTCTGACGATGGTGTCCTAAAGATTGAAAGTGGAATATAAGCAATGGGATCTATCTTATATTGTCATTCATACATATTATGAACATGATATGTACATTATGTCGACTAACATGTTTTAAGTTTTAAAACTAGAACATTACACTGACAGACTGAATTCTCTAAATAGTTTCTTATCGGTTTGCCCTTTATACTCTAATGACAACAATTACTTGTGTTTTGCATTCATTAAAACATATGCACTTACGGTTGCTCATCTACTATTGGTTCTACTGAAATATGACAATTATAAATAAAAATTCGTTTGATTTATGTTTGTGCGTCAAAAAATGTCATCATAGAAATATTCGACATGTGAAAGAAATACATTACTCCATTAAAATTGATGTGAGCATAGATATATAGAAATTTTGTGTGTGAGTAACATGTTTGTCCTTAGACTGCATACATTTGAAATGCATTCAAGACACGATATATAGTTTAAGTCATAGTTACCAGTCGAATTTGGGTGTATGTTATGCTGGCTTACCTTGCATCGGCTCTTTTTGACCACGCTATAAAGATAGCAACTTGAGGATGGACATGGTGGAGTTGGCACAGTCCAGTAAAGAACGTCATAACATTTATTTTCCCGTTGCTTTATTTTTTTCATTCTGGTTTGTTCTTTGCATCTGCATCTTAAAGTTGCATTGTGTATTGTAATAAACTATTTGTACAATGTGTTTTTTTGTTTATTATTGAATGTGACAGTATGTCATGTTGCCACTGTACACGCTCGAACACAACAGTACATAACTTGGTATATATGTTTGAGTTATTATGACATTGTTTTAACAACGGACAACAAGAATGATTGGATAGTTTTGCTGTTAAGTTTTACATAATCATATGTCCTTCCCTCATTTGACCTTAATATTTAAGTATTGACGAAAACTATGAACATTTCCGTTGTTTACAACGTTCAAATAAATAAATATGTTATATGTACACGTCCAATACATACTTTGAAAATGTAATACGTTCATCTTCAGATCAGTTTGGCTCGCATCTGCAATATTTAAAAATATATAATTGTATAATGGCTGGTTCATATATAATTATAGGCAATGATTTTCTAAATACCTACGAGCGTTCATAATATTTCCTAATTAATACTAGTTCCTTATTAATACTAGTTCCTAATTAATACTAGTTCCTTATTAATACATAACAGGGTACTTTATTTTACAAAAAAATCTTCAAAACTGTGTTTTAATAGTATATAAGTAAGCGCATGTGTACGCAAATTACAATAATGATACTACACTATTAATAATAAAAGTACTAATAATAAACACATACAAAAGCATTTAAAAGTAACGTTTATTTTTTATATAGCCAATATATTTACCAGCGCTTCTAGCGGGTGTTTTGTTGACGACACTGTAGGTGTAATCTTCCTATACTCTGCCAGTCTGGGCAAGGATTGGTCTAATGTTTCACACATAGTTTCGTATATAACCATCAAAGAAAACAAACATGGTACACGTGTATTGTTTTAAAAGTGTATTCATCAAAAAGACACTTATCTGTTCTCTATACATTGTTTTACCGAATGCATTTTACACATTCAAGAACAATGCATTTAAAAGATCGTGACAATAACTGAATTGCATATTATTTTATACTTAACGAAATAAAAAAAATGTATTGTTGAATTCTGATATCATACATGTAATACCACAAACGTGCATGCGAAGATTAATTAAATTTGAATATAAGTGCTTACCTGTGTATATTATCGTTAAAGCGTTACCTAAAATAAGAAATAAAAAAGTGTCCTTATGTTGTATTACAGTATACATGTTGTTTTATATTCTGTCTTATGATTGCGTTCTCTTGCAAAAAAAATAAATAAATTGCAGCTTCATGTAGACTTTTAGCTTAAAACGCATGTTTTGAATTGTTCTATTCTGACTGATGAAAACATGTGCATATAATGCATTTAAGTAAGATACCCACACTTCTGACGTCAAAGCGTTAACAACAAAAGAGCCGAAAAGTACTCGACCTAAATTATATAATGCATTTTTTTCTCATAATTCATACTCTGTTTTTCCATCATATGTACATTATTTTAACGTTTATTTTGTGCCAATATCAATAATTAAATGTCCGAACGTTTACTGCAGCTGCCGCTTTGGGTCCCTTTTCGTTGACATAGACCTTTTAGAGGAAACATATTACTTTTTTTACCTACCAGAACTGCTTATTACACTCTCTCTGACAAAGCTGTAGGTTGGGTCGTCGTCGTCGATGTTTCCCTGCCTGAACATAACGTCATTCTCCAAAGGATTGGTAACACTAGATGGACGTTAAATGGATATATAAGCATATATTAAAATATTATTCCTTACATCCAACAAATAATATGTTTCTTCTTCACGAATATGAAAGTCGACGGGCGGTTGTTTAGGTTTATTTCAAAATGCCATTTAAGCGGGCCGAAAGTGATATTTCTTTAAAGCCTCGGTCACAACCGGGTTGCGTCGACTTTACGTCGAGTTTGCGTGGAGATTTTTGTCAAAAACATGCGTTGAACCTACGGCGCCCGTGCGTGTTTTTTTTCGGTCGCAAGGTCGTCGCAAGAAGCGCAACAGAGATAAGCGAAAGCGCTTAAGTTGATGCGTCGGCCATGCGTTAATCACCCATCGTGCGGGCACCGCAGGGGTACCGTGCGCACATCGTACGATCAACCTACGGGCACTCTACGTTGTTTGCTTCGCAAATGCCTCTCGCAAGCAAGCAAAGTTGCACTTGCGGACGTCGCACGACTTTCTTGCGTAGTACTTACGGCTTCCTTTCGATAAACGCTTTTACAAGAAAGAGACTGACAACTAACGCTCGCCGCAAGACACGTGCGGTTATTGCAAGGTGACCGCAAGGCGTTATGTTCTTCGTATGAATAACTGCGATTATGTGGATGTTTTAACACATTTTCAATATTATCTCGTTATTTCACATGTGTTACAATCATACTGCTACTTGAACTATTTTTTTTAACAATTTGAAACTTTAACCATAGCATCGCCTGATATACATTTCAAACTACAAGGCGTAAATAGCACCAATTCATGCAGAATATTTATTTAAAACATATTTATATTCGTGTTTTTGTCAAAATACCATTGCTGTTTTGCGGCGACCGTGCGTACAACTTGCGCTGATCGTGCGATCACTATGCGCTGGTCGTGCGTCGACATAAAAATTAATTCACAGATGCACGGTGACCTTTAGGTCGCCGTAGGACAGACGCACGTCAATTGCACGATTCGCAGACACAGCTGTGGTTTGCTAAACCTGAAAACGTGCGCCAGACGTGCTGCGAACGCACGTCGCCCGTAAGTTGGCCGCACGATTCCCGTACGAATTCCACAAGTTCTTACGCAACGTATGCGTTTGACTTTCGATCTCAAAATCGTGCAGTTGGTTTGCGGTCTGCGATCTTCCGCCACCGCAGTGGTTTGTGACCGAGGCTTAAATACAACAAGAAGTATTCGTATCAAAAGTAGTTTCATAAATATAACCACACATATATCAACAATTAAGACTCCATATTATTACCATGACAGATGTGCTTTGGTTTGACCTGAAAGTAAATGGGCATTCAGATGAATAACGTTCAATATCTTACGCTTGTGCAATCAATGCATTTTAAAAATAATGTTGAATCCATTTTAACATAAAACACACATGTTTAGAAGAAAAACGAAAAAGTGTTTATATAAAGTCTATGTCTATTCTTTGTTTCTGAGTTCTTAGAATAAGTTGGTGAATACAGACCCAGGAAACAGTTACAAAATATAACGATGAGTTGAATATGCATGTGTCTTACAGAAGTAGTTTACCTTGCATGCACTATCATACTATTCAGGCAAATAAATCAAATAAAGCTGTCTGGTTTCCATTTTCTGTAAATCTAATAAGTCGAATACATGTATGTAGTGTTAATTGTTATCCCGGCATTCAAATACAAATATTGAAATAACGAAATGTCCAAAATAAAAAATCTTAGCATTTTGAGTTTTGTCAGTATATACAGTCTCATAGCCTGAGTAACGCATTTTTTATTTATTCAAACGTTGTTTTAAATGTGAATTCCAATCGTACATGTGTATTCCTACCATATTCCCTATCATTTTTGGACATGCTTGTTTGTATTTATGCAGAAGTTGTTTTAAATAAGAAATCTAATTCTTGCAATAAAGAGCAGAAAATCAATGATTGCTAGCACACGCTGTTATACTGTTAGTGAAAACAGTGGGGTATGATGCGGCATGTTTATCCGACTTCTGTTTAAAGCCACAATGAGCACAATTCAATAGGTGCTTGTATATTATGATAATGATAAACGAGCAATGTTACATATTATAAAACGTGTACCATCGGCTCCAACAACATTGGTGGCATACTGTACTAACGATACGCCTTGGATCTCGTTCGAATTCGATGCAGTAGGCCTCTCTTTCGTGTCATCTGAATGTCCACAATTGCAAACATCAATTGATAATGTATTACTAATATACATATGTATGTGTTTCTGACACTCTAGAACATAGTGTGCCCTTAACTGAATTAAGTATTATATGCAAGCACACATTTGCAATGTTGTTCGTTATAAAACAAAAACATGCTATCGAATCTAAAGTTTAAAGATAGTTATGGAGTAACAAATATCAAATATTTTTTTCAAGAGTACATCAGTATGCAATAGATAAAGCGACACACTTCTGTTTTTATCCAATTTTACTCTATATTGGAAAACAACTACTACTAGTACTACCACTATAATTACTACTTCTACTACTAGTACTACCACTACTATTTCTACTACTACTACTACTACTACTACTACTACTACTACTACTACTACTACTACTTCTACTACTACTACTACTACTCTACTACTACTACTACTACTACTACTACTACTACTACTACTACTACTACTACTGCTACTACTACTACTACTGCTACTATTACTACTACTGCTACTACTACTGCTACTACTACTGCTACTCCTACTACTAATGATAATAAAATCAAAAATACAATGTAATAATAATAATAATAATAATAAAAATAATAATAATACTAATAATAATAATAATAATAATAAGCATCACCAGTATCACCATTGTCACCATTGTCATCATCATCATCATCATCATCATCATCATTATCATCATCATAAGAAGAAGTAGAATAGGAAAAGATAAAAACAAAAACATCAACAATACTTTACATAGAAAACAGTTATATCATAAAGTTTGCATTGCAGCTGGTTCTAATAATTTACACGTGGATCCATACTTTGGCACTTAGGACCCAACAAACAAAAACAAATAGGACAGCACCCATGTATAATTATCGTTATCAGCTGATTATACCACCGACCCATATAGTGCCTGCATGATTCTATTTAAATTGAGTATATTAAGCTTTGACTTGACTTATATAGAAACTTAAAACAAAGTTAAATAGTTTAAAGTTATAAATTGTAATAGATACATTATCAGAACTTTGTAATAATAAATGTCAATGATGCTAGCTTGTTTTGCCTTAATTTAAGTATGGAATTATTGCTACGCGTATCAAAACAACTGTTTCTTTTTCCTTTCATTTTTTCATTAACTTCGTGGATATGTGGACGTTTTGCATTAAATAACTTATTTTTCGATCAAAATATTTCTTTTTTTTCCAAATTAAACTGTAATTTAAAGTATTCTAATTGCTATAAATTAGCATGCATACTCTGAAATATCTCAATGAATATAACTCTAATGCATTGTCATAAAAAGAAACAATAAATCTAAATTTCCTTCTGGATTTCAATTCCTAAATTAAGCTAAACTGCAGATAATAAGGTCCAAGCTTGTTATATGTTTATTACCCTCAATAAACGCCGCGGGAAACATACACTGCTAGAACGGTATTGTTCCAAGAGCCAACTCGGTATAATTCAATAACTCTCGTTCATTTCCGTATTGACTCACGGAAAAGAATTCTAAACTATAGGTACCTCATTTAAGCCTTAATTCCCCCGCCTAAAATTTTGAATAATTTAACAAAATCGACACCACTACAACAAGCAAAGTATTCCAAATACTTCTGTTCTTTTCTGACAAACAAGGGGAAGTTTATGTTTTATGCGATAAATTTTGAAATGCACAATTTTCCGACCGAGGTTCTATTGATTTCTATATGAAACAGGGTGATGTCACAAAAGTGCTAAGTACTCCATCTAAATTTTAAAATCAAATAAAATAAATGGTACCATGTTAAAGAGCATACAATTATCTTTTCCAATCCTTTTGTACTTTTCTGAGAGTTAACAAATAAGGAAGTTACGGAAAATAATATTTAACGCTCCCTATCAAATCAATGTAAATTGTACGTGAGAACTATCGATTTTTGCGCCTCGCTGAGAAGCAGAAGTACAAACATCAGACAAACACGCATAAGTACACTTTTTTTTCTTGCACATCAAATTACACTCAAATTTATTTTGATGTTTCATTTTGTTTTATTTAAGCAGTGAAGCCGTGTCAACCAGTGGTTAGAGCACATGACCTTTCTACGAGTTTGATTTTGTCTGTGTGCAACATGCTTTTGATTATCCTCTTCATCAAGCCTTCTTGGATAGAAAGAAACAGGCTTCTCATGGGTTTTCCAACATTATTCAAATTGAACACAAAGATTCACAATGTGAAATGAAACCTAAATCTCTGAAAACAGTGCACTGCTCTTGTATGGTAGTGAAGGTGACCAATGGAATTGGGCGACTTTCAAAAATTACAAACCAATTTTCAGCAACGTTATTTACATTTCCAGACACTGTAACTAAATCGTTAACTTTATTATATTTTTGGTGTTCATGATGTTTGTTGCTGTTGTTGATTTTGTTTTTGTTTTATATAGATTCTTTTTTATTTTAATATTTATTTTCTGGTGTGGCCGTTTTATGCCCATGTGCAAAATCTCGCATCTCGCAAATTTCGTCATCAGGCGCCAGATGTGTTGGGAAGGGTAAATCAGAGGTATAATGTAATATGATTGTAATAATACATTCCACATGCCTTGAGTGTTGTGGTTGGTTTTTGGCATACATAATATATTATATACACCACCAGCTGTGTTGGTGAAACACACATATTTTAAACTTGCCTGCTTCAACTATCACATTTCCATTCGTTAATATTGATACTTAAACAAATACAAAATACAAATGTTGGTTTCACAAATTTAATATAATTTTGTTCGTATGAATTGAGTAACATCATTTTGCATAATTTTCCTACACATACATTGCGCTTACATGTAGATTGTGTAAACGGAAATATAACGCGCTTCACCCCGATGTGTCGGCATGTCTGATGTTTTTAATTTCAGGGTCAATTCCACTCTATCCCCAGTCCATCCCGGTATGTATTGACTGCATGTAAGCACCGAACAGCACTTCAAACACGACTCTTTCAAAATTTCAAATGGACATTCTTCGGGAATATTTGATACATTTAGGCAGTTGTTTATTCAATCAAATACAGTTTTGCACTATGTATTCATTAATTGCAGATTTAGATATGAACAAGGCAACATAGTTGCCCAAAAATAAAAAAATAAACACAATATACTGCAAAATCAACTTGAACGTTAAATGCACGAGATCCAGGTCCGTTTTTGTCAATTTTCACGAGGAAAGGATGGTGAGTGGACACTATTGATTTGTTGTTTTAATATATCATTCCATACGAAACATTCAACGGAAACAATAAAACTCGAATATCAATTATTATGAGACGGATGCATTATAAACAACTTGGTCAAGCAAGGTGCATGATTTAGGTCGGCGTTAGAGTTAGACAGGTACGAATATTAGAATGTCATTTTAGTAAATTGTGTCAATAATAACTTTTTTTGTCAAGTACACTATTTCATGTTACATTGAGCATTATATTGAAATACAACCTACCTTGCTCGTATGTTTCAGTCTCTGTATGGGTTTTTTTAATATTTACAGGCGGTTCGATTCTTTGTTAGCCTTCATTCAACAAAAATAACCTTCTACAGAAGTTCTGGCGAACTGGTCTAGTAGATAACTTACAAAGACGAGCACATGGAGTGGTGACTACACCCGGAAAAGGCGCACAAATTGTCGGCGAACGTATCTACAACCGTTTTGAAATCGCCGCCTCCAAAACTAAAACGACGATAGGCTTACACGTAAGAAGATTGATACTGTTCGTGGTCAAGGAATAAGAGCTCGACGACCATTCAAGGGGCTGTTCCTGACACCACGTCACCGAGAGATGAGGGAAAGGGGGACTCGCCGACACAAGCGAATGAATAGGGCAGATTATTTACGAACTGGATACACATATGTGAACACATAACGTGATTTTATTAATTAGATCTCCCATACTCAAAACATTTGTGTAAATTATTCGTGCCTTGTTAATAAATATAATGCTGCGCTTGCAGGGGATGAGTGCAACAACTTGAAACGTTTTTTAAAAAATATATCGTAATTATGTGTGCAAAAATAATACATCTAATAAAAATACAAACAACATGCTAGAAACTAGACGTTGTTATCAATGCATTATAAGAAAAAAATACATATGTTTACGACAAACAAATCAAACAAAGAAAAACAAAAACAAGAAAAAAATGTATACTTACTACTGCAAACTTATACTGGACACTGTACATGTGTACTGGTTAAATACAACTTCTATTAAAGAAACACGCAGCCAAATATACCTGTGAAGTAAAGAGGTTTTGATCATGTTTAAATCAATTATTGACCCTAATTCGACATGTGATCGTCCTGTTGAAGATGATTTGAACTTTCAGGAAAGGTATTGAAACGGTGACCTAATAGTATGATTATTTAATAACATTACCATTAAAACTTTACTGATAAGGACATTATGGAAGCTGCAAACAGAGACAATTGGACATTCGCTTGAATTTAATAAAAATGTACTTAAAGTTTTTAATGGGTATATATAGCATTCGTTTTTTAATTATTGTGTGTACGGTCTTGAACACACTGATCGTGAAAATGTTCAATAAAATTTTTGACGGATTTATTTTAGTTGATGATAAGTATTTATTTAGTTTTTAATAAAGTCTATAATAACTAATATATTGTCACAAAACTTCATGTCAGAAGTGTCAAGAGCAAAATGTTCCAAAATATTGTGTAAATATGAATTTCAACCTTAATTGATACATGTCAGTACTGTTTAGAAAAAGTATAATCTTTGTGAATTGATAATTTCTTCATATAGACTAAAGGTGGAATCAGGTCGATGGTGTGAACCCTAACATATACTTGCTCTTACAAGAGTATGTCAATATCGCAATATACTAGAAGACGAGTTCCATTATTTGTTATACGCTTCACTATATAATGGTATAAGAAAACTATATATTACTGGAGGAGAGCACGTGTACCAAAATTTATCGAATTAATGTAACTTGACAATGTAACTGTCATTAACTTATACACGTATGTTCAATAAGATTTTATTTTATAACCATTATTACGATTCGTATAAAATGTATATGCATGAACACCTTTCTGTGTATGTGGGGTGAGAAAAACAGAGAACGCGCAGTACGTTTAAATGCTATTTTAATACTATCGTATGATCAGTGGCAAGCATGCAGCTATTCTACTCCGGTCAGTCCAAGTCAGTTATTTAACTAATTGTAAACTAGCCGATCTGGCTTCCGCCGACTACGAAGCGGATAGCGACTCGCAGGTGTTTCCAACTGATCGACTGTGTTTATGGAGTCTGAACCCGGGACTAATTGTGGCAATAGGGCATTATCAATTGGTTCATTGATGAAACAACGTGGTTCTGAATTTACAGGAGGCAAATTGTCGAGAAGTGTCGGACTACTGATTTATGTAGCTCGTAACTGATCAACATGTCGTGTCCATATCATGCCGTTACCAACGTCTATTTGTTACAAAACAGGCCCGTCGAGCAAAATAATGCATCCACTGACCCATTTATCTTTAGATGTTGGTTGATAGTCACGCGCGATAACAGTTTGACCCAATTCCAGATCGCGACAATTACGACTAACAGTTAAACATTTTTTTCATCTGCGAGTCTGTCACAACCGTTTTTGTTTCCTTCTTCATTAAATAAAATTTCGTGCGAATCGTGCGCCCTATAAATAATTTGGCTGGTGTTTCGCCGATTATAGCCTGAGGAGTATTGCGGTATTAAAGCAAAAATGAATTTAGATTCAAATTCAAATCATCCGATTCGTATTGCATCACGCGCAGATATGACTTAAACGTTTGATCGCATCTTTCAACTAACCCATTCGTAGCTGGGTGAGCGATAGCTATTTGAATATGCACGATTCCGTTGCTATTCATGAATTTTACGAAACAGTCAGAAAAGAACTGACTTCCGATATCGCTTATACGTTGCTTAGGTAAACCGTATCTTTCAAAAATCATGTGACCCATGAAAGGACCGGCGAAATTAACATGTTTGCGCTCAACGCTCTGTATGTGACATTCCCACGGGTGTAACTGCACTTTGGCTGGCGATATCTGTTGCATTTGACAGCCATTGTGTGTCTTGACAAATGCTCTAAATCACTGTCAATGCCAGGCCACCAGGCTTCTCGCTAATGCCTTCATTCGGACGATACCTGTGTCGCTGACATGCAATAAAGTTAGCACGCGCTCTCGCAGTTTGACAGGCATTATCATACCCCACATTAGGCATCCGCGGTAAATTATTTACTCATTACGTCGCGAGTAATAGAGTTCCATCACTGAATCATTTGGTGTTTCGTTCCAGCCACTTTTGCATGTATTCAAATAAGCGCAACAGCACGCGCGCTCGTTTTGTTTCTCGGCTTATTTTAGCTGCTCGTCACGGGCAGCTGCTCTAACTGCGATGTGTAAAACACGTCTTCTGTTTCGAGATTTGTTTGACCTGTTATCGGCGCGGGTAATATTGACAAACCGTCAACATTTGTATGCTGCTTCGTAATCCGGTAATAAATTTCATAATCGAACGCACAACAAAATATTGCGTATCTTTGTACGCGCGCGGCCGTTGTAGCGGGGATACCTTTTCTGGGTCTAAATATTGACGTTAGCGCTTGACAATCTGTAATCAGGGTAAACTTTCATTCATAAAGATAAGGATACAATTTTTGAACAGCCCAGTATATCGTCAAAGCTTCCATATTCGTATGATTCGTTGCCATATTGCTGGAGTTGACGTCACGCCTAATAACATCCGGTTGTAGCAATACATGACACGGTGTGTGTTTATTGTCAATAATTCCTTGCTCTCGACGTCGCAATCAAGTTGTATGAAAACTTTTCCAGAAGACAAATTATCAAGGATGTCCTCCAGTCGCGAAAGAGGGTATTTGTCCACAATGATTTAACAGTTACCTTGGGGTTACAATGGGTGTTGCCCATTTACTCGATTTACTCGATGTAACTTACGTAAAAATTCCAGGACTTTCAAGCTCCTTTTATATTTTGAGTTTGAGTGAATAAGGCGCTGTTCTGGCTTATATAAATCTAGGTTTGGCGCTTCCCTACAACGAATGCCTAGCCTTGATGTCTTTCACTTTCCCGATTCCATCACTAAAGACAGATTTGCGTATTTCTTTAACATGGATTGTAAACGTACATGTTTAGAAACATTGTTGAAAAATACGAATTTGTCCCAGTCTAATCGTATTTTACGTAACCAGTCTCCTCCAAATAGACACGGACCGTCACCTTTCACAACAAACAGCTTCAGTTGCTTTGATTGACCGTTGTAGGAGACTGAAACCATTACAGTCCTTTTCTGCTGGAGTACGTCGCCGGAATAGGTATTGAAGACTTCACGCTTCCAAACAGCTTCCGGAATTCAGCGCTTGACATTAACCTGACTGCAGACCCGGTGTCGACCCGGTGTCGACTTCGATTGATACGCTCCCGTCGTTAATTTCAGTGTGATGGTAAGTATTCCTGTATCACCATTTTTAACAGAATTGATAATAAGCACATCATCCACGTCACCATTACCGATGACAGTATTCATTTGTATACCTGCAATTTACTGAACTTTAGTTGAACGGCCACAATGCATATAGGTTTGATTAGAGCTCGGCTTGCGGCTCCGTTTCATTTTCGTCGGCTGTTAGTCTTTCTGAGGCGATAGACGTTTGCTACCGCCGTTTGATGTCTGTAGTTCCGCAGCGTTTTTTGTGGCTGTTTACATAGCTAGGGATATTTCAACTGCTTAATGGAGTGTTAATTCGTCTACAGACAAAAGCTTTTGTTGTGTTGCTTCGTCCTCTATACCACACACACACCTTTCCCGCAAAGCGTCATTCAATGTTGGACCGAAATTGCCATATTCGGACAACTTCCGTAGTTCGGCAATATATTCTGTCACGCTCTCGCCTGTGGCTTTATTCCGTCTATGGAAACGAAAACGTTCTGCTATAAGCAGAGGCCTCGGGCACAAATGCTTCCTTAGGAGGTCACACAATGTGTCGTAAGTTTCCTCCGATGGTTTCTTTGGAGCGGTAAGTTCGCGAAGTATTCCATATGTTTTCTCTCCGAGAAGCGTCTACAGCGCCGCCACCTTCCTCTCATAAATAATGTTATTGACTAAGAAATACTGCTCCAGTCTTTCTTGAAAACACGTCCACGACTCAACATTGCTATCGTATGCGTTAATTTTCCCAATTAGTCCAGCCATGGTGTTATAATATAAGTACTTTACACACATTTACTAAGAAATGGATAAAACCATGAACTATTAATCACGCTGCAATCCGACAATTCTCGTCGCAAGAATTGTTGTGTATGTGGGTTGAAATAGACAGAGAACACGCAGTACGTTTGGTGGCTATTTATTACTACCGTATGACCAGTGGTGAGCATTCATCAGTATATAGACGGCGAAGTTATAATACGCATGGTAGAACAATAATCAACCAGATTAGCAAGATAAATACATAACACACTTGACCTCGGCATGTTGGTTTGCATATAAACTCAACATAATATTGGCATTTGTGTTGTCGTTTATTATAACAATGTTAATACCTGTATTTTTACTTGCTATATTAACTTTGTTTAATCTATTTGTGTTTATTACACTCGATTTTGAGTATTTTAAAGATGACAAGTATGTAAGCATTAATATTAAATGTCTTTAATGTTTCATCTATACTCCTGGACAGTTTGTCTAATTAATACTTAGTAAAATAAATTATGCGAACATAACAATTGATACAATTCATTGAGTCATTATTAAATAAAGAGCATTTCATTTCTTCTATAGTACTAGTCATTTCCTTTAAAGACAATTAACTACACAATCTTACCATCAGGCTTTGTATAAATGTCACAATGTTTGTGTTGTAAACTATAAGTTTCCCAAAGTTCCCCTCAAATGCCAATGTGCGGCGTTAATTTTTGCCTTGATCACAATATAACGTAAATACATATTGCGAGCTTAATACAATTGATCTTCCCTCTCATAGCAGTGACCCAGCAGGTTAAATGCAAGAGCCATGTGGGACACCTCACGATCATCGAAATGCTCGGAAATGTAGTCGTCTAATTCCTTCAAGGCATACTGTTTTGATCTGTCGCCCAGTCCTCCGTATGCGAGATACTGTAAATAATACAGGAACAAACGAGCATCCACTCTAGCCTCACCCTGCCTCTCTTTTTGAACAAATACGTTAAGGCCAAAATGTTCGCTTTAATCCCAATTTTGTTCATTTCTTAAAATAACACAGGGTAACGCAGTGTGCTTCATAAGCAAGAAATATCACACACATTGCAATTTTGCTTTCATTGTTTTGGAATTTTTGTTTCAAACGTATCAGCCTGGTCGAGGTATCGATCGTAACACCTCCACAGCGACACAGTGCATGGATGTTACTAAATGCAGATTACCAGACTCGTACCTTATTGAGAACAATTTGAGTTGAGTATATACAACATCAGTCATCAGTGACTCGTAAAAACTGTCCAATATATATTGGTCAATCAAGGTGCCATTTTGGATTTATAAAGCCGCTTGAAGACAAAGCACAACTATATGGAACCAGTATATCCTTTCACATACAAGTTAACTACAAAAAGATACATGGATCATGTTCTCTGATTCACTGATGAACCGCTGAAAGTTAATTTCTATGAGGTGGTTGTAATGGTGTCATCTCTCAGGTGACGGTGGCAGAACCAATTTCAAACTCAAGTTTATAACATGCTTTACCTTGTTTTCCGTGTAATACTTGTACGGGTAATACGATTATTTATTTTTTTTACACATGTGTAAGATAACATTTTCAGCTTTTTCATTGGCAACATATTCATTGACTTACCAATCGCATGACGTTATTTTGGTTAAACGACATCGTCAACGTGAAATGACATCATGTCAGTACACTTCTTTATGGATTTATCAACATCTTTGGGTATTTGCGTTTATAAGCATGTGATAAAAGAGATCTGACGCTCGTTGTCATTTCATTCCATATTTTATTTAACTCGTCCAGGAAATTCGTAAGTAGTCCTGAACTCGTTTAGTTATACATGGTACAAAATGACAATTCGTGTCAGATCATATCTGTAATAATATCGCGCCATACTTGTATACACTCTTTTAGTAACACAAAACCGGCGTAACGATTTATTTATTTTTTTAACAATAATATTATTATTAGGACAACAACAGCAGCAGAAGCAGCAGCAGAAGCAGCAACAACAACAAAAACAACAACTACTACTAACACTTTCACTACTACTTCTACTACTACTACTACTACTACTACTACTACTACTACTACTACTACTACTACTACTACTACTACTACTACTACTACTACTACTACTACTACTACTACTACTACTAGTAGTAGTAGTACTAAATCTACTACTACTACTACTTCTAGTACTACATCTACTACTACTACAACTACAACTACTTTTGCTAATACTTATACTACTACTATTACTATTACTACTACTACTACTATTACTTCTACCACTACTACTACTACTATTGTTTCATTCATTGATTTTGTAAATTGAAAGCTGTATAAAAATGTTACTTTTGATTTTGTTTTCAATACTAAAACAGAAAATTGTATGTAAATATTTGTAAACGATTAAGAATGAAAAGCTTATTACCATGTAATCCTTTTCGTCATTAACAAGGCAAATAATATCCTTCAAGTTGTTTCCTTATTCTATTCCACATTGAGAGTGACCTCACAAACAAGATGATGGACGTGTTAACAAATAAGGTGATAATCAAACTAAAAATTTAATAACATAAAATATAATAAAACAAGAACATATATGTACACACACACAATACATAAGACATTCGATTAGTGTGACATTGGACTTTCAAATGAAATTGCTACTATAAACATTGTATATCACGTGCAGAAAAATTACAATTAGCTAAAAAATAAATTGTTATTGAAATGTTGCATGTGTATTTAAAAACAATAATGACAAAACTAGCCGTGAACATCCAGGTACACAAAGACACCAACCAAATTGTTATACATGTTATACGTGTTTTGTCTATATTTGTTTGGTTTTGTTCTGTTTTTTACGTTTTCTTTTTGACTTTTTCAGAAAAAAACCACATGGCGATATGTATATTGTTTAACTGATCCGTTTTGTTCAGTGGATTAGTATATGTACTGCGTTTACGATAACGCTGCATTTTGAGATCAGACATTTATTTTGTTCGGTCAAATAGTTAACCGGTCCATCATGCAGTTTCCATAAATTGAAATAAACAATGCATGCCAAATAAAATATAAGATTAAGGTAAACATGAACTCATATTTATGTTTGATACAAAACCCGACTTTAAAACGATATAAAGGATATTTTTGAATTCGGTGAATGATCGAATTTTATTTCACGAGGTGTCATAGAACAATAGTTTTCTATAATCACGAGTGAAATAAATATTCGATCATTCACTGAAATCAACAAATGTTCTTTTTTAATTTATGCTTTTGGACAATAAATACATACAGATGCGCGAGATAAGCTTAAACGTCACACGTGTGTGTTTTCTTACGTCATACAAATGCTGTCATAAATTATTCCAAAATTGTCTATCATAAGCATGTTTGGAAAAAAAGTGTCATAATATGTGTGTCGTTGTCGCTAAATTATATTTGTGTTTAATTTTATCATGTGTTTTTTTGAGAACAAATGTGAACTCCTGCCAATCATTCATTGCGATGATAATAGCATCCATCACTAGTGCAGTTCATTTGTTATCAAGCATGCAGTTGTTTGCTCGTTTAAACAGGTTATCGAATCATTGTGGAATACAGAAATATAAATAACTGTGTTAATTACTTTTCATGTATATGCAGATACCTTAACTACAACTGACGACTTCATCTGTAAAAAAAACAACAGTATGCTTCTGGTATACGAAACTGCAGACACAGCGCCATAGTGTTTTTATTGAGAAAACGGCCTCCACTCGAGTAGGGTGCAAACGTATATATTAATTCGTCCCTATCGTACATTCCACTACATGGACACACTGGTATTACAGACAGTTGTTAAATCGGCTTTTCACATCACCAAGAAGACAACTGCCGCGTGTGTATACCCTTTTGCAAAACAATACCGAAGCCGATTTCAATCGGTTAGAGGCTACATCCATTGACAATGAATATTTGAAACAAATAATGAGTTGAAGATTGATAGTATTACGATTTCGAATGCATTTTGCCGCTTGCATAGAAGTTTGGAATGATAATACTACTCTAGACGTGTGTATCGCTACATTTCTTTCAAAAACATTTTACGGACATATTTTGCATATTGAGATTGATATTTGTGCAACTCATGCAATATGTTAACGTTTGAAATGCCTATAGTAAGAAGTGCTTTGATACCATCATGCATATTATGGAGCCTTTCAAACTCAAGTTTACTGTTAACCCTTAGATGTGCTGTGTAACGAGTTACACCAACTTCATTACGAATAAAACCAATGCTATGTGGCATCAATTTCGCACCGATATTATCAATATCAATTTAGCATAATCCTTAAAGATTGTTTTCTATGAGTTCAGAAATAATTGTATATAATTTGCGACATTGATTACGAGACAGTTTACCGTAAAACAAATAAACACCTCCAATGATATAGTGAGAACAAAAACATTATTTTAGCCATCGTCGAAGTGTATGCAAACACAACATAACCAGGAATGCTACATTACGATCTTCCCATACTTGTACGCGTGTTCTTTCTATGGTTAAAACTAGTACAGTTTGGCAATGAAAACTCGTGATTCCATCTTCTATTAGGTTACATAAAAGTGATTTCTTGATCATTTTGAGCAACACGTAGCATTTTAGTTTAGTAATATTTAAACTGAACATAAGTTTGCTCTCGATGAGGTTTGGAGACAGTCACCACTCGACGTCTTTTGTGTCGCTGTAAGGATGTCCGGCAGGTACAAGAAAACACATACATTGCCGAGCTTCTATAAGTAATGCCTTTGTTGGCCAGTCATCCTGTCTTTGTCTGTCTATCCACTGTTTCACTTCAGGCATCAAATCCGATACACCACATGAATGCTGTACGTCAACCCTGTCTGACCAACTTGTGGAAGGACCGGCATTCTAGGAACAACCCATTAATCGCAAGGCTTTCTTTTGTATTTAATTTTTCCAATCATCAGACCTCAGGAAAACTGTGGTACTTGCAACGCGTACTACACCGCCTATGTTAACACGTGTTACCGGTTCTGGTGAATCTGCCCTGATTGCTTTAAGTAGGTATTGCTAGGGAGGAAGGTATCCACCCTTCAACATCAACACATTCGGAAGTCCAGGAGCACAGTAATCGCTCTGCAACGAAAACAAATCAGTCGTGTTCTGTTATCTGCACATAACAATTGATGTAAAAAGCGATATTGTGGTAAGTAATGAAGCAGTACAAATGTTGAATTTCGCAAAGTATTATTGTTGTTATTATTGTGTTATTATTATTGACATTAATACATATGTCACTAGTGGATAGTTTTATGTGAATTTACTTAAACAACTATTTTATTCTAAAATACTTTTAAGTCATACTTATTCGGTGTAAGGTTAACTTGCCATATACATGCATTTATCAAAAGGAATTTAAATAGCTGAAGTTAAACCTTCCATAGACACAACTATGTTTAAATGTATAAAAGAAAGTTAAATTGCAAAACAAAATATGCGTATATACGTAAATTGTTGCGATGCTTGCTTTGCGAAGCTTTTACTTTTTTATGAAAGCATTTTATTTGGTCAAGCTCTTTATAATTACGTTAAATAAATATAAATGCAAACATAAATTGATTACAATATGAATACATGTAGCATAAATATACGCGATTTGTCATTTCCATTGTTCTATGTTGGTTTAATTCACCACACGTTGCACAGTTATCTGAGTATAATGATATCATCAAGTAAAACATATAGTTGTTTAAATAATGTTTGCACACTGTGTCTGCATTTTAAAGCTTGTGGGTATAAGTAATAGTTGTAGCATACTTTTACCGAAATATGTTAGTTATTTAACGAGCCCGCAGGGCGAGTTTTAATAACTTACATATTGAGGTAAAAGAATGCTACAAGTGTTTTATTTAGCGTGCGGTATCTTAAAATTTAGTTTTAATTTATATGCACGCTACTTAATGCACGGTTTGGCTCCTCCCACCAGTGATATCACAGTTAGTGAACACCGCTTAACAATGAAAATTCTCTGTAATATGGTATAATGTAGATTCGAGAATCCAGTTCAGCCGGTCTTATTATTTGTTTGATGCTTACACATTCTTCATAGCATTAATCACATTGGAACATATAATTATTAAAACAACAAACTCAGTTAAAATATGAGCTCAGAACTGAACTTCTAAATAGGATATATATTGGATATATTGAGTACTGGTTATTGTATATATTCAATAGCTTGCAATTAATTAGCATTTGTTAATTGCAACATCATTCATTTTTGGCAAGGCATCGAAACAGTGTCCTTCTGGAGTAAACTGTGTTTCGTGTTGTTAATAATACGTTTATATACAGTAACAACGATGCAATTGAAAGCAATATCTGATAAGCGACATATTGTATTGTAGTATATTGTATTGTCTTATTTAATATTTTGAAGGAATTTTTTACTACGCGATTGAATATTAATATTGACGTGTTCAATTATATTAAGGAATTACATGTTAGATACCCGTTTACTTGGTACGTATAAAGTACTTTCTATTAGAGCAAGCTGTCTGAATTGGTCTGTTTTGGTACAGAATTAACGAGTAACACATGCATAACACCAATGTCATTGTGGAACAATACATCAAGTAAATAGACATTATATATAAAAGCACACACACATTAGTCAAATATACTAATAATAATGCATATATGAAAAGTTATACACAATTTTACAAATTGTTCTTTCTATCCCGTATTATATATATATAAATCATTTAAATTGAGGTAAAATAATAACAAAAAACTCAATATAGTGTAACCTTTGTTGTTTCACTAAAACGTTTTAAAATATCTCATAATCAATCAATCAATTAAGTATTTTCATATAATCTTAGCATTCTGAAATGAATTCATATAATAATCACTAGTATTGATGTATACTATTACATTTTTGTATGCATTTTCATCATTTTCCTTGCGCATATGTTTGCTTTTTAACACTCAGCTGTATATGCTTCAGCCGTATATAAACTTTGTATAATTAATGAGCACTGCACTCCATGTAACAAGCATATATACAGGTTTGAAATCAATATCTCTTCAGTTGTTGTTTTTTAGAAAATGAACGGACAAGGACAACTGAGAAAGGGGAATAACTTCTTAGATAATGCAGCTATATCGTGTGCATTTCACTCCGACTGACAACAATCTACATATATCCTTGTATGAAGATTGAAGTTGGTATCTAAATGGGTTAACAAGTTATGCTCCAGATGAACAACTAAATACAGAGAGACGATACAAGCCCTACTTATTCCAGAAAAGCCCATTACAACTTTGTTGAGCGGGGCGGGGTATACTAAATCATAGTTACTTGTACAAATCTAATTTGCTTATTCAGATACTTATGAAGACAAATATAGTGAAACAACAAAAACACAACAATGACAAAAACAAACTTATTTGAAGATATTGATTGGCAGAAACCCACATTTGTTTGTAACTTTAAACATATGGAAACTGCACCGCCACCATGCCGCGAAGAATTTCAAAACTGAAAAGAAGTTCAAGGTATTTACATGTAATAGAGCGTCTTCCAACGAACGTTTCTTTGAAATTATTTCCTTATCCAGCAATTGGTTTCATACTAAAACATTTACACAGTTTTCAACGCAGCCATGTTTTTAATCAAACTGTTTTAAATAATTTGTTAAAGAATCACACGGGAACATTTTGAGCATATTTTAAATTAAGTAAACGGTTTCATAAAAAAGGTTGGTTCATTGTTACCTATTTCATCGTTTGGTGGTAAGCGTTTTTAACAAATCAAAATGATTTGAAGGAATATGGTAGTGTCTATGAAGGGTTAAAAGGTTTTCGTAGTGTCTGAATATAGCAATTTTACAAAAAATATCACGTCCTAAGGCAGCCATGCTTTTGTATATATACAAATAAAGTAGAAACAATTTGTGTGATTGTAATCCATGGACATTTCATAATAAATTATTTCTAACTACACTTATTTTGCAGATGATCCTAAAATAACATATTTGTTACATGTGTTTGAAATACGCATTGTAACATCACCATACCGGTTACTGAAACATCTATGTTTCATGGCCTAATTTATATTAAAGGCGAGTTTTCTGTACAACACAATTTAACCAGTGATAAAATATGTTTAATTACACTTTGAAATGGTATCTCAATTAAGGGATATATTTACGAAAACATGGTTTAATATCTCAAAGTAGCTCTATCAGTGTCTCAATAGTTTGGTAAGTCAGCGCGAAACTATGCTTTTAACCTGTTATATAACATAGCTTTGCGCTTAGCCATCACCATATTTATATTAAAACAGTAAATAGTAAAAGTTTATGAAATATCAATAGTATATGGTGATGCCTTTTGATTACATGTTAATTAAATGGGCAGAATTGCATACTAATTTAAAATAAGCCTTTCTATCTGGAATTTCTATCCGCAGTTTAGTATAGAACAATATTTACTTGTGACACATACTTCCCCACCCTCTGACAGTCATGTTTTTAACGAATCAAACATATTTGAAGGAATATGGTAGAGAGTCACCCACATTATTTTGAATCCAGAGAGTGGATTATGACGAGAAGATTGTCAAAATTGACTGCACAGCCATACATATGGACGGTTAAACTTTCCCACCTTTTGGCTGCCATATTTTTAACTTATAAAATATTTTTGAAGAACATTGGTAGAGACTATCCCAACAAACATTTATTTGAAATTATTTTGAAATCCGAATAGTGGTTTTTGACCAGAAGATTAACAAATGTGCCAATAAAGGTCTATAAGAGCTAATTTCCCAACCCCTGGCGACCATATTATACGGGCAAACACATCAAAATTATTTGAAAAAAATAAACATAATACATCATGGTTTAAACTCTAGTTTCGTTTGTTAGCCAGCATTAAATACTAGTTAATAACTACATCTTAATTTGAATTGTGCACTTAACCATTGATCTAGTTAAATATACCCCACCCCTTTGAGTAGTACTTATGGGCTTCTGTAAGTAAAACAATAGCTTTTACAAGTTAATAGCTGTGTTATTCTGTTTTGTAACAACTTGGGTTTTTGATTAACCAAATTTAAACAGATATGTCATACGTTTCATCCATAAATTACATTTTGTTCAGTCTATTTGTAGACTTTTTCGTTGATATGCATGCTATTTAGCCATATAAGCAAATAATATGGTGGTCATTATTTATGAAAGGGCAACGGATATGCTTCATGATGCTACCATGTTGGTTATTTTATTCCACAAACTGATCAATATATCATGCATTTCAAAGTTTCCAACAATGAACTTAGTTGACCTTTGATCTACCTACGATGAAACTATGCAGATTCAAAAGTGGCATCCGTCATTTTCACATAAGATATACATCAACGATAGCATATAGTATGGATGCCAACTCCTACTCTCTGACGCCATGGCTCGACAAATTTTCTCCCAGTGGACTCCAAGCTATGTAAGATAAGCATGACAAATGCCCCATCCAATTATGCTCGTGTTGAAATTTGCCAAAAATGCAGTTACAGATTTTGTAAAAGGAGTCACGATTTGTTCCGGAGAAGTTGATCCATATTTAAGGTAGCGAATCCATCTTTAAATAGGCTGAACTCGTGTTATGAAGTTTTATAATAATTGTATTTTCACGTAAACGCTTCTTTCAGATTGGACAGTCGGCCCATGTGATTTGTCATTCATATCACGATTAACCGGCTGCGAATGCAAATTTACTCGTTATTATTAATATATCGGACTCACGGTATCGCGATGATGACTTATAAACATATTTCATGCCAACCATTGTGTTGAGAGTATTTTAATAACAATATATAACATCATTGTAGACTTCACATGAATTGTCTATGTGTCCATCAGACGGTATTTATTTACAGTTGTCATTACAATTAAGGAAATTGCATTACAATATGACAAGCACCATCTAATATATTTATACAATAGTAAAGTCAAACAGCTATCCCTATTTTTGATATAAATGTTATATTAATATAGAGTTATATAAATACTAGTTTCTTGTTAAATATCAGGCTAACCATTCTTGGCTATTATTAATGTAGCCGTGCAAAATATCGAATGATAAACATAAATTCCTGTTTGGTATAAGTCAGACCCTTACATTTATTATGGCAGTTTCTTAAAGCGTTTACGACGATTACTGATAAGAAGGTTGAAGGAAAGAAAAATAACATCGTCCTATCATTTATAAATACATGCCGCCAAGTAATTATTTGTAACCATGTCGGTTTGCTATAAATAATCGCGTCCTACTTTATCACGCTCTTATTTTAAAGTTAAAACACTGTAGAAAAATAATCAGTATGAATACAGGTTATCTATATTAATCGAATTACACTACATATACTTATTTTGACGATTATAGATACATATCAATACAACGACAGCTAATATATCGTTCTCAGACAACCAGAAGGTACTTTTAACTTAGTGTGCACATATGCTGATGACACTTTTCTGTGTTTAAGGCACTATATTCCATTGAGAACTTTTTCTTTACTAGTCATAAAGCAACGAAGTAATAAGACTGTACCATCAAATCATAATGATGTCATTGACAATGTGGTATTGAATTATGTTCTTTACATCAACATACCATAACGACCACATTGAATATATACCCCGTGATGCTGTTCACTGAATCATCACAATACTGAGAAAACATAGAAGACATGCAGTTGTCTATTGCTCACTGAATCATCACAACACACTGATGACATAGAAGACATGCAGTGGCCTACTGCTCACTGAATTAACACAACACAGTGATGAAATAGAAGACGTGCAGTGGTCTACTGCTCACTGAATCACCAAAACACAGTAATGACACTGACGATAAGTAGTGGACTACTGTTCACTGAATCATCAAACTCAAAGATGGCATTGAATATATACACCGCAATACTGTTCACTGCACGACACAAAGATGACATGGAACACATGGTCAAGAATCCTGTTCAATGTACCATTGCAACACTATGACGGCATGCACTGTTCATTTAATCATTATAACACGATGATGATATTGAAAATGTTCACGCGTCTACAGTTAACTTCATCATTATAACACGATGATGGTATTGAACATGTGCAAGCGTCTACAGTTAACTTCATCATTAAAACACGATGAAAATATTGGAGCTATGCACTTGTCTGCGATTCACTTCATCATCACAACACGATGATGATATTGGAACTATGCACTTGTCTACGCTTCACTTCATCATCTCAACACGATGACGATATTGGAGCTATGCACTTGTCTACGCTTCACTGCATCATCACAACATAATGATGATAAAGGAGCTATGCACTTGTATACGCTTCACTTCATCATCTCAACACGATGATGATATTGGAGCTATGCACTTGTCTACGCTTCACTTCATCGTCACAACACGATGATGATATTGGAGCCATGCACTTGTCTACGCTTCACTTCATCATCACAACATGATGATGATATTGGAGCTATGCACTTGTCTACGCTTCACTTCATCATCACAACATGATGATGATATTGGAGCTATGCACTTGTCTACGGTTCACTTTATTATTGAAATACGATGATGTATCATAATAACACTCAGGCTCCAAAGGAGATATGCACTTTGCTACATCTCACGGCATCTACTCAACAAATAGATGAGTTCAAAGACATGCATTATGCAAAGAAATAAAATATTGTTACGACTAAATGTTGAATGAAATTCTATACATGACGATATGCGTTAGCGTGACTGAGCAGCTTAGCAAGCAAACAAATCGTGTCTACCATGTCATATAACGATCGGTGATTTATCATCTAGTGGTTTGTTTTAAATGCCTCTTCATAGCGAACTTAAACAATCGGATTGTGGTACTTTCGATATGTCGTATTCCATGTTAAGGACACTTAATGTTTTATGTCTTTTTCAAAATAGTTAAATCTGTGTACGTTAACAAACCGTGTAAACAAAAATTGACGAATACGAGGTGTGTGCGCAATACCACGAATGATATATTGTTTAAACCGAGGTTGATATATATTACGCTTGGTCGATGATATTTTGATTTTAAATCTAGTCTAGTCTGTCCGTGTCAAGAAAATATGTATATTTTTTATAGCTCGGCGTCGTATACACATAAATCGGCGGTTAAACACTTAAAAATGACCATAGTTCATTCTTAATATTCAGTGTGTTGCAATGTAGGGGTTCTGCCAGTGTGTTGATTGCTACGTGACGGTGTTCATTGAAAGGCAAATGCTACATACCCTATTGTTCCTAGTGTGCATGTACATTTCACGGATGATTAACGTGTTATTTGAATTGATATTGTCTGACTAAATAATTTTAACTTATGATTTTTGAAGTACTATTTGCTGAAATCGAATTGTTTCCTTGCCTTACAGATACTGAGTATTGAAATTGGTACATGGTTTATTAGGTATACATTTAAATCGAATTCGAGTTATTCTTTGCTGACATCTGGCACCGAAGCAAAATGTCCTATTAAAATGTCATATTTTTAAATAAAAAGGACAATAGCGCCCCAAAAACGCAACAGACAGGAATGAATGAACAGAATCACACTATGCACATGTCCTCTTAGAAGGGATGCTGCATAAGTTATTTTTTTTTAAATTCATGTTGTTAGTATGTCCTTTGATATCGCGCGAAAACGAAAACATTTAATGAAAATGTATTAATTTTTATATAAAAAACGATACATAGCCCGACCGGAATAACCTGAATATTTAAGAGTGTTTACTTGGTATGAATTCTGCCTATATGGTTTTATTTCAATTGATAAATTAGTTCATGAATTCTCGCACGTAAACTTGCTCATGGTTATGTCCGATGTATAATCTTTAGTAAATAAGCTACTAAAAATCATCAAACCAAAACGGCGTAACAATATGCCCATACCCACCTGATACGGATGCTGCTGGTAAAGTATCATTTAATTAAACTCGAATCATAGAAAATATTAGGTTATTGTATTTGCGTACTTGAATTTATCCGACGAGTTGAAGAAAGATTTACAAGGAACGGCTTGTCAAACCATGTAAGCATTTTAGCAACATGCAATATTTTTTTACACATACATTTAAACTATCGTTTAATCGTTTATTATAAATAACACACATTTCAACATTTAATGGGGCTTTAACGGAATGTTTTATCTTTTCATAATGTGTATGTGTCACCACAATATTGCCCACTTATTATTATCTGCATTATTTTCTCTCGGCCGACTGAACAATGGCTGAGCGCACTGTTTTAACATCAACAACTATGTATTGATGTATATGATAAGTTTCGCCATACTGTCTCCAAACTGAGTCCACAGCAAGGTGCCAATACACATGGATACATTACTCCAGATTTATTTTGGGGGGTAGGGTCTAATAAAAAAGGGTTAAACAAGGTCTTTAACGGAAGGATTTGCAGACACTCATGCGCTGTAAATGACAATGAATTCAGTATATCGACATGTATGCAAGTGACCCATATGAAAGCAAAGGTATCAAAGCAAAACTGCTATATCTGACATTTTGAAAATAATCTTATTCAATTGACAAGTATGTGATTATTGTTTTTGTTTATGAAAATAAAATGTAAAACTGGTTAAATATAGCATGTGTGTTTTGTGCTAAAATAGCAATGAAGACATATAACTGAATGTGTGTACAATATATTTGTAGTTGAATACATATGCGTTGAACTGCAATACCGCTACTAAATCGGTATCATGAACATGCAACCGCTAAACGTTATACAAATTGACGATCGATACAGGTAAACAGGTAAACAGACACTTGCAGCAGAGTATGAACAGAAACGTACCATTTCCCCTATTTAAATAAATGATATATGTAATATCATTAATTTCGACTAAATTTCACACGACTGTAAATGGTCGTTTATGCAGGGTACAAACTACCTATTTGCTTGTGATTTTAAAAAGTTTTCGATGTCAGCATCTTAAAAAAAACTTATCTTAGATTTTGTAACATGTACATTTCTTATGCAAACAAAGACATTAATTTATTTGCAGCTATAGCAGATGCCATGTCAATGACAATATTAATAGACGTTAAAACATGCATATTTGGTAATTATTTAACAATTAGGCTAGATATTGACGTATAAAGAATGAAATTAACTATGGGTAATTTTGTAACAAATTATGGACGGATAAGTATGTTTGGAAACTAATCCCGCTATCGCCCTCGTGATTTATCGCCATCGAAACTCCAAGCCGTCGGTAACGGCAATAAAGTATTTATTAAGTAATGAATTGAAATGTATCTCCGTGACGCAAACCTCCTCCATCGAACAAATTCCCTCAGTGGGAAAAAACTAAATCATGAATAATCACTGACTCAATGTACGAATTTGTTTGGCCCTTTGTTAAGCATATCTAAAGGTTGACAAGTTGTTTCAGTACGTAAACGACTTATTCTACCTAAAATCTGCCAACACATATTTATCTACATCAGAGCCCAGGTGCTCATAACTTTAACGGCCATTTAAGCTAACGGCCGGTTAACTTTTAATGTAAATACAATTTATATTACAATCATCTTGCTTATCAAGCATTTCAACATTATTTCAATTTAGCGATGCTTTTAGATAAACTTGCAGTTTCTAATTTTAATGGTTAATTTGCATAACTTACTTTATCCCGAAGTTAATAGATGTTAGCTTAACTGGCCGTTAAAATTAAGAGCAACTGAGCCCAGGTAGCTAACATTTGTATCAGTTTGCTACATCAGGCAACTAACATTTATGTCCGTTTTCTACATCAGGCAGCTAACATTTGAATCAGTTTTCTACATCAGGCAGCCAACATTTGTATCAGGTTGCTACACCAGGCAGCTAAGATTTGAATCGGTTTGCTACATCAAGCAGCTAACATTGTTTGCTGCAGAAGGCAGCTTACATTTGTATTAGTTTGCTGTATCAAACAGCTAACATTTGTGTCAGTTTGCTATATCAAGCAGCTAACATTTGTATCAGTCATGCTTGGATGCACGTCATTTTACACGGAATCTGTTGAAACGTCAGTTGGTTTTTATTTCACATATTTGTTAAGTAAAAAGTAAAGGTGCGTTTGCTTAAATAAATTCAAATAATTGCGGAGTTGACTTATTTCTTAATAACTTTATTTTTTTAAAGTCAAAAACACGTTTTCTCTGCACGATAATAGTATCGGTAAAAGTGTTGAATTGAACATGTTTTTGTATTATTCTTTAAATAGGTGTCGCACCTCTATCGTGTTTCATGCGATGTACACATTGCCTCACCCATATTAGACAAATAGCAATATAATCGGAATTGCAGTAACATAAAGAATGTGCGAATGCATCGTTTGTTTTCTTTCACAAAAAGTATTGCTTTTTCTAACCCTTCATTTATAATCAATGAGCAAATACATAATGCTTGACTAGTGTAGACATAAGCCTTATCAATCGAGAGATTGTAAACATGACAAGTCGTTCTCGTTGTTAAACTATGTCGATATATTTATATTGATTCTACGGAATCCTGTTTCTGCAACTTCTATTCCACTCTATGCAAGACCGCGATGATGTGACAACATAAAGTAATTAATTTCGCATCTGTTCTTTCAGATATGTCAGACACGAAGGCAAATTTGGGCGATAGTCATCCCCTTAACATGTTTATAAATTAAATGTCTGTTATGTTTCTTAATGCGCGAAATTTGTAGATTGAAAATAAAACTAAATTGTCGCTCTGCCGCTTGGATGCTTAAAATATTACATTAGTACACAGAGAAACACGTGTCGTTTAAGTCTTTCAATTCAAGCAATAAACCAATTGCTCATTGAATATCGCGCATTAAAGGACCGAGACGCGAAAGGTATGTACATCTAAGAAAAATATGCCGTCATGAAAATAGACAAAATGACTTTCTATTATAATACTTTTATTTCAGAGTAAAATTTTAAACGCATTATACAGATTTAAATTATTCATTAAGCAATTGTTTTTTATTAAATGCTTTCAAAAAAAAACGCATGCTGGTTCTTTCATACTTTGAATTGAATTGTCTCTTTAATTGTCATTTGATTATTTTGACTTACCTCTTAACAAACCCTCGTTCTTCAGGAACTGACATTGAACTCAGATCTTCTGGTAAGAAGCATACGGTCAACCACAGCGCTATATGCAGTTATTAAAAAAGTCAATACAATAATAATGTCATTATAATATCATCCAAAATGTTTGCCTTTTTAAAAATAATGTTTATGTTGGATACAGAGGCGTATGCGGTATGCATCAGTGTATACAGTGTTGTAGTTTTAATAACGATTTGTTGAACTGAATCATTTGGTATTGTGCTTGTTGAGGGAGACTTCAACGCTCTTGTATAGGGCAAGTGGGGTCACCGTTGTTAATCTATATGTTGGAACACTTAAAATACAATTAATTACTTTGCTTTGTCAGTTTTATGAAGTATAATACATTGCGTCGGTAAGCATTTCGCCAACGGAAAAAACTAGGGATTAGACTAGTTTGGACCACAATTGCTATTTTTTCATCGATCAATGAAACAAAATAATGCTAAAGAAGAATTGATAAAATATTCTACCTTTTAGATTTATAAAAATACTTTCAGTATTGTATTTTGGTAAACAAATTGAAACCTCAAACTCCTTTGTGATCATCCCTATGGCATTCCTGCTTTGCTGCTTTAACTTCTGCAGCCACACGTTATTTTTGTAAAGTTTATAATCTATTGTTTTGTTTTCTTGTAACTGAATAAAACAAATATTTATTTACAAACTTTATTTTAAAATGTATTATCTAAAATGTAAAATACAATTCGAATGATCAGCGTAAATCGATTGTACAAATATTGTATCGGATGATGGATCGCATACATTCATCTGAATATAATTGTAACTTCGGTTGCTGTATGTGTTGTTGTTGTTGCTGATTCTGCTTGAACTTATCTACATTTCTTACATACTCATTACTTTTATTTTCTGAACAACTGACGCTATGGTTTGAAGAACTAGTTCTACCATACAATATCGTTCACATGATCATGGCAAAAACGACTCGTCATAATTTAAGTTAATTACTATACTCGTCATAATTTAAGTTAATTACTATTATAGAGAAACATATGAATAAACTTACATACATGATGAGTCGTTTTGGCCATGGTTAGAGGAGGGAGGCAGTTAAATGCAAAACATGTAGCTTTATCGATTTAACAGCAACTTTGAAGTATAAACCTAAAATAAACATTTTCTTATGTTTTCTTCTTTCAGAACCACCGCAGTTGACGTTGTTTTTTTTCTTGTCTAAACGTATTGTTAGCAGAGTTGTCAGAGAAAAATTAGTATCGTGCCTATCAATGACCGTGTTATGTTAATAATGAAGACATATGCTTTCATTATATGTACATTCGTTTTCATATCGTCCCTTTAATGTTCGATCAGACCATTTTGCACATATGCTGATACCACATTCTGGTATTGAAGGGACGATGCATTATTTAATACGAATATATACTTTAGAGATGATCATTCAGAATGCAAGACACACAAGCATACTCGTCAAATTGAGTAGGACAAATCAAGAGCGAAGTAGCAGGGTACTTTGCCCATCAACAACTCCATCTACCCCGCTCCATCTTGGTACATTCAGGATATGTTTGCAAATACTAAGAGCATGCTTAAAACCCCTTAATTTGTTTGGTTGTCCACTCTGTTTCCTTTAAACAGCCCCGTACATCAGAATACATTTTAGCTGCTTTTGTTTTTTTTATGTCGACATAATGCACGTTCAATGTCCCTCGTGTGATTCTTTAAAAAATTAACCACATCGCAATTTTCTACGATGCCGATCCCAATGGTCAGTTTCTGGACATTGCGTAATGTCTGACATACTTGACAAGCTTGTCATTAAATTTAGCTATGTCGCAGTGTCACAATGTGTCCACTCAGTGTAAAAACTAAGTGCATTAAATAGCGTGCGTATAGATTACAGCTAAATGTCAAAATACTGCACGCTAGTTATTGCACGGTAAGCTTGCAAATCAGGCAAAAAGTTATAAAATATGGAATACATAATTTTATTGTATGCATGGTCATAGAAAATGTGATATTCAGTCGGTTTTGTTTTTAAAGAAAATCGGCATCGTGCAGTTCTATGTTGTTGTTTTTTTGTTGTGTTGTTTTTTGCAGGTTTGTTGAGATCTATAGTACGTATAACCAGAGTGCAGGTGTATTTAAAATATCTGATACAATTTAAAATAAACATGTTTTCTTGTAAAAACAATCGGGTACTGTCAATAGTGTTAGAAGAAGCATGAACTAATTAGGCTTTGTTATACAGGTAAAGGTACTGGAGTTACTCTGTGCTCATCAACTTCTCTCACTACTGCATCTGTACTACCTATGTCTGTAGGATTCTATTCCATGTGTTCTGTTCCTGCAGTTCTATCAGTCTTCAATGGTTCTACAATTGTATCTGTCACAGCATCAGTACTGTTCTCAAGTAGTGTTTCAACTTCTTGACTAGTCACTTATGCCGTTACTTCTTGCTGAAGTTCAAAAAGCACACACGTGTATAAAATGGCTAGAGTAACAGTGTAACGACAACGACGATGACAAGGATGATAGTGATACAAATAAATAAGTTTAATAGCAGCAGTATGATAAAACACATGTTTATTGACATATAAAATGTATTACACATCGAAAAACAATGCAATTTTCTTGTCGTTAAACATGTTTGAGGATGCACACCTTTTTTTAAAATCCATTTTAAAGTTGCAAAATATAAATACGTTTAAATGTTGATATATTGAGTAAGTTTTGTTTTATGATTTAATTTACCGTTATATTGATTAATCATTTATATTTCAACATGGACTAATGATTTACTTGCAGCTTGATATAATTTTAGCAACATCTTAAATTGTTCACATATTTTACTTTTGCCCCTTTAAACAGTCCTAAAGACTTTTTTTACAACTGTTAAATGTGCCACTACCTCACACAACCAGCCTGTGTGTTTTAGGCAAGACATGTTTTGCTGGTGACGATGCTGGGGTTGCTTGAACTATCGCTTATGAATCTCGTGATGATGAGATTCTTTTATACGGATACAAATATACTACTTAACATAATGAAACAACTAGAACACTAATACTAACTATCGAATACATAGAACGTATGTTACGATTATAACATGAACGCTTAAACGACAGTTTCAGTAGCTTTAGAGGTTGTGTAGTGAAACTGCAGAACAAAAATGAATATATTCCATGAGAGTAACTAATTGATACTGAGTGTCACGCTTTTTGCGTTTGCGAGTAAACTGTTATTTACTAAATGCCGTGCAACATACACACAGTATACACTAGTTAATTCATGATATTACAAGTCAGTCAGTATGCATTGCGATAGCCAACATGAAACTATTGAAATCTATGAGAAACAACACGTTTATCAAGCTTAACTAAAGAGTACGAAGGTCAAAAAGCTTTAACAATACCAAATGTAAATTAAACACTTAAAGTAATGAGTATATGCTTTTTGTAAAAAAAGCAATAACAAACACGAAACATGTTTTAAATTAACATATTTTATACACACAGTAACACATGAATAAGTGGTGCTGGTTGTAAACATAAAACATATAAATCAGTGTTTTTCTTTTTGAAACTGGTTCATGACTTCTGTATATAAAACTTGAAAATTCGTGTGATGCTCCTAGATGAATATATTGCGAGCCTGTGTATAAATGACAATGTTTACATTTATGCCGCATTATTGGTGGCACGATTTTGGAACATTACGCACATGGTATCTTATTTTGTGTCATTTAATAAGTATTTACTCCTGAAATATCCACACCTTTTATCACATAATATATATTTCCGACTATTAACACAATTTGACTACAGACAGTATTGTAACGCTGTCCCATGCATATGCAATTATACACAAAACATAGATACAATATCTAGAAACATAATACTTTTGGTGAACTAGCAAACCCCTGTAGAAGTGTCATAATTAAATATAAAGGAAACATAGTCCTGTTCAAATGCATCACAACGTGACAGCTTGTTCCCATTATTTGTTTGTTTAGTTTTTTAGAAAACAAAATGTGTTCCGTCTAACATATTTAAAAAAAATACATCGTTTCGACCCGCCAAAATAACATGGGTACCGCCATATCTCAAAAATGTCACCATATGTATGTATCAATGTGTTTCTCACCGGAAAACTAAGTGCGTCTTGTGCGAGAAACAAGCAGGGTGGAGTGGACTGCCCTGAGGATCTACGAAACTTAGCAGCACAGTTGTACATATACGTACAATAAGTATGAGAAATACCCAATATTAGAACTTGTTGTATAAAAAACCAATGATAGATTACATTCAATAGAAAAAGGTTGAAACACAACGAAACATGTTGTTAGAAGTTGTTTTGAATCTCTCTCTCCAAAGATTGATGTGCATAATTGGAGATGTGTTGAAGGTTGCTCGGTCAGATGAACTGAAACATGACGTTACTGTGTTCATAGCGAAACGTCCGCGAAGGGTTCAAAACTTCGTGTCATGTGTATTACTATGGAAAATGTGTTCATGTTAAAATATTAAAGGGGCATATCGATGGTATTTCCCGTAAACATAGGCACGTATTAAAATAAGGCGTATTGCCATTTTACACGAAGATATGTTGCTAGTAGCAATAATATATGGATGGAATCTATAACATGTGTTACGCAAGCATTTATAAAATATTATTTTATTTTTGAAAGTACTTTTCCGCATTAGTCGTCGATATGCCCTTTTAACATTTGAATGAATAATATATACATGTGAATGTTCAAATTCAAACTATAATTTTAATGCAAATTGACCTAGACAAAATCGTTGTGTTTATTGCAATGCAAACTTCGTTTGATTAATATTTGCCTATACTTCATCATTCAGCTCGAAGCATTACGAATAGCCGACAAATGTGGTCTCTGTTATACGGAATATAACTTATATTAGTAACACAGTAATTCAATCGCGTACGTCAGTACACCGCCTAACAAATTTATCAATGCGAACACGATGTTATAATTGGTTTGAGCATTTTCACCAGCAAAAATGCTTGTATAGCAATGTGCTAGAATTAGCATGCATGTGTTTAAATTGAAAGGTCTTTAGCACATTAAGGGACGTGTTCACAGACGTTTGCATTTCGACAACAAAACCAAAAACTAAATTAGACGTATACAATAACTAATTTCAAGAACTCACATATTTAGTGCCAATAACTCGATTAAAATACATACAATCTTGAGGAAAACGTAATCTAGAATCAAGTATGTCAATCTGACCACTCGGCTAGATGGTGTTATCATTATATAAGAGAACGCCGTGGTGCGCGCACGGAAATAGAAAATGAATTAATCGTATTCAATCGTATCGCGTTACGAACGCTGAAATATTGCATTACTTGCAGCCGCTTACTTATTATTAAAGATGATGTAACGATGCTATTGCTCATATACATAACTGTGGCGATGTAAAGATGTAATTACCAATATGCATAAATGTATTATACACGTTCGATTGTTTATTTGGTATCCTTTAATTGTTTTAGTCTATACAACGTTTGCATATCAATTTATAAATATATGAGTGTGTTGTTAATGTAAAGCATAATAACGATGCGTATTTTTGTTAGATCTGATGGATGTTAGTTACCTTGTAACCGCCTAATGTGCCAGTTGGCTGCGTTATTTCGTGGCTTATATTGTAGAGATAGCATATAAATTTCGACAGCTGTATCCAAGTCGCCCTCCATCTCCCAAATGTGGCCCAACATATTCAATACAGTTTGTGTGTGGTAAACGTGTTTGGAACCCTTTAACATGTAATTCAGCATGGCAGCCACTTGATTTAGCCTGTCACCAAGTCCTCCGTACGTGAGATACTGCGGATAGTACAGGAATGTACGAGAGTCCACACAGACATCTCCCATCCATTCACGTCGAACATGTAATCTTTCGCTATATTCATGTTCAATCCCAGTTCTGTTCAATTCATATAACAATACAGGAGGAACGCAATATACTTCATGTTGGTAAAACGCACACATTATGCAATATTACATTCACTCAGTGAACTGTATTTTTCAAATGTGCATAACAATAAATCTCCAGGTAGCAGACTAGCACTTGAACACATGCATTTAACAGCGGTTTGGTTAAATCGTCTTTCCACATCGCGTAGAAGAATGGCTGCCGATTGCAGATTTCCAGAACAAAGCATAATAGAAGCGAGTTTCAATTTGTTAGAAGCTACATCCGTTATCATAGCGTATTTAAAACTTTCTATCACACCTTGATCCACAGAAGTACGATTCCGAATACACATTGCTGCTTGCATAGACGCTTGGAAAGACAATAGTAGACTATGCATTTGTTTAGCAACATACCGTTCGAAAGCATTGCCGCTAATGTAGTAGTTTGCATATTTGCGTTGACACGTGTGTACAATCCGCAAAGCTGTTTTGTTTGGGTGATGACAGACGTCGTTGATGATTGCATCATAATGATATAGTAGCTCACGAAGCCGGTCAAACTCAAGTTTATTATTAAGGCTTAAATGCACTTTGTAAAAACGAGTTGCTGTTACGTCATTCTTATAACGAATGAGACAATGGCTGCTGGACAACAATTTCATACCGATATTGTCGATATTTATATGGCATAATCCTTCAAAATTGTTCTCTATGAGTGCAGAAACAAACGCATATAATTTGCGGCATTGGATAAAAGATAGTTTCCCGTCAAACAAATTGACACCTCCTATGATATAATGAGGGCATATACCAACTCGGAGCCATCTTCGTAATGTATGCAAACACAGAAAAACAAGAAGTGCTAAATTTCGGTCTTCCCATAGATGCTGGTGTGTTCTTTCAATAGTAAAAAATAAAACAGTTTTGCAATGACAACTCGTGATTCCGTCCTCTACTACATTATAGAGAATTCTCTCGATGAGATTTGGAGACAGCCTCCATTCAAAATGTTTTGTTTCGCTGTGAGGGTGTCCTGCTGGAACAAGGAAACACATACACTTTCGAGCGACTTCTAAAAGTTTCTGTGCTGGCCAGTGACCGGGGCTCATCTTGTCTATCCACTGTTTAATTTCCGGCATCAACCAACTAACTTTTAATGCAACAACAAAGTCAACCGTATCTGACCAGCTAGATAACGGACCGGCAATATGTGAGTTGCCTAACATTTTTATACATTGCGCTTCATTATATTCCAACCACATCCTAGAACTCAATAATTTTTCATGTGTTTCACATCGTGGAGAATCTGTACTAATAATCTCGAGACGGTACTGTTGTGGCGGAAGATCTTCACCCTTCAGCATCATCACGCTCATGCTCTGCCTCATTTCCGACAACTCTCTAATTACATGTATATACGAATTACAAACGAATATATAACTGTCAGACTGAAGGCCTTGCGTTGTAGTAACTTCAGACTGACTACCAAAATAGAAATACGTATTGATTTATGTTGTATTGCCTTAGGCATTGTCATACTCGTTTCTTGAAACATAAATGATTTCCTTCTTGTCATCACAATTTCCTCAGTTATCCCGGCATCTGTGCAGCGGAAAGTCTCATGGACATCTCGGTGTAAAACGCTGGAGAACAGTAATCACTCTAAAACGAAAAGTATTTGCGATGTTGTCGTATCACACGATTATATTTAAAATGCTAAATATATTCAATGCGAATGTGACAGGACCACGTAGTATTTAACAAAATGTGAATACCCAAGAGATATCCGAAATGTGTATTTTGCCTGATACTTTCATAACATTGGATAGCCACTATATTTTTTATCAGAAAACACTATTTCATTACGCATGTTTCGAATTCCGATTTATGTTTTAAGTTCTCACGAGTTCATAATATATTTAAAATAAAATATCTAAGCAGAACAAATGAATAATACAAATACAAACATGTAATATCATGCAGACAATATATCACACTTACCATAGTATGTGATATTGTAAATCCACTAGGTTTGTGTATTAAATAACTAAATTGTAAGGTTATAATATACCGTTTAACTAAATGACGTACTTAGTTAATTGGCAATCATACATTAAGCTTTAATTGGTACTTCTAAAAATTAGTATTGCTCATTTGATTGCCATGTTGTATGTGTATCGAACTTTGATAATGCGTCTAATTATGTAAAATATGCCAGAGGCAATTAGAGGCGCGAGCAACCTCGGCGATTGCCCCCTCCCACTTGATATGAGATATAGCTCATAAATGCCCCTATCTCTATTAATAAACCCAATACGAACAAGCACACAACGGGCATGCATTTGTCCGGGCATTCCTTTCCTATTACTTGATTACGTAGTTGATATGAAACAATAACACATACAAAAAAACTATTGTATATATATATATACATGTCAGAACACAATAATTGTTTTAGTATGTGATATACCTGAGAAACAAATCATTAATTTTGTGTTAGTCTAAGGTCTGCTCAAACTCTAAACTAGCATTTAGAACTTATCAAAATGAAAGTTGCAAAATAGTTTCGTTATGGAATTAAAATTAATCATTAAGCGTTAGGCACATGTCAATTGCCGTAAAGCGTTTAGCAACTATCACAATGTATATTCCAAATTTAAAGTAAATGACGGGGCATTTATGTATATTTTGATGAAACAAAAAAAGTGATTGCTAACAAATTTGCTTTAAACTTTTGAAATCCTGTCATATCTTAAACAATTCTTATCCAATCTCAATGATACTTGGTAGGTAAATTTGCAATAATTTGTATTGGATTTCTTTCCAATATTGGGCACTTGGGCTAGAGGTCAAGATCAAACTTACCAGTGGTTGTACACGTCTCACCGATCAATCAATATGGACTCCTTAGTCATAGGTTTTTGAAACTTGATAAGTTTGTTCGTCGCGGATTGTTGTGTCCTTATTGATTATGTGTTCATTGGGTCAAAGGTTAATGCCATTGTAATGAAAATTACGTAAAACTAAACCTTCGCCGTTGCAAAGTGTCTAATAAGTAAATTCGTAATTACTTGATAGGGTATTCCTCGTCACCAAAGGTAAGTTAAACTATACGGATACGGATGCACCCACATTCAGCTGGTTGTCACAAAACTCTTCTCATATCTAAAAAAAACTGCACCAAAATACCCAGGTGCACAAGTTTACATGGTCATGAATATGATTAAATGTGACACAAGTCAACACATGTCATTTTTGTTAAAAACAGGGGCCATAGCGCTGCTGACGTTGGGACACTGCGCCAATATACCGAGGTGCACAAGTTCACATGGTGATGAATATTTTTGTAACGTTTCATCAATGTAGCAGTTATACTTTTTGAGTTACTCGCGACATAAATCCAAAAATTTATTTCTTTTGCAAAAAATTAGCCATAACTCCGCTTACCTCTGAAAAAAAGGACCGCGCGAAAATACCCAGTTGCACATGTTAACATGGTGATAAATATGTTTCCAAAGTTACATCGCTCTAGCAGTTATACTTTTTGAGTTACGTGCGACACAATACTCCGACGGACGGACGGGACGGACAAGGGCTAATCTATATGCCCCCTTCCATCAATACGTGTGTTGGGGCATAAAAACCTGTTTGAAACGACAGCACAGGGTTTGTAGTTTGCTAACAAAAATAATACAATTTTGCCTAACGCTGGTACCCATCGCATACGACAGTCTTTTAGCGCCTACAGACTTTGATTATTCTATTGACTCTACAAACATAGCTGTAGCACTTTCACAGTCACTTTACATTTCCAGAAACGTTCACTGAAGTTTTCTGTTTGAGCAAATCTTCGTGATAAAGGGCCTTTTTATTGAAAATAATGTTGGTTTAGATGGAACGCATCTGTTAACAATGCCAAACGTCTATTATCTAGTATAAGAATAATGGAACACCATATGCATCACCAGGAGATAAACCCTTAGTAACATAGGCTTGCCCTATATTTGAAGCAAGTGGCTTACGTCTATACAATACGCACAACATTACACAAAACATAAAAAACATAGGTTTAGATTTTAAACGTTAATTGATATCAAATATCCCTCAATCTCTGATGTGCCATTTGGCAGCGTTATTTTGAGGCCTAAGTTTAGCAGAATCCAAATGTAAAGAGGCAGCACTATTTTAATCATCTTCCATCTCAAAGCAGTGACCAATCAGGTTTATTGCAGTCTCCGCATGGTATATTTATTTAATGTGTTGGTCAATGTAATCTGCTAATGCTCGCCAAGCACGTACTTGCTTCGATATGTCACCGAGTCCTTCACACGTGCGACGCTGCATATAGTACATAAACACACAAGCGTATACACTGGAATATCTAAAGCATTCTCGTTGAACATGGAATCTGCCACTGATTTCCGCTTCAATCACAGTTCTGTTCATTTCATATAGTAATGCTGGATGAACACAGTAGGCTTCTTGCTACAGAAAAACAACACACAATGTAATATAACATTCGAAGGAATGATCTCCATTCGAGTTAAGTGGAAATGCAATAAACGGTCTGTCTCTAAAGATTATAAGAACATATTGACAGGTTGATTGCACTTCTTGTTGGCTAAATTGCCTTTCCACGTCACGTAGAATGACGGCAGCAGATTGTAAATGGCCAGTGCAAAATAACTTGGAAGCAAATTTCAATCGGTTGTATGCTACATCCGTTACCAGCGAATATTTGAAGCATTCCAGGACACGTAGATTCATAGAAGCACGATTTTGGATGCATATTGACGCATGTAAAGACGCTTGAAATGGTTGTAATATTATAGACATTTGGTGTGCTATATTTCTTCCTAAAGCATTGCCGTTACGGAAATAGTTTTCGCAATGTCTTTGGTATTTGTGCAAATCTTGCAAAACTTCTAAATTAGAATTTCGGACCAAATTAGCGAAGTTTATTTGACATTGTCGTGCATATACTGGAGCCTTTCAAACTCTAGTTTACACAAACGTTTACATGTACCAAGTAACGCGTTAGACTATCATTATTTCGAATAAGACCGATGCTGTGAGAAAACAATTTCATGCCGATATCATCGATATTTATTTGGCATAATCCGGAAGACGGCTTTCTATGAGTTTGGAAACGAATGCATATAATTTGCGACATTGGAAGCCAGTCAGTTTACCGTCAAACAAATTAACACCGCCTATGATATAGTTAGGGCATATACTGCCCTTAAGCCATCTGCGTAGAATATGTAAACACATAACAACCAAAAATGCTCAATTATGTTCTTTCCATAGATGCACGTGTGTTCTTTGTATGGTATACAGTAAGAGAGTTTTGCAATGAAAACTAGTGATTCCGTTTTCTACTATGTTATATAATATGATTGTTTGATCATTTTCAGCAACACATAACACATTATTTGAGTAATATTTAAACTGAACATCAGTTTTCACTAGATGAGGTTTGGAGACAGTCTCCATTCAATATCCTTTGTATCGCTGAACACATTGTTCAGCTTCTGCAAGCAGTTCCTGAGTTGGCCAGTGTCCAGATCTTTGTATGTCTATCCGCTGTTTAACTTCCAGCATCAAATCCGATACCCAAATTCTTGCACTAAGGTAATTTTATCTGACCAACTAGCGGAAGGACCTGCAGTATGTGTGCTGTCCAATAGCATAAATGCGTTATGTTCAGCTCTTTTTCTCCAAGCCCCTGAGCTAAATAATACTGTGTAATTTTTACTGCGCACTGTCTCCTTATATTTCATTTGTGTGTCTGGTTCTGGGGAATCACTTCTGAATACTTGCAGAAGGTACTGCTGTGCATGAATATCTCCATCCTTCATTATCATTTAGTTTACTTTCCCTGATTTCCATGCCGTCCAATCTCTCATTACGTTTGCACTGAAATCAAAAGCGATCATATCAGTATCCGACTTAAGTCATGGTGTTGTCGTTCTTTCTGACAGACTGCCAAAATACTACCACCAGAGGAATTGTTGTTGGAGATCATTCGCTATTGTATGGCTGGTCTCTTCTAACAAATATGAATTTCGTCTTGCCATCACGATTTCCTTCGTGACCCCAGCATCTTCAAAGGCAGATGAAAGTCGCAATACAGCTCTATGTAATATTCGGGAGCACAGTTATCACTCTGAAATGAAAGATGTGTTATTGTTATTACATTTTAAGCATACACATCCACCTGCCGATTCCAAAAGAAAAGCCTTTTCGCTTTATTGGAGAAAACACACGTTCTTTACACGTGCATTCTAAACATTGTAGCGCTTAAATGATATAATGCAATTAGAATACTTTTCTCAATAAGACACACATGCAGTGATTAATTTAGGAATTCCCAAACCCGTTCATTATGCAATAATTATGAAAGTGACACTACTTCACTTGTCCATGAAATAAATATCATTTTAATTATAAACAAAGTGAAACTCCAGACGCGACAGCCGGATAAAACTAATTGCCAAATCAACACGTTACAATACAGAACAGAAACATAACAAGTACTCACAAATAAATAAAACTGGGGTCACCGCCTTGGAACGGTCAAAGTAAAGCATTGGGGGTTTAAACCAGTATGTGGGTACCCGAGCCTCAGACTTATATTCAAAATACATTAAAGCGTAAACAAATATTAACCTCATAGAATCGCAACTCCAATTAAACATCAACAAGAGAGAATAATTATTCCATGTTAATACCATTTAATTACTCAATGGCTATATGCAAAACAAAGCAGCAGAATTGCAACTTTCTGAGGCACGATGTGTCAACTACATATCTTCCTTTTATTTCGACGACACATTGATAGATCGCTCAATGTGTATCAAGGAAGCTGACTTCATTTTGGATTGTTATTTATATTAGCATCACGGAAACGCACGTGTGAATGCACTCTGTAGAAAATGGGCGGAATATAGATTCATATAGTTATCATTCATTTTATTTATAAATACAGACGCATTATATAACACATCGTGTAAGAATCAAAATAATTTACGCGTAATCTATAACAACATATACAACACATGCACATGCATCAAACACTAAACTTAATTTGTTTACAAATCATCAAACATAAACATGCCGTATACAATAAGCAATATCAAAATAGTAAACAATGCTTAACCTTTGTTAATATTTATTTAAAATAACTACCTTGTTAATGATGGTTCATCTTGACTAAAGCACATCCAAACCTGAATGTGTGTAATTGTATTGGAATGTTTGGGCTGAAGAGTATTGTGTCAGCTTGGAAGAGGACCAAATGTTGATTTTTTCCTCTTCTTCTAATATCGTTTTATACCAGTGTCACGTAATCGATTATTGATAGGCCTTGTTTTATTGAAAACGGGCAAAACATGATTACATAGATACACTTGTCTTTACACCGTCTTCGTATCAATGTATTTCGTATATTCGCATTCTTTACAATACAATTAGTGTTTGGGACCAGATTATATATCGGTTACTTTGCTTTGCTAGTTTAAAACATTTACATGTAACAAAAACTTCATGACACCTCTTTAGAGTTAAGGACTTTTATGAATTAGAAAAACAACTTAAGACTTTCCCGATAGCGCTTTGTGAATACGTCCACTGGTCACTAACTAAACACATTTAGATATTTCGTTAAGTTAAACAGTTATTAAAAATGCATTTCTTTCCTACAGTTATAATTTAACCTTATTGATGGTTACTCATTAAAAGGTACTTTACACTTTCATTTTTGTCTTTGATGACCCTTTTTAGAAACTAGAGTTAATGCACAGGTTGTATTCTTAGCAACTGCTAAACGAGAAAACTGACAGATTTGCATCATGGAGATGCCACTGCCTTTCTAATGAACAACTGGTGAAACCTGGCCGAAATATTTAGTTCACCATTGCATCAGTCTGAAGGTTGACATTGGCTTCCGCACATTTTACTTTTACCTCAATCGACGCGAGGTTCATCTACAAGATACTAAATAAACAAGATGTGGCATATTATGACACTTCCGGGACGACTTCATGAGTGATATGGCTGTGTTCTGTATAAATTATAGAACAGTAAAAGTACCTTCAAAAACAATAATTCCAATATTTTTTTTCACATATAGGTCCACAATTGAAACGCAATGTCCTTATATAACTATCAAGCTGTTAATAATTGTGTAGGGATTTGCGTTGACAAACATCATCGGATCAATCTCTTAAGCTTTGTATGCTTACTGTAATTTGGTGACAAGATAATCTAATATAATATGGTGGAAAAATACACTGTTATCATATTTCATAATACCTGCACGATTACAACATCCATATGTCATTATTTATTTTTCCACAGTCAGTGCCAGTCACGTGAGAACTAGGTGTTGCCTGCCAGCATCAAGTTGTGCTCATCCTTTAGTGTTTTCCTTCGAAATATAAATTTTAATTTTAAGATAGAGTATCCAACAAATCAAGATATTTTATTTTATTAAGCGTTTGCGATGTTTTCGAAACAATGGGGACAATGTGCACATTCAGTTCTGGTATACTACCAAAAGTATCAACAATGGTATTCATGGTAATAACATAAAATCCTCAATGGGTCAAAGTAAAAACATATGAATGGTACATGAATATGAAATATGTGTAAGCATTTAAAGACAGGCTTGTAACTTACCGGTCAATATTCACCACACAACATAGACCAGGACAGAATTATATGTATTTTGTCCTTCACAGTTGTTGAAGTGGAATAAAGCATACATCTCACTAAGATCATCGTTTTTAAGTAATGGCGAGGTGGCAATCTTTTCCTGTCCCGAGCCTTCATCTGCATGATAAAACAATTTAAATTTCCCTTAAACACGAATAAAACTAATAAACTTTACTTTTGCACCACAACACCTTCTTTAGTTTCACCCAGAAACATGATTAAACGTGTGGGTATCTGCATGGTGTTTAAAGAATAATTTTGCCCTTATAAAAAAGTTCATTTTTGTAAGACGTATAAAAATATCCAGGATATACTATGGCCGACTTGTCCGTCGTGGGTATTTTAAGTGATAAACAAGCAAATTTTTACTGTATACATTTTTTAAGCGCTGATGTGATTAAGTGTGTTAGTTTTGACATGTGTTATCGAAACTGCTGATATGTTAATGACATGCACGCTAAATTAAACAAGGAAATAAGTGAAGAAAATCGTGTAGCGCAGCTCTTTAACCCATCTATTGAGCTTCCTGAATATCCAATCAAATGTTGTGAAAACTTTCCGCCAGTGCTCCCGAATGAATAAATTCTAACTTTACATCGGCTAATTTAAGATACATTCCCATTACACTAGGTTTAACATCCAAGCAAGATAGCAGACGAGTTCGTAACAGGTTTGAACTACTTATCGTAAATTCAATAAGGGAATAACAGTTTGCACAAATTGAGGGCTTTCGTATATGCGCAACGCATTTTAAATGATTTGACATGACATTTGACATTTAAAAAAAAACAATAAAAATGATGTTTTTCAACGACGTAACTAACATACTTTTTACAGTTCAGTGTTTTCTTTTATATTCGTACACAATAGACATCGCGATTCTATTAATATGAGTTCTCTCACCAGAAGTAAAGTCTATATTGAGGGCGAAATGATCATACGCTCGCTCGCCCGCAGGTCAGTGAAGGGTCAAACTTAGGTTTGTACAGTTATACATGCGAGATACTTGAAAAATATCAGTGTCGACATACATGTATTCTTTACACCTGAACGAGATTTATCCAGCCATTAATAGTTTAACATATTTAAGCGCGTGCATACTTCGAACGAATGTACGAATTAATAAAGTTTCTAGCTGTGTATGTTCCGGCTTGTCGATGTATATATTAACGTTTATGCATCATGTTCTATGCTAATGAGTATATTGTTTTAGTTTCATTAGATAATCCCGAGTTAATCAAAGAGCATATATCAAATGTTAATGTTTAAATAAACACATATATTAAGTAGCGTGTATATTAATTTATATCATGGTATGTAAGGAGGCGTAATATACTAGTATTGCTTAGTATTTGAGTATAATATACCATTCGGATCTAGTCTTAAGCCTGCCGTCCACTACAGACCCGATGCTTTGCGTAAGGGTTGCCGATAAAAATGTGCTAGATTCAGGAATCTGGGCGGAGCTTGGTCACAGTGTTTGTTCAGTGTGTATTCGCTGAATGGCATAAGACATGTTGGGGTATAAATTTTGAAACATATCCGAACTCACCGAATACGGAACGCGGAAGAATGCCGACAGTTTCGGAATTAGCTTCCGATTGTTTACCGATCGTGCGGAAAGGTTGCGGTAACATTGCAGAACATGCTGAATAGTTGCCGAATTGTTGCCGACAGAATGCTAAAATGTTGCCGATTTGAGGGTAGGGACATATTTACGACGCCGAACTACAATATGTTTATCAATTGCTAGCCCGACATTGGATGTTAGGTGCATTCACCTTGCAGTTGATGTCATGCTTGTCTTGGCATTGCACCTGACATATATATTGATTGTGGGTCAAAATGAATTTGAGGATAACGCCCACAATGTTGGATGAAAAACTCCAGCGCCCAACGCCTCGCAATCAGAAAAAAAAATACACAAGGTTCCGGAACGCTCTTCCTGCTTGTCATAAGGTTGCGATGGCGCTGAGTTTCATGACATATGTGGACACGTACGCCTCCTTGGTGTATGACTCATGTAGTGCTGTGAAAAGTTTATGCCATTTTTCCCAGAAGTATCTGCTTCCCAGCTTGAGGAGTATAAGGATAAAGTTCTGGCAATATCAAATACTCCAAAGGCCTGACGTGAAATGGCCGCAAAATTTGAGAGAAGTCGGAACATGCCCCATACGATTGGCTTTCTCTTGGCATTGCGTACTTTGATAGCCAAAAAAGAGTGGAGATGTGCTTCGGCATCCTTTAGAGACTTTTTCATAGTTTTTTTTTCTTCCCTGCATGGGAATATCTTTTGTACAGATATTTCTTATTGTTGATAACATCGTTACCACCACATGACTCATTTTCGCGGACTGTAAATTGTAAGGATCATAACGCATTTTTGTTTTATTGACTTGAAGGTATTGTTCATTGTGTAATGTAGTATTCGAATATTTCTGTACTAATAGCACAAGCATATACAATAAAACGTGTTAATATACGTTTTTCTTATTTCATTTCTAGAATCTGTCATCGTGCTTGTTGTAATTGAAATAAATGCTTAGACGTTACCGTTGTTTTATTAGCAAACAGATTATTTACCAATAATATTTTATAGAACCTGTTATGTAAGGACCCCGATCCATTTTCATTAGGTTTTATTAGATTAAGATTATTTAATTTCAAACAATACACAAAGTCTACGTAAGTCTGGATCATCCCTCGTACACTACTACTTGTATATGATATTTGAATATATGATGCCTCGTTATATTCTTATAATGAACAATAACACACGCTTTTTATGCACGGATTTCAGTTTCGTTTGTCATCTTCTGTGTGTGTGTGTGTGTGTGTGTGTGTGTGTGTGTGTGTGTGTGTGTGTGTGTGTGTGTGTGTGTGTGTGCGTGCGTGCGTGCGTGAGTGCGTGCGTGCGTGCGTGCGTGCGTGCGTGCGTGTGTGTGTTTACTTCCGTTAACTGACAACAAACTGATGTATATTGCAGCTGATCAACTTACATTCGGATAAATTGTCTTTTTGAGTGTTGGCTCTCGCGAGATAACGTGTTTTCCTTTTTGTAGTACGTTTCTTTTCTGTGTTTTTTTTTTCATAAAATGCATACGGTCTTTAATATTGGACATGCGTTGAGCGTTTTATGTTCATTATCTCGTTAAAGGTGCACTGTCCATTTCAACATCCCATTGTGTAAAATACGTTAAACGTGATGCAGCACTTCATTGGGATATTTTGGAGGAATACTTATATGGTTAACATAACAACACGTTAATAAAACATGTTCAGTATGCTCTTAATAAGAATTTATATTTTTCAGCTGCAGTGAATAATGTATATTTGATATGATATACGGAAATATGTCGTGTTTCATGTATATGATATACCATGTTCATTTGCATGTATAAAACATATGCCAGCTGGTGGGGGGCATGGGCGAAAACACACGTTTATTCGAAATTATTAAAAATCGTTACACATGTAGATGTTTTTTAATAAAGGATTACATGATACATAGATACACAAAACGACACGTTGATAAGATTATAAGAACATTAAATATCTTATCATGTACAACAGCACCAAGGATTGGACAATCAAGAGAAAGTCCTTATTTCAATCGATGTCCTTATAATTCTATTGTGGTCATTTATGAACTATTTAATACCCATGTAACTGTAGTTCACTAAATGTACTAAGTGCAGCAGATTAACCAATGATTTTATTAATATTAATAAATCATGACATTCCTGTTGATATGGCGATTTTTGCAACCTTGTATTATGGCTATTGATGACGCTTTTTTATTAAATCGCTATGATAAAATTCATGATTTTGAAGAAGACAAAGACAAACAAGAAGATGATGATAATGATAATGATGATGTTATGCATACAATAGTTGCAATAATAAGCATGAATCAATTGCAAAATTTTGCTGTTTAATAAAATATAATTATGAAAAGTTTGAGTGTAGACTTCCGTCAACGAAATATTTCTGCTGACTATCCATTTTATCGCGTAATCCAGGAATAAATTGGCACCACAAGACGGGTGAAGCTTGACTTTAGTATTAACTGTAACGGTAACACGTTTGCGCATGAATCGTTATTAGGAGTTTCAGACGTCGTGTATGAGATTGAATCGTAATAGTTCGCGTTTCCTTTGTTTTCCTAAGTTATGTTTTCTATGACACCAGCTGTTGTACGCGCGATAGATACGCCCTGTAATATGTCAGCAATAGTCTCAAGATGCCTGAGTTAAACATTGTATAAAACATTTGCCTGTATTCCTACCACATATTGAGAAGTCATCATTTTATCTCTAATTTGAATAATGCAATTACTCTCAACCACTGGCGGAAGAACTGTTCTTGAAATAAATATGATATTACAAGTGTAACACTCACTCAAGTAACTATATATTCTGTTGCAGGAACTAAATAAACAATGCACACACACTGCATTAACCCTAGACTTGTTTCATTCTTCCTTAGTCCTGTCTATGTACCCACACACTCCATTTGCGTTGATAATAATGCCTCATTATACACAAACCTTGGCGACTTAAAATACTCGTAATGCAAAACACTCGCTTGAGTCACTAATGCATTTCCAGTACGTGCAAATCAATGCAACAACAAAAAGTAAAAACAAGAACCCAGCGCCGGCAGGTATGATCATGAAAGTAACTTCTTGTGTATATGTTGACAAACCGGTAGTCAAAGATGATTCCTCTAAAATGAAAATCGCAAACGGACTTTAAATATATTTATATATTATATATTCACACCAGCAACACGACGTTGAATGTGATATGCATACAGCAGAACATGATAGAGATATAGGTAGAAACCACAGACAACTTATACAGGAACTGACATTGGACTGACATTGGAAGTAGCGCATCTAAATATATTGGGAGATACATTGTAAAACGGCATTGCACACATTGAAAACATACTTGTAATAAACAGTAGAACAATTATTTAATTGTGTTGGCAGTTTCGAGATATATTTATTTTTCAGTTGTGTTGTCTTACACTCACCCTTTTCTTTGAAGACAGTTGTTTTATCGGGAGTTTCATCTTGATGGATAGCTGTGCTTTGTTGTAAATTATTGATAGAGAAAATGTTGTCATTTATATTGTCACCCAGCCCTTAGTAGTATTAATGTGAAAACAAAAAGAAGCAAAGTTCATACGTGCAAGAATATTGAATGTAGCGTACAAAAGACATTTTCTTTTTAAAATAATGTTAAGTTCAAATGTTAAACTGTTTGTAGGCGATGACAATTACTTTTTAGTGAAATCAACTGGTTTAGTGCCTGAAATAAGATGTGATTAATTGCTAAGGTTGCACCCTTTAAAAGATGAAAACTTGGCATACAGAAACGTCCCATTATTACAACTATGTTGGTTAATGATGCTTGAATAGTTCCAATATTCGAACCTTAACATTGAAATCATGCATTAGTCATTCCATTGAATTAATGAATTAGATCTTAACAAAATGCAAGACTGTGCAGTACGTATACAAATATGCTATGTAATTGTATGCCATGGTTACTAAACCTGTTCCATCGGTAACATCTGTAGTATTAACTAATGCGTTGTAATCCGTCTTTATTGAAGAGCTGTGTGTTTCAGTCAATTAAGGTCCCAATGTTGACACTTCTGCATCATTAGTATTTCTTAGACCTGAACTGAAGTTTATTTTGTTATGTCATACATATTTTAAAACAGTCACTTGGGCGGTCAAATTGCATGCCAGCCAACAAGTTATGTGTTCGAACTCAATAGTATTGCAAATTGCCACCTTATAAGATAATATAAGTTAGCGTTAACTAAAGTCAACTCAACTAACAATGTCCGCAATCTTAATGACACATGTTTATGAAGTCATATACATTGTTTGACACACACAATAAATGAAAATTCTTTGTCGTCATAGTCATTCCATCATTATCATCACCGTCGTAGTCGTCTTTGTATTCGTCTCCTCGTCATTATCATTATTATCATCATCATCATCATCATCACAATCATAATCGTCATTATCGTCATCATTAGTATCATCATGATTATCATCAACAACAACAACAATCATTTATAAGTTCGTTATATTAATACTATATTGCCTAATGTTTACGTTCAAACACACGATGTACTTTCGTAATGTCATATCTATTCAATGGAAAGCGAATAGCTTTCATTAATATAACTATTACATTCGAGTCGGATTTTGTGAAATATTTGAAATTATATATTGGCGTTTTGATGTGTCTTTAATGCTGCATAATGCAATTAAAACCTATGATTCGTCTCTATTTATGCAGTTCATGCATTTATTTCAGTAATAACAGCGCAATAACTAGTGCCTAGCTTTATTTATCACACATGGTTTAACCACTGTTTTAAACTTGAACATTACATTTGTAATTGTATTTAACACACATGGTTTAACCACTGTTTTAAACTTGAACATTACATGTGTAATTTTATTTATCACACATGGTTTAACCACTGATTTAAACTTGAACATTATACATAACTAGCGATGGAACTCGACTGCCCACTATACGCAGGCGATATGAAGACACGCATACATGGAACTCGATAGCCCACTACAGGCAGACGATAAGAAGACATGCTAACATGGAAGATTTATGTATTTCGTTTAAGTTTTTAATTACAACCCACTTAGTCATTTTCATTGTAAACAAGTTTTATGTTGAAGGACTGCAATATTTGGAAGGCTATACTTTTCTAGACTTAGAGTGAGAAAATGGGTAATATACAACACGCATTATAGTCCCCGTTGCATTCATTTTTTAAGGCGTTTTTCATGAAAACTTAACAATTATTGAAATTTGCAGACAGTCTTTAGGAAGACACTTGTGTAGCCAGACATGACATTAGCAAAGTGTTCTCATCTAATGTATATTATAACTAATATATGTATTAAATTTGACGGAAAACGTTAAGTGCTAGCTTTAATACGCTCTGCCGGTTTGTGTTATGCGAATGTGATCTAATTCACATCACACTATTGTATTTTAGTATGATCTTATACATTTTATCGTTGCTGCCACGTGCTTACAGTTACAACTGGTGTATTGAACCTTGATTAAACATACTTATATTAACTGGTAATCAAGCACGTGGTTCTTAGCTGGATTGATAAACAGCATGTGGGCGAACTAATGGGTACTGGACGTGCGGATGAAACCCTGGCATGTCGAATTTCAATCGTTGTAATACGGACCTGTATATCATACTGTTGTCATTGAACTTAACGTGGTTCTATATATAGATCTACCTTCTGCTCTGTATTATACCAAACTACGCGTCATACTGATATCGAACACCAAACACCTAAATATGGTATGTCAGAGGTATTCCCAAGCTTAAGGTAAACAATTAGGTATATCCAACTTAATATTTATAATTTTAACTTAAGATCAACTGTCAGGTCTTTGAATCCACGCACGATTTTACTTAACATGTGTCCGTTTCGTACGATGCATCCGCACCAAAGCATCACTAGTACATGTAGTGGACCCTAGTGTGTCCCATCAACACGAAAGCATATTCATTTTAAAGACACATCAAGTTGCGATGAAATTTTAAATACAGCTGCAATTTCAAGCTTTACTATTTGTAATAAAATACATGAAAAATGATGGTGTGATGTTTAGCTTACTCGAAGAGGGACACATATATACAGTGGTCGGACTTTTGACCTTTTCCAATTTGCTCGATTAATTAGTACACAATATGGATGTATGATATGCATTTTCTCATTCCACCACCAGTGTTATATATGTTTACCATATTCTTGTTAAGCTACCATATGCCACTTTAAGCCGGAGTAATACCCCTAATATAGTGTCCTTATATTGACTGCTAGAGGCAGTGTGTTTGATAAAGAAGTTATTTACATCTATCAACAGCAGCAACAATTTCTATGGAAATGTATGTCTCTGTAACAATGAAATAATGTGGTTATTCAGACAGAACAGTTAAACAAAATTGGAATATAGGTTGGAAAGCGCCACGTGACATACATTGCATATATCTAAAGTGTCTTTAAATGAGCTATGGGTACTGTTCTTTCCCTGTTACTGTAAGCTTGGTTTATGAACAATAGTGCTGAGGAATACAGATAATTTATAAAATATCGGCTATACGCATTAACTCAAACTCTTCTGTGCTGAAGATCTTGCTTTTGGAATATCATTCTAGAACATAAGGATTGTATCTTGGAGTGTAAAATATATGCTAACATTCCTTTTGTCAATTACCGAAATGACCATTTATTTTGTGGCGTGGAAATATCAACATGAAACTTCATAAAATATAGTTGTCGTGTTATGACAATAATGATGTTCTGTTTGTGTGTTATTTGCTGAAATTTGTTGACATGTTTCCAACCAATGCAGCAGGAGAAAGCAAAATACTTGTAGTCAACCATCATTGATAATATATGCTTAATATAAGAGTCATTCAGAAATTGGACCCAAAGAATACACAATGGACAACCAAATAAGCCGTGTGCTTAAGCCAACCCTCCTCGACTCAATTGTATGCTATTATTTGTTGAACACATACATATTGGGCTACTTCAGTGTTTGTAAGTCTAACTTAAGTGTAGTTAGATAAAATAATTAATCAATGTCAGTGTTTTTTTCTGAAACAGAAATGTAAATTTTTAACACATATGTTAATTTATTATTATTAAATGTTGATAAAATATGCTAAACATTAATTTGCTTTATACATATGTATGAACATTAAAATAAAGCCCTAAATGTATTGATGCACAATTTATTAACCAGAAAATAATTTACGAAAGTACTTGCATATTTTTTTTCTTGAGACCTTTTCTGTTGAAGAATGTATCAATAACTGTACATTTACTGGTAATCTTGTTCGTTGTGTACAGCTCTAGCAGAAGAGTATTTTTCTTAAAGAACAGTCAATTCACAACAATCATGATTGGTCAAAACAAATGATATATAAAATCACAGATTCACACATTTTCTACTGAATTATTATTGAAGTAAACATTATGATTAAACATTAAAATCATAACAACACCAATATACATGTATATACAAACCTACAAAATATGCTTGTTTAAATGCACTGCTCAACAATGTAAAACCAATCATCAATATCTACCAGTTAAGCATTCACTTATGCATTATAGGGCTTATCAGCAGATAACAATACTCTATTTATAGGACACTGTGGGGCCTCAGGGTGAGCACGTTAAGCAAGAGAGATAACTGTTGCAAACTATTACAATAGTTATATTCTCTTAACCTGTATTAATTATTAATTGATGCTTATCACTACTGCTGATTATAGTATATACAAGGACAATGCTTATTATGAAAACATAATTAAGCAAAGAGTTATCATATTAAGAAATACCTTATAAAAGGTCACATAATAAAATGAACTTTTCTACAAGATACACGTTTGTATATGTAAATATACAGGTACATTTATTAATGTTAGCGTAGATTGCACACAGTCCAATCACGGAAATCAAATTTATATAGATGAAAATAAATTGTCAAACATGTATAAAGAGATGATGGATATAAACATGATTACCTAAATGTATTAGGTTGTTCAAACATTAAACTTTCATTCGATACATTTGGTGATACACTGTAATGTATATCAGAATCAAAACTGTGAAGAATTGGATACGTATGTATACACATGTGTGATGCTATTTACATCATTAACTCGTCATTATTCAAAAGTGTTATGTTGATTATACTTGGTCTTGATAAGAAAAACTAAAGATATTTTGTATTGATGAGGAATCGAAATGCTGTTATTTTTTTAAACATTGTCATAATAAAAACTTGAATATATGCAGAAATTTTCCATCTGATGAAGTCTACAATATGAGTATCTTTTAAAGAGAATAACAAGACCATTAGAGACAATATTATAATAATTATAGGTCAAATATGTGTTGTCGATTTCAATAATATGTTGTAAACATAGTTATCAACAGTTAATACTAGTTAAATTATCATTATAGAAACAACACCCGAGTTTAATGAAATATTTGCAGTACGTGATACATAAGCGTTCCTCATGACACTCCACAAATTATAGTTTTCGGACGTGTTTAGCCTTTATAAAAACGGTGTTCCCAGTTAAAGGTTCATCTGCAGAGCTCGCACACGTGCTCTGCGTTAAATTGCTTTATAATATTAATCAGCTACAGTACCCAATACTCTTCGAATGTGCCAGTTGGCTGCGTTGTTTTTCGGCTTGCATTGTCGAGACTCTGTATATTTATCAGCTGCTTTGCTCAAATCACCTTCCATCTCCCAGCAGTGACCCAGCAGATTTAATGCAGTCGCCATATGATACAGTTCATCACGATGCTTGGAAATGTAGCCCTCTAATTCATTCAATGAAGCCTTCTGTTTTGATACGTCACCGAGACCTCCGTAAGTGAGATACTTCAGATAATACAGAAACACACGAGCATCTACTCTGGCCTCACAATTCCACTCTAGGTTACTTTTTAATGTTTCACCGAAATCCGCTTCAATCCCTGTTTTGTTCATTTCATACAATAACGCAGGGGGGACGATATGTGCTTCATAAGCAAGAAATATCGTACACATATCGATTTTGCTTTCGCGTTTTGGATTGTGTTTGTTTTCAAACATACTTTTGTGGTCGAGGTATCGATCGTAATATCCAGGACAACGACACAGTGCCTTTACAGTGTTTTGGCAATAACGCTCTTCTGCATCTTGTAGAATAAAATCTGCCGACTTCAAATTTCCAGAGCAATACATTACGGAGGCCAATTTCAGTCGGCTCGAGGAGCAAGTTGTCTCCAGCGCCTTTGTGAAACTTTCCAGGACATGCTGGTCAATAGAAATGTTATTGTGGATAGATATTGCCGACGGCAAATTTCCAGAGCCTAGCATTGTTGGAGCCATTGTCATTTGACCGGTGAACAAATCAATGTTCAGCGACTCTTTGAAACTATTCAAGACATCTTGGTTAATTGATGTGCCATTTTGGATGGATATTGATGCTTGTATAGAGGCTCGAAAAGACAACACAGTTGTCAATATTTCCCAAGCCACTTGTTTTTCTAGCTCATTACAGTTGTGAATAGTTATTATCCCCTTACATGCACCTATAAGTGTGTTTAACTGATCCACAATCTCTACAATCGGTTTATTAATGAAGCCATGAAAACTGAACATAACAATGTGAAACCATTGTAGTCTTTCATATGCAAGCTTACTACGCATACATACATGGGATACAGTACGTTGATCCACGGACAATCGGGTTTCGTTACCAACAATATTCTCTATTGTACCGATTATCCCCTGAAGGTTGTTGTCTATCAGTTCTGAAACCTTCGAAATTATTTCGAGACATTGGGTACTATTCAGTTTACCGTCAAACAAATTAACACCGTCAATGATATAATGAGGACATGCACCGTCTTTAAGAAATCTTCGTAGTGTTTCTAGACAAAGTTTCAGTAGCAATGCTAAGTTGTTTTCTTGCCATGGGCAATCATTTGTTTGTTCTATTGTATAAAACAAAACAGTTTTGCAGTGGAAACTCGTTATCCCTCCATTATTCACAGTTTTATTTAATATATCTTTCTTGATCATTTTCAGCAATACATAACATTTAAGCTGAGTAATGTTTAAACTGAACATGAGTTTCCTCTCAATAAGGTTTGGAGACAGCCTCCATTCGATATCCTTTGTGTTACTGGACGGGTGTCCTACCGGTACAAGGAACCACTTGCAACTTTTAGCTTCCTCAAACAATTTCCGAGGGGGCCAGTGCCCCGGTCTACGTCTATCTATCCACTGTTGCATTTTAGGAATGACCCCAGATACACACAATCCATGCACAATGTCTATATCGTCGGACCAACTAGCCGACGGTCCAGTGATAAAGGTTGAACGGTCGTCTGAAAATTGTTGTAATAAAAGTTGGAAACGTTTCCGAAAAAACGCAGAGCTTAATAGTACGCGATGTCCATGGCTTACAAACATGCCGTTAAGCAAAGAACTTTCAGGCGTTAGCGGCTCTGGTTGATCACTTTTGAAAATCTGAAGGAGGAATTGCTGTGGATTAAGATCTTTATCCCCCAGCATCAAACAGTTCAGCATTCCTTTCTTCCATGTTTTCAAATCTCTTTCTCGCATTATATTGATAGATGGAATACAACGGAGTACATCTATGTCTGCCCGTAGTCCTAGCGTTGTCGTCCCTTCGGACTGACTGCCAAATGAGAAATGCTCAATTGATTGTTTATTGAGTTTACTAATCATTGTAAAACATGTCTCTAACAACATAAATGAAATTCTTCTTGCGTTCACGATTTCCTGTGTTATTCCTTCATCTTCAAGCACAACGGAGAGTTGTTTGGACAAGTCGCGGTAAAACTCCGGGGCACTGTTGTCACTCTGAAAAGATACAATTCCTGCATATAGTTTGATGACCGTGCACGTAAACCTACAATATATAAAACGCTCTGCTAGTAAAATGGTCATATACCACAAATGCAGTAATTTCGTAAGTGAAAAACCGAGGTAGGCTATGTTATCACAAAATATATGTGTTACACTTGTTTTATGTTCCGCTTGTTGAATTCTAGTTCAAAACATGTGTATATATGTGAATGCAGTAAACAAACGAACAATTAAATTCGTATTCGCTTTTGAGATTGTCTACTACCGACTAGGTATATTTATAATCATACTTTAGCCCTCGTTAACAGTATTGCAATTAAGGAGTTCCGACCGTGGGTTGGTGGCCATATGATTGATGTCACAGAAAAATAAACCTAAAGTTGGAGTTAATGAAACTTCTCGTCTATTGTATGCGATTATGTTGTACGACGAGAAAAGTCCTAATTTCACATAGTGTGTTTACACCATTGCTTTACTTAAGTACTAACTACTTGGTTCAGCAACTATAGAAATTGGATATTCTTAATGTTTTTGAAATACACTAACCTTTGTTTTAAGTCATTTTAATAGTGAATAGTACATATTTGTGTGCCCTTTCTAATTGCGGACGTGTTGCTCGTGCAACGAATGTCAAATAAAATATAATATGGGGTAAGATATAAATGTGTAGCGTGCTTGGTTATGATGTTTTCAGCAAGATAGGAAGTTTAAGTGTCGTATTTCAGTGTTAGTTATATCAAAAGGAGCGTTTTTTACAAGCATGCGTTCGATTTTGTGTTTGGCGCTCATCATTACACGATGCGGAGATGTCGAGGAAAACCCCGAACCTCCTCAAGGGAATACAAGTAAAAGATCGAGCCGACTGCATATGGGGAATGAACTCGACAACGGACAATACCTTCATATTCACAAATTGCTAATACTATTACTCTGTGCGACGTTACGTAATGCGTCTGTAGAACCCATCGATAAACACTCGCTATATTAACACCTTAAACCAAATATTACTCTATCGGATAAATAGTAACCCACGTAAACTTTCGTGTTTCAAATTACCTATTCAAAACCTTATTAACAAGTGCGACCACATTTTGAACGTATAATTATCACTGCAGATTTTTTCAAAGCAATGTTGAGTATTTTCCTTCAATTGAAGAACTACATACTTATAGACATTATAAGATAGTATGTTATATGTAATACCCAGTTCAAGTTTGCAATAAAAGCCTTTCTTCAGCATTTTTCAGGAAAATAATACAACAGTTTACACTGAACAGTAATTCTTGTAAGTGTATATAACAGGTATATATAAACTTCTAAATATGTACATGACAGTAGGTACCCACTGCCTCCTAATATGGCGCCTGACTACGTTATTTCGCGACTTGTGTTCATGCGACCTCATATACACAGTGACATCCGTTACATAACACTGTATATAATTATAACCATCAATATATTTATACATTATTGCCAGTTCTCCAGCTGCATATTTTTACTGGGTGTAAACATACGGTTACTTCTGTAACTTTGGGAAAAATGTACACTCACTTCAGAATTTGTGGGGTTAAATGTACGCTCGTAGGATTAGTGGGGTGACAAATAATGGTATAAGTAACTGCACATTCAGGTTTGCAGGCCTGCCAAAACTTCTAAATGTTTTTAGTCTTCCAGTCACTTATGTACGCGAACATCGAACGAATTGTGCGTAAATTTACACCGATTACGTACGTTCCAATTATGTGTGCGTAATTTAAGCGTGCACGTGCCTTATCTGAGACTCTGATTACTGCGTACTGGTGTTCTATTATCATTCAAGTGCTGTTAATGTTTACCGAGTATATATTTGTTCAAAATACTTGACCACTTTTGTGCCAGCCTAAGTCATTTTAAAATGACTGTAGAATTGAATAAATTGAAACAACGACTACCCTAATACAAGCCTAATCTTAATCTTAACCGATGTAATTTAACACAAGCACATATGCACTTTAATCAATATATAATCCTATATCTTGAAGTACAGGTAAGAAATGTAGGAAACCATTCAATTGTTAACTTTGAAATTGAATGCTAACCGATCTCATTCATTTCAGTTGATACATTGTATTGTAATTTTATGTTCGGTCCGATTTAACTTCATTTTGGTTACGCCTACCACAGCATGAAATATTACATCAAGCACTATGAAACATAAATCATATTTAACATTGTTCCATATGTTTCATTATTCATCGTTATACTGGAATTGTTAAACAGAAAACCAGCATCGTTTTCGAAATGTAATTAACTATGTGCCATTATTCGGAATGTTTTGTGAAGTTTTGGGAATTCTATATATTTATTATTGGCAATGATTTCAACAAACCCAGAAGACAAGTCAGTGGTAATCGCTTTGAAATGTTATATTTATATACAAAGAAACGAATGGGTTTATAGCGATTATTTCTGATCATTTTTAGCCGAATCCAATTTAAGTATGTTGCATAATTATTACTTGAGCAAAATGCTATACTATATAAGCATGACTGGGCGAGGGTACAGAAATGAGTGTGAGAAGAAACCCTTGATGTATATTGCAATCGGAGCAAATATCACAACGAAACTAATTATCACATATCTCACGATGGAACCTAAACCGTACGGTCAAGTATTTACAGTCACATTTCATTTTTAGCATAGTTACGCCGTTAAAGTAGACAGTGTAATGGTGTGTGCGTTCAGCGTATGTGTGTGTCAATATAATTTTCTATACGTTGTAAACGTGACATTCATGTTGTTTATTTATATTGCAGTTTGTACGAACGTGATCTAACGTGTTCACTAAATATATAGCATATATAACTGTTTTACACAGTATAGTAATTTAACATCATAAAACATCCATACTATTGTTGCTAGGTACAAGTCCACTATTCACCATAATTTCTGGTATTTTATCTGTTTCTAAGCATATCAACAAATATATTGACAAAACTATATTGTCATATGCGGATAGACATGTTTTGCTATTTTCGATGAGCTCCCTGTGTTCCTTCTGATTCATCAAAATCAAGTATAGTTTGTTCTGCAATAATTATGAGCAGAGCCTAATGTTTTGAAAATAGTTGTGGAGAATTCGCAGAAATTGTACAGTAAAACACACGTGCTTAGACGCGCTCTAGCAAAACCGTAACAAACTTATCATTTCCGTAAAAGCATTAGGACAAAGCTCTCATATTCAATGATACATTTTTCTGCTACAGAACACACTTTTACACACTTTTACGAAATGAGACTCGGTATGCATCGGCAGTTTCGTTTGTACACACACAACCAATTTTGGATCATCTATTCAATATGCTGTTACACACAACTATTCTAATCGCCTTATTCATCTTTTAATTAAATATTGTTTAACCAAATTCAAACAGTAAATTGTTTGTTTTACTTAACACACATAGTTATACGGCATGCAGCGAACACAAGTCGGAGCGCATACAATATAACATTATCTTGAACAAACATATACTACATTTATAGTACACACATACAACCAATAACATAACCAGTATCAGCATCAAAAATAAACACAATTCACATTAGAAACATCTCTATTTGCAAGTATCTCAACAAATAGATGTACATGTTAAAATGAAAGTGCACGCAGATAAATTCAAAATAATAGACCGTGTTAGACACGTGACCAACATAATACGCTTAAAATATAGCTTTACTGACGCGATACATTACCCGAATGTATTTCACAAAGCTCAGGAGAGTTTGAAAAACTGCATAAATCATGTGTTTGATTTATTGGTTTTACCAGTGAATAGTCGAATTGTAAAATTGGTCTGTATACCGATGCGTATACTTAAGTAAATAGCACAGTGTATGTAGACATATGTATTGCACTACATATTATTGTACATTCTTACAGGCGCAGGTAATACTCAAGCAAATCATGTTATTTTCCACTTTAAAACCCACTAAATCGATATTACAATCTACTAGAATATGACGGAAATTATCAATCATATAAATAGATTTCAAAAGCAAAATAATCCATAAGGATCTTAAATATGTGGTTTGGAAATGTTTGGTAAATTACGAAGGACACACATATATATTCCAGTACATCAGCGATCTCAATTTATATACCAGTAATGGCAAACTGATTACATAGACCAAGGCCTGGAAAATGTGCTTAATTACATGTCCCCTTCGCGAAGATTCGATATAAATGATTTGGAATTAACGATTGCAGGGAAAGATCTAGCATAACAAAGGTACACGGTGATGCTGAATTTGTACAGGGTGGAAAGCCGGAGCATTTAGGTTCTTATGCATAGTATATTTAATTGTCATTGACTATTTGCAAACATATATTGAATTTGAAAAGATAGTCAAATATCTATTTGTTGTCTTGCCCAGAGGGGTAGCAGGGGGGAGGGGGAACCAAAAACAAGAAGGGTGCAGCACCCTGTTATTTTGCTCTAGATCTTTCTCTATGTGATGGAACATTTTGGAGAATGATCAGTGTTCCGAAATGTGATCATAAAATCCTACAGAGTTCGTAGCTTTTAAACGTTATAACAATAGGCGAAAGCATGAAATCCGCATAATTATATTTCGATTGAAACAATGTTTGATATATTGATCATTGCAAGTATGTATCTTATAACGAATAACCTTTTTAATTAGCAATTATTGCCGTTGAAAACAGTTTGTCACTGTTTATGCTTAGTAGCATTTGTCCGAAAATGAACGAACCAAGGTCATCAGATTGTGACGAATCGTTATCATCCTCTGGCGAATCGTCATTAAACTGTGGCGAATCGTTATGTATCGAATTGTTATTGTGGTGAATCGTTGCTAATTATGTCAATCGGGGCCTGGAGTTTCATCAGCAACGGACGCAACAAACGTTTTAAAAAATTAAAGAATTTTCATTTACTAGTAGCTTTGCGTAAAACAATTTACATTTTCTTCATGTTCATAGTTCGATGCAATAAGATGCATAACAAATGACCTTTTCAATTTTTGTCAGGAAGGTGATGAAAAGCAGTATATATTTTTGGCCGTAGATTTGATATTTTGATCAGTAGTAAAATAATTAAAGTCGTTTTCCATTTTTCTCGTCTTGATTGTATATACACACTGTAAGTTATATTTTGCCGAATTTCTTACACAAAACGTTTCAACATGAAGTGCAAAAAATGTGGTGTTGAAATATATGCTCAACACACTGGGTTTAAAAGGTATGCCATAATGGTTGTAAACATTGACTGAAATCGAGGGCCTAACGGGCCTAATGAAACCTACATATGAAACATTGCGCTTCAAATGTAAAAAAATAAACAAATATTATTGAAACATATTTTACGCCGGTTCAAACCACATATGTATATGGGCGTTTACAAAATTGCAACTATCTGAACACAAATTTCGACTCGCTTAGCCTTCAGTCGTAAATCTGAACTGAAACGCGTTTCAATATTTTCGTTTACTGCTGCATGTATATTATGGATACAAAACAACTTGTTCGAAATTGCTCTTACGAAATATCAACCAAACAAAAGTAAATCAAAAGTAAATTGTATTACTACAACTACTGAATTATTTAAGATACCGCTGTATATCGTCTAATGAATGACATGTACACGGCGCTAATGCAGTGCGAGGGGCGGGGCCTACGAATCATACTTCAATGTATTGATGCGCGAATTGCAAAAAAAAAGCCATTTTAATTAACTCTTTTAAGGTAAAAACTTTAAGTATACACACAATTGCAATTCTAATTGTAATTATAAGAATTGAAACGCTTCGTCGATGTATGAAGGTCAGTTTTCCGGTATCTAATTTGTACATAAAATATTTGGCTTTATGCAAATTATAGTACAGCTTATGGTGTTCAATGTAATTTTGAATACAAAATAACCGCATTAGAGTTTCATATTTCTAATAGCCTTTAAAAAATAACAACTTTCGAAACAAGAGTCGACATTGAAAACCAATATACCTAGCAGCTTTTCAAATGTCCTTTATTTAAGTCATTTGAAACGAATAACCTCGGAAAAAATGTTATGACTGTCTAATTTGCACTACTTGAACATGTTGTTAAAAACGTAGTTTTGTTTTATGTTCTTTTTGTCGAGTTACAATTACAGACGTTGAAAGCAATTACATGATTATATGTATTTATAACCAAATCATGTTAAAACTACATTTTTTCCGAATTTTCATTTAAAAGGGCTATAATTTCCCAAAGACTGAACTGTTATTTCAACCATCATTACCATAACCATAATCACCACCACCATCGTCATGACAAACATCGTCATTTCAACAATCTTCACTTCAACCATCATCGCAACAAACATTAATTTACAAACATTGTAACCGCAGCGATCTTCACCACAACAATCATCTCCACAACAAACATCACAACATTCATCATCAATTCACCAATCATCACCACACCCATCATCACCACAACCATCATCGCCACATCCATCATCACCACAACCATCATCACAACAACAATCATCACCACAACCATCATCAACTCACTAATCATCACCACAACAATGATCATCACATCCATCATCACCACACGCATCATCACCACAACCAGCACCACCACATCCATCATCAGTGAACAAACATTGTAACCTCTACAGTAATCATTATAAGAAACACCACAACTGCCATCATCAATCACATTACATACCATTACCACAAGTATAATCACAACAAACATCATCACAACAAACATCGGTGCACAAACATTGTTATCTAAGCCATCATCGCAACACCAAAATCATAACCATCAGCATCACAACAATCATCACAGCAGCCATCATTAGCAAAACTATTGTCAGCACAACCATCATAAGCAAAACTATTATCAGCACAACCATAATGAGAACAACCATCATTAACAGAACAATCATCACTAAATAAGCAATCCTTACCACAACCATCAACAACACGATCACCCTTACCTCCAACACCATCAAATCTACCAACATCAGCTTTAATATCTTTATTACAAACATCAACCCGACCAGCATCATAACGACCGTTATCACAACTATCATCACCACTGATATCATCATAATAACCATAATCACAACAACCTTAATCACCACTACTAACATCAATGCTATTTATGCAATGTCATCACTTGTATCAACTCTCCATGTGAGTATCGTCCTGCACATTAGACTGGAATGCATGCACTGTCATCTGTCATCGTTGCGAACAATCTTTTCAAAAAAGCAACTGTCTTTAAAACTATATATTTGAGTTCGCATTGCTCACGTATCAAGGTTGTATCGCTTTATGTTTGTTAAACTAAATAATTATTTTTGAAAGCATGGAAGGTCGTGAATAAAACTTGGAGTTATGATTGGAATTTTGGCGTTTCAGAATCGCAGTAAATAAAACAGTTATGTTTGTATATGCATTGAAAATAAAATATTTACACTTCAATAGCAAAGCATTGATGTGGTGTTTTGTTGTTGTCATATTTACCTGAATTTATAATTATTTTCAAGTCCATACTTAGTGACATTACTAATCAAGACACATTTAATTGTTTGTTTTGGATTGTATATTGCAAACAAATATATCGAAGTGACTTTTAAATGCACATACGCCTTTAAAATAATTATTGCATATTTACTAAATTATTACAAATTCTCATCTAAAGTCGCATTGGTATTATACATATGGTAAGCGATCGCTGCATCTCAAACTACAAACTCAACTTAGTGTTAATATATGTGCTGCACATCTTTAAAATCAATGACAAGACCTGTGTGGGTATACATGGAAACGAAAACCGACACAGTATAGAAAATAAGTTTTATTTTGCACATTTGCATGCGCATATCGCATATTAATAACCCGAGAAATTGTCATTATACAAGTTTTCTTTTTTATAAGACGACATAGACAACAACTTGATATGAATGCAATAACCACGTGGTGATAAAGTGTATTTGGTATATGCTATAATACATTCAAAATAAGCAGCAGGTTAAAAGGAACACATAAACATTAGTATGATGACTTGACATAAATGTTAAGCAGGACACTTTTAAATGATAGCAGACAGTTAATAAAAAAAAAACGATTGGCGTGACATTAAAGCATACTATTTATTACTCTGTCATATGACTAACCGACTTTCTAGCGTTTCTTGATTCGCGAGTGTACGATATTTTCAAAATTGAAAGATCAAGCAAAACGAACGATTTAATCAAATAAGTAATATTGATGACGGTACCATGTTCTAGATTGATGGTTTTCTAGACAAACGCTAAAGCATATAAAAGGGTGGTAACTGCAATGAAATGATAACTCGTTGCAGTGGCACAGTGAATGTTTGTATTTGTGTATATGAACTACTATCGGTATAAATAAATGGCTCAGGCGGTAATAGCGCCCAATGGTATTTTTTAACCGATAGACATGAGTTCGAGTCATGTTTGTGAAATATATTCTTCGTAAGTTATACAGGATGTATATATTCACACAGTGTTTGCTCATCCTCAACGCAAATATGCTGTTCATGTGTGGTTTTAAAACAGTTGGCGTTCAGTAGCTATGGACGACGGTAATGTGTATACATCAGGCACCTAGTCGGCTTGGAAGGCCGTTACTTGCGAGATTACTTCGCGGACACCTTTCCATAAGAACTTGTTATAACGGACACAGCCTATGAAGAAAATGCTGATGACCCTGAGAAAACACATATTTGTAGGGCGTATTTGTTGTTATTGTTATGGGTGTGTCGCAAATGATAACGGAAAAAATATGATAAAGAAAACAACAAACAAAACAAACATAACAGAAATACACAAAACCGTTTTTAGAATAGATTCGAACCCAGTTCGCCGTCACCAACATTATCAGCTTGGCTGTTCTTATGTTGCTTATAGCTTTCTGTTGATAAATATTGTAGTGGTTGTGGTCAAGGTAGTGGATTGGATCACGGTGATGGATGTGGTCAAGGTGGTGGATGATATCACGGTGATGGATGTGGTGACAGTGGTGGATGCGGTAAAGTTGGTGGATGTAGTCAAGGTGGTGGAGATTGTCAAGGTGTAGGAAGTGTTAAAAGTGATGGATATGGTCAAGGTTGTGGATGTGGTCACGGTGATGGATGTGGCAAAGGTGATGGATGTGGTCAATGTGGTGGATGGGGTCATGGTGGTGGATATGGTCAATGCGGTGGAAGTGGTCAAGGTGGTAGATGTGGTCAAGTTGAGGGATGTGGTAAAGGTGTTGGATGTGGTCAAGGTGGTGGATGTGGTCACAGTGATGGATGTGATCGCTTTGATGGACGTGTACCCGGTGGTAGAATTGGTCACGTCGATGGATGCGATCAAGGTGTTGCATGTGATAATGGGTGTGGATGTGGTCACTGTAATAAATGCAATTACGGTGATGTATGCAAACACGGTGGGAAATATGGTGACGGCGATAGCGAGAAATATGGCGATATTTAATTGTTTACTTACAGAAGAGCAATTATGACTACTATATACCTCGATTGGCATATGCAATAAGACTGTGACATCGGTATATGCATTTTTCAGCACGTAAACAATTGTCCTAATATTTGTTTACACATTTTAACATAAATTTGTCTAAAAATCCAGCTTACCGCTATGTTTAATGTCTGCACAAATAACTAATAAGTTGACTTAATTTGTATAAATCAACCAGCCAACGTGTCAAAGCCATTAAAGATAAAATACACACTGATTGGATTATTTAAATTTGTTTAAATAGTTTTCCTTATGTATTTATTATAGTCTTTGATTGGCATATGCTGAAGTTAATCGTGCAAAAATTAACGGTGTTATATTAAAGCTCGTGTCATTCAAACGAGTTAGTGTTTTATGACAATGAATGACGTCAAAGTGACATGGAACCATGGTATATAAATAACAACACGATGGAATTAAATTACAACTGGTAGAGTGGTTGGAATGTGAATTTGACCTTCCCTAATTATTGCGTCAATCTCGTTGTATACATAAGTATGTTTGTGTTTTAATTCGTTTACATATCAGTCGTAACATAGTGCAATAACGAGTTTAAAGAGATATTTCAGCAAAAGATTTACTTCCTATTGCACTAAAAATAATATTATTTGATAGATATGCGCTTTACTAAGACATGTGCATTAAATAAAAAATAACTAATATAATGCACAATTAGATATTTGATAAAAACAAAGTAGCAAAAAGCCTGAACAAATTAAATCCCCAACCGGGTACCGAACTCACAACTTTGGGGTCATACGAAGTAATGACAGTAGACCACGCTTTAATCAAGTGCGCAAGTGTTCTTGATAAGTAGTCGTTTGTAAACTACGTGTATTGTTAAACAAAATTCTCACAATTCGGATTTCAATATGTAACCAGGAAAAGGGCAAACAAACACAACTCCTATTATAAAGTACTTTCGCATTATGTATACCATGTTTTAACCGTTATTATATGCCGATAATAATATCGCAATTTCAGAAATTGCCCCTTGAGGCCTTTTTTGAAGAAATACATGTAGTCTATTTAAAAGATATGAAACCTTATTTTCGACTTTGTTAACACATATTTAAAACACAACATGAATGCTGCGTTAAGATCATGCTATGATCCCAATAGTAGCATGTACTATTGCAGTCTAACATATGTTATCTTAGTACAAGGTTTCGAGAAAAAGGGTAAATAAAGTCATTAAACTTTCAAAATGATTACAGATGTATTACTCATTACAATCATGTTTCGTCCTGTGTTGTTTTTGTTTTCATTTCAAAATTCAAGGCAGCGTTTAATAGTACACAGTTAATTCAGAATAGTTGAAATCAAACTGTTGCAATCAATGAATGGTGACAAAAAAATACGACAAACAATTAAATTATATCTGTACAAAGACAGCCATGACAATTACCCATACTACCACAGGTATAGTTTCATGTTTTCGTATCATCGTTTAGCTACGATGCGCAATGTGGCAATTACGTAGTTCAACGTGGCCCTAACGCGACCAAACGTGGCACAAGTTGGCAGGTTCGTAGTTCAACGTAAATGACACATCTGGACTTTGAACACGTTCAAAGTACTGCTATGTTGTACGTAACGTTTTTATACGTAGTGTTACACATGGCTCAACTTAAAGCAACTTGGCCTTTACGTAGCATATCGTGACTAGAACGAGAGTCCAATTAATTGCCAAGTTATGTTGCATTAATCGCTACGTTTAAACTAAGATACGCCAGTAGCTACATAGTACATCGAAGCGCAGCGTAGTACAAATTTATGACAACTTGGCGGAATGTAAGTGTCAACACATACTACAACGACGCGTAATAACGTGGCACTATGACTGAGCCATTAGTTTACACCTGAATAAATGTGTATGGTAGTCCTTGTCCTGTGTTTATGTTTGCCTCAAGTGGCGCATGCTACGGAACAAAATAATTTGTAATAAAAGTGACCCTACATCGCACAAAGCAAATAATAAAGATCACTATATCCGCATTAATGGGTTACTCTAGAAATGTCGTATAATTTAGTTATGCTTACCCTGTTCTAATGACATTATTATATTGACTTAAAGTAAGTTTTAAAGATTAGAAACGACCTCTTGTGTATTGAAAACCTACCCCCTAACTACACAATGATCGGCACCACTAACACAGAAATAGACTCGTTATACTGGCTTATTTGAAGACAAACAGCAGAAATATGCTCAGCGGTCACAATTGTGGAATGTTTTACTTGAGAAAATTGACACCGGACATGACCAAACACACGCCACCATCATCACATACTACAACTTAATATTACACAAAACCAAATGTGGACTAACACATGTATGAACACAGCTTTAGTCAGCAAGGGAAATCCAACAGCTGATATGCATTTACACATATTCAAACTGTTTTTAGTTGAAACCGAATATGCGTTTTAATATTAACTCGATCTCAGTGCCAAATTTAAAACAGCAGATCTGAGATAACATAAATGACCTAAGCATTTCAATATCCGTAACGCGGCCTTCAAATTAACTTAACTGAACCTTGTTAAATGAGAAATGAACGTCGCTGTAGTCTACTGATTGAAACCAGGACTACAACGAGCAGTTACAATGCGGCATTCAATATGCAGCGCTTGAACATTGAAAGAACACCTGTCAACCATATCACCCTGTTAAATGCTTATTATGCCACAACAATACCCCGACAACTACACTACACAACAACTATTCTAATAGCAATCTTCGGAAAAACAATCACTTTGGAATAACAAAATTGCAATAACAACCAAACACAACACACAAAGCAGCGAAGATTATCAAACCCGTTGTCAAAAACACGCAAAATTTAAAAACATCAATAATAATATTACTACTACTACTACTACTACTACTACTACTACTACTACTACTACTACTACTACTACTACTACTACCACTACTGCTACTACTACTACTACTACTACTTCTACTACTACTACTACTACTACTACTACTACAACTATAACTTGTACTACTACTACTGCTATTACTACTACTTTTACTACTATTACTGCTACTTTTTCTGATACTGCTACTGCTATTACTACTACTACTACTCTTACTAGTACGACTACTAATGCTACTACTACTAATACTACTACTTATAATAATAGTGATAATAATAATAATAATAATAATAATAATAAATACGCACGTTTAAGACTAATGAATTATTTTAGTAAACATCATTAACACCATCAATACTATAAATAAACAGTTTACAGTCATCATGATAATTATCAAAATCGAGATCATCATCATCGTCATCATCATCATTGGTATCACCAAAAACACTATAATAATAATAATACTCCTCATCAGCAGCAGCAGCAGCCGCATCAACAACAACATCAATAACAACAACATCAATACCTTTTAAAAGTGATAATTCATTATCAAATGAATTTAGCAATATAATGCAATTCCAAAAATGAAACCAAATACACCCTCTTTTTACTTAACATGATAAGCGCTGCCAAACAAGTATAATATAAAAAGAAAATAATTATTTTGTATATGATATTTGTTAAGTTTTTTTTATATTGAAAATAATTGTATAAATATATTTTACGCCTAAATAATTATGGTATTGAAACTCGAAAAACGTGGTATTGGTCTATTTCAATCGTGTACACAGTAGCATTCCTGATATCTATGTAAGCGCGCATGTGTGTGTCTAAAATTTCCCCACAATATATAAGAAGCATTGATTATGTTAGCTTAAATTAGGGCATATATTTACACAATATCGTGATAAAGTAATATAACTTTGTCGACAACGAATGGTGACTGTCTTCAATTGTGTCACATGAATCAGTTTTAATGTCGCAGAAAACCGAAAAGCTAATTTAGCGATTTATACACCAACTTAAAATACCGCAAGTTTTACGACAATTCATTTTCTCAGATTATTTGTAATTATTATAACCATTTAAATGACATTTGACAGTTTTATTTTTGGATTGCTGTAAGTATGTGTTTTTATGCGAATTATTTTGCGTAATACTGATCTTTTGTTCAAAAATATTGGCGGTAAAACTCGTATTTTAAAATAATCCTATATCTCATGTTAACCGAGCTTAAATTCAAAAGTTTAATTAAAAGGTAGAACATATTTGTGTATTTATTCTGTAAACTGCAATAAAAATTTATTAATGTTCTTAATGATATTTTAATATGCCTTAATTAAGATTTCATTGGTTTTGATATGTAACATGTATTTAATTAAGTTAGTTTTGACTTAAAAAATGACTAATTAATTAATTTGTTAATTAAAAAAAGTGTAACACCTTTTTTGATGTTTTTTTTTTTCATTTGTGTATTAAATATTATTTCAAAAACCATAATCTCTTAACGGTCAGCAAAACTAAAATCAGCTGAACAAAACATTATGTTAAAGTAAAAATATTAGAATAATAAACCATGTAAGACACGAATCTTGGGAATAAAAAACAGTTGGATTGTACATTAAATCACCGGCTTTAAAACACAGTTGGGCCAATCAGTTAAAACATATGTTATATAAGCATACATATTATTTGTGTATGCCTATAGTCGCATAAATTTAACATTGAGATCGCAAAACCACGAATGACATTTCATTTTTACATGTGTATGTTCCGCTTGTTTAAATCTAGTTCAAGCCATGTTTCCAAAATGTGTATATTCATTTGTATGCATTAAACACGCGAATAACTAAATTCGTATTCGCTTTTGCCATTGTCGAATGCGGACTACGAATATGTATGCAATTTAGGGATCCGACCGTGGTTTTGTGGCCATATGATTGATGCGCATCAATTCGCGCATCAATCATTGAATAATGAATCATAGGCTCCGCCCTTTGCACTGCGTTGTGTACACTTCATTCATTAGACGCTATACCTGTAGGGGTGTATTGAAGAATAGTCATAACATTTAATTTTGTTTGGGTTTATAGGCCTATTTCGTAAGGGAAATTAAGGTTATTTATCCTTTATATGTAGCAACAGACGAACATGTTTAAACGCGTTCCAGTTTAGATTTATGACTGAAGACTAAAGGAGTCGAATGTTGTTTTCAGATGGTTTCAGTTTTGTAAACGCCCATATATGTGTGCTTGGAATTATACTTTAGGCGTAAACTATATTTCAATAATTAATGTTTATTTTTATATTTGAAATGCAATGTTCCATATGCATGTTAATTTTGTTTTATTTATTTTTGTAAACGGCCCGTTTGGCCCTCGATGTCAGTCAAAGGTTACACCCATTATGGCACGCATTTTAAAACCATGTGTTGAGCAAATATTTCAACACCACATTTGTTTGCACTTTGTGTTGAAACTGTGTGTGTAAAAAAGTCAGCAAAATCTAAATTGCAGAGCGGATAAAAACTCAAGACGAGAAAAGGGTAAACGACTTTTATTATGTTACTACTGATCAAAGTACATGTATACAATTTATGGGAATGTGTGTCATCGGCCGAAAATAGTACTACAGTACAGAATCAGACTACAGTACAGTATGATTTTCATCACCTATGTGACACAATTGAAAAGGTCAATTTTTATGCATCATGTTTTCATAGAACTTTGAACAAGACACAACTTGTAATCGTTTCATTACATGCTACTAGTAAATGAAACTCCCGGCGCCGAGTGTCAGTATTAGAACCTAGTAACGATTCACCACAACAACGATTCGACACATAACGATTCGCCATAGTTAAACAACGATTTGTCACACAGACAATGAACCAGTGAATTTGGTGCAAATCATCATTGGCTTATGCTAAATTTGTCAATGTGAGACTACTTCAAGGAGTGTTTTGAACTTGGCAGTTAGCGAGTAATTTGCGTATTTGAAACTGATATTATTGCAATGATAAATGGGGCAGTCAGTTCTCAGAGATGACACTTTGATACAGCTTGCTCATTGTTCAAGGTGTTATTGTGATACTTTTTTGGCAAACTTCACAGGATTACTGCATACCATGCTTGCTCGAATTTTCGTTGGCTTCCTTGTATAAAAAATATAAGACATGTGTACAACTGGATGCCTGTTATTTGACTGAAACCTGTTGTTTCTGAACCGTTCTGTGTTCAAATATATTAAACTGTGCATTGTCATGTTTGTGTTTGTTAAATTTCGTTTGTTTTGTTTGTTTTCTCTTTTGATAAATATAAATTTAGTCGTAAATATTTGGTATTTTTAAGAAAAAAGTATTTGTTATGCTTGTGTTGAATTGTTTCTTTGCATTCTTTCTTTTATGTTATGCATAATGGACATCAAATAGGCATCGAACAGCATACATCTCGAGAGAGTCCAGACTTTCTGGAATGCGATCCGACAGTGTCCCAAAAGCTTCCGAAAGCATTCCGGATAGCATTCCGGAATTCCTGACTTGTTGTTATTATTTGTATCATAACGATTTTTGGACGCTGTCAGGAGACCTAATCGGAAAGCATTCATGGTGGACAAGTCAAAGCTGTGTCAATGAATGATAAACGCACACAAACACGCACAGCACACACGATATATACACCAGATGTGATTTATGTATATATATATAGTTTTATGCAATATCATCCTAGTTCTATCGGGTATTGTCCCGACAACGTCCCGAGACCGTGCCATTTGATCCGATACAGCCTAAACTGTCCTGAGTCTTTGACTGTACAAATTGGGCTTAGTATCCCGAATGATAAGGGGGAAACCCGATTCTTACAGCCGTTCATGAGCTGACAGCGTCTCGAATCAAATATGTCAACAGTGGGGACAATATTCTAAGATTCGGAGATCGAAATTCGATTGTTGATCATAAGATCGAGCGCGTCCATACGGCGTTTATTAAGAGTCCCGACAGCGTCCCGATTCTCCCGAATGCGATCCGACAGTTTTCCGACACTGTCCCGACAGCATCCCAATATCGTTCCACAGGACATCATCCCGATATCGAATTTGAACCGACACAGATGAATCTATCCCAACAGAGTCCGACTATACAAATTCGGCTGTGTCTCCCGAATGTTAAGGGAACACCTTAACTTGCAAGAGTGCTCCGCCGATCTAGCCGAAAATGTCCCGAAAATTCCCGATTCTGAGGACAGCGTACCGAAAGCGTACCGAAAGCGTACCGAAAGCGTTCCGACACCTCCAGACAAAATCCCGACAGCGTCCCGACATTTCCAATTGTTTTTGTATTACTTTTATCGAAGGATGGTGGGGACGCTGTAGGGAGCCATAATCGTCAATGTGTGACTGAGGCATAACGGAAACACTCTATTGATACACAATTGAACAAAAAGTCTATGATAAATAATAGCTGAATACGTTTGAATAATATTTTAACATTGCTTGGTAAAATAACTCTGACGGAGCAATTTATTCCAATATAACCTTATGACATTTACCTGACGCAAAGTTTACCTTATGAAACCTACAGTATGTTTTCTATTTTAGATTCTAATGTAACACAGGAATTTGTTTTAATAGACAATGACGAAAACATCGTATTCTCGAAAAAATAGTTCCGAAATTCTGACTTATAATTCGCTTTGTAATTGAACATATGTAGTCAGCTCATGTTAGAATCAAAATAAATTTCTCTTGAACGTTTCTTATCTGTAGGTAGATATTATCTACACATGAGAACTCGAAATTGTTGTTTTTGTATTTAAAGATAAACAATTCAAAATAAAAAGAAAACGTTTTCTTCATTAGCTTGTCACATTCATATTTCACATTTAACAGTTCTCATAAGGACATAACATGAAATAAACAATTACCTTGCTTTTGTTTTAATTAATGTCATACAAAATAACAAAAACCACATAAACATGTGGTACACAATTAACACAATATAATAAACCATGCTTACCACTGTTAGTATATATACTTCCACAATAAACTTTATTTCCGATAGCTCATCTGTTCTTATACATATAAACACCTAAAATGGCATGACCACGCGCATTATGACAGCGCAGGTAATCGATTATTGGTATTTCTATTTCCTATTGAAAGCGGGCTATTAAATATGATATTCAATGGAACTATATTTCATATACACCCTATTCGTGCAATGGGATCCTTTAGTATTCAATGCACCATAATTTGTTTGCGAGTATACTTTTTTTTAAATATCGATTGGTCAATGGCTCAACAGTTTAACAAAACACAGTTTTACAAAATGAGACTAAATATACATAGGCAGTTTCTTTGGTGCATACACATTAGAGACTGGATGAAATAGTTAATGTTGTTGGAAGCAAATATACTTATTAGCGTATTCAACTTTTACTTTTACCATTATTTATCCAAATTAAAACAGTAAACGGTTTGTTTTATTTAACACAAATAGTTATACAGCATGTTACGAAAATAATTCGGAGCACAATCGATATATAATATCAGTGTATATTTCGTTCGCACCAATTGTTTTCGAAAACATACTTGTAAAATGCATTTCGTAAATAAGAAATAGTTTTTTTTGAATAAACATCATAAACGTTCGTTTACATGTTATGGCCAATTTATGATATATTGATTTGTATTATATAGACTGTGCATTATGTGCTATTAATGGCGGAAAAATCTTCCAACTTACAACAGTTCACTCACAGACACTCGTACTCGTTATTGCTAGCCCGAGCGCATATCATTGCGCGTATCCCTTGATTTAAAAATTGATAAAAATATCAAATTCAAAAACATACTTAAGGCTTTTTATTTAAATATGTGGTTTGAAAATATTTTATCTAATTACAAATCTATATTTAATTGACTTCGGTACCTCCCGTGGAGATTTTTACTTACAGAAGAGCCACGCAAATATTCCAGTACGACAGAGATCTCAATCCATATACCAGTAATTAGTGTCAAACTTCATATAAATTTGATACTGACTACACAGACCAAGGGCTCTATATTGTGCTAAACAGTATACACCCTTGGCGAAAAGTCGATATCTATGGATAGACTTACTTTAGTGTAAGGGCATTTGATTGTCGTAATTCATAGCTATCAAAATTCTCCATGTAGTAAGTTAGCTTTTAAACGTTAAATTGGGTTAGACATAGAATTACATTTAACTTTTTTTTTTAATTCGCATGCATTTGCATTGAAACTACGCCATATATAGCGGCCTGTATAGACACTCGTCACAAAATGCTAATCATCTCGGCAATCAAGATACATATTTAACCCGTATAAATCCTCAATACTTTGCATTGACCGTTATAAGGGGTGGTCACAGTTTTAATTATTTATGTAGTGGTATTTTGTTATCAGTGCATGTTTCGTTTGGATTGTATTGTGTTTTGCTATACATGTACGTGTATATGTATTTGCAATCGGTCGCTTTCTTTATATAAAGGACTGTTGCATGATAATAAGTGTTTCTTCCTTGCATTCGCTGCTGAAGTTTCACATATTTTATACTGCATTTTGAAATAATGTTAAAGGTCACTAATGCAGAAGTGAAATAACTATGTACTACAGCATGATCTAATGTAATTTATATTTATGTATGGGATTTAGGCCATGTCGTTATGATAAGTGGCGAATTGACCTCATATAGTTTATATTGTTAAACATTGTGGTAAACATGCTATATTGTTCTATGAGTTGATATTGTATAACGGAAAGTTGTATTGTTTTAATTTACAACTATTGACGTTGATTTCGCAAATGTTAGAAGTATTGATCCAAAACTGAAACGAATTCAAGGTCATTATTTATCATCACGCCTGCATTGACGAAATAAAACCCCGTGAGACAAACTTACCTGTATTTCACCTTGTTGTATATAGCAAACACTCGCATTATAATGACGTTATTTTGTTAGTTGTCGTGACTTCATTTAATGTTTTTGTGTTATTCAGTTATTTTCTATCGTGTTTATTTTCAAACTAAAGACACAAAATGACAGGACAAATTGTACACAAGGTAAGTGTTGAATTCATATAAGTTTATTTGCTCGGCACGAAAAACCTTAACCACTTGCCAGGGCTCGTGAATTAGGTTGTTTAAGCGTAGCTAAAAAAACGTATCTGTATTTAACAATAACCTAGTGTTCTTTATGTTTACATCAATTATATTTAGGCGGTTCTACCCACACATTATCCGTGTAGGTAAAAAAGAAGTCATATACATTTGCAAACCACTACTTGATTTATTTTATTTTGATAGTACAATTGTGTAGGTCATTTATGGAAATAATAATGAAATAATAATATACAGCCACTTTTGAAACCACACTGTTCAGATACTTACTATTATATATTATATTTAGTGTGTGCGTGATGTCACTTTGTATTCAAGAAGGTAAGTGTTCATGAAAATATGTTTAACACCTATTTCACAATTCTGTTGTAGCTAATTGGTAAGTGCTATCTTAATAATAATAGTTAGCACTGAAGAATAAAGGCAAGACCTTGTACAAAACCATGTATTAACATATAAACATTCAGGAACACATAACTAGCATGCATGTAAGTATTTAAAAACTGCATTGTGCTCCAAGACACGCAAGATAGTGTTTTGAATCCAATTTACCGAATAGTTTAGTTAATATTAACAGTTTAGTTAATATTATTCATGTGAAGCCCAGTTATACATAATTTTACTTATGAAATTTAATATTTAAAAGGGATAGCATTTAATGAGTCTTATAGACAATGTGAGGTGCGTTCTAATGAGATACTGAAAAATTGACAGAAATGTCAGCCAATAGTTCATACAAACCAGGCATGGCCTTAAGAATGTATGCAAAATGCGAGTAGCAATAATATTATAGAAATACATAATCACAACTGAATCACATATCTAAACGTTAATGACATGTTTAATGATTGGTGGTGAATAGTGTGCACCATCCCTTTAAACTGACTGCCCAATTTGGGCACCGCAATTTACCTCAGACAGGAAAAATGGATATCACATCAGACAGGTAACATAGGATAACCAACAACTAACATACAAACAGCAAAGTGTTCACAGTGTTATAACATGGAGATATAACATGATTGGCATGGACTCGATTCATGTCATGTTTGTATCAAGAACACAAGCATTCAAATAGGTGCAACACACATATTAACATATAAAGAAAGCGAAACTCCAATAAGAGAGAACTCTTATTAGCAGGCCGAGGTCCTTTATTGATAGCAACTGAACAATTGCCAAAAAAATACACAGAACAGCAACACATAAAAAACACATGCAAACGAACACAAAACACACATGAAAAAAACTGGGGTCACCGCCTTGGAGCGGTCAATGCACGAACCTCACACTTCGCCCAGAAATATTCACAAAACATGTAAGTGTAAATACAAATTAACCTGATAGCATAGAATTCAAAACAACTAAGTGGGCACAATTACGTGTACCACGCGTCCTTGTGTGATATTGATCGAATTCAAGACCGTACCGATCCTTTACAATTTGATCCAAAATTTAGAATGTCACTAGAGCCTAAAGTGAGCGCAAAAACAATCATAATCACTGTTTCAAAAGTAGCAATCGATATAAACTAAGTCTAGCAAATGGAATGAACACATCTATACGTTTATATTCAACACAGTCCCCACATCTTTCTGGACATATTGTGTGTTTGTGTGTAAAATTGCAATCAAATACGCGGTAATGTAATAATACGTACTATACCACAAAATATGTCAGGAAAGAATTGTTTAAATCCATTAAAATCACACAGAAGTTTGCTTGCCGTTGCCATTTTACGTTACTGAAGGAAGAACAAAGATAAAGATTTGATTTGGTTTGCTTACAGAACCCAGATGTCTAAACAATTTTACATTGTCTGCTGTTAACACTATTTGTTTTTCATTAATTAGGGAGACCACACCGGCCAGTGCATGCGCTCTATTGAACTTAAGGAAATCCTAAAGATGCTAAATCCGTGTATCATTACATAACATGGTTTTATAATAACGTTGTAATACAATTATAAACTACACAACCAAACGCTGCTTCTTCAAGATGTGTCGTATGGTGTTCTTCCGTTAATCTGTTTTAATCATTTTTTATCATTACGTTGTGATCGCCTATTGTAACAGTCTTTAAGAAATGAAATGGACCTTTTCTAAAAATCAAGCATGGGTGATGTTCATTAAGTCATATATCTCTTATTGTACAATGATTGATGTTGTTACACTAGTTCCAAACAAACATATATACGCGTGCATTGATATACCATAAGCGAGTGCATTGAATCATGTCAATAAAACATCAATGATATTTGTTTTCGATGAAATGGGATAAATTCCTCGTTCTTTACAAGTGGATACTCAAACTTGTAGCGACTTAAATGATATTCAACTGCTTGAATGCTTGTCTCAATAAAATCGCGTGCAGTTAGTTAGACAAAACCCATTTAGAATACATTATGAACTCGAGACAGTATCGCATTGTATTATTATAATATAACAATTTAAACACGAAACAACAACTTATCAACAGCTACAAGTATTTACCAGTGTTGATAAACATTCACTGTAAACAGTATTATTGTATGTAAACTTACGCCGTATCCTTATTTAAAATTACCATTTGGCCCTAATTCAAAGGAACGTCAATATTAAATATGTTTGGGGAATCGACATTACTCGTTAGTAATGGATACATTTTCACTAATGCTATAGATAAGTCATTTGTTATCGACTATCGATCACTAACATACCATGGCTAGATTTATTAGCTGGGGTAAACGAACGGGTGTTCGAAGTACGTTAATATGCAACATGGTCATTTTAGAAACCGAACACAATTGAATCTTTATGTGAGAAAGAAATGTCGATATTATGATTCCTACGCGAGGGTCCATGCAGTATATTTACGAGTATTTCAGAAGGGGATCTGAACGTATATTGTAATAGGCATTTAATAGTGTAGGACGGCAAGGAGATTCACATATCACCCTGATGGAACCTAACTCATGTTTTTGTATCATTGTGTTTGCAATCAAAGTTCCATTTTAAGCACTCTTCGGTACAAATAGTTTGTTCAGGACGTACGTGCATTTGGGTTTAAGTACAAATAGTTTGTTCAGGAAGTACGTGCATTTGGGTTTTGGGTTTTGCGTGTGTGTGTTAATGCCATTTTTTATACGTGGTTAACTTGTCATTCAAATTGAATATTGGTATCGTAGTTGCTCATAACGAGTCTGTTTGTGTGTTTTTCTAAGTTATGTGATAACGAAGCATAAAATACACACTGAATTTATTGTACATAATAAAACATGCTTAGCATTGTTGCTATGTTTTCATTCTATATTCACTATTTCTGATAGTTCATCTCTCGAAATCATTACATATAGCACAGGAATGTGATTTACTCTTTTCACGTATTTGAAAAATAAATGTTGGCTTATTTTTGTGGTCATGTCCAATTCTCATTCGGTTTCATTGATTACGTAGTATACCCCGGACAGGTAATCGATTATTGGACTGCCTTTATCGAATTGAAAAAACCTGTGATTCATATCCAAGACATAAACCAAATTCATGTAATTACGTGTATATAACTGAATATCATTTAAAGCTAGACACTACTTTAAATTGCGAACACACTATTCTCAATTATATTACCACCTTCAGAATACTCGCTTTGCTTTGGTTTATCCAGGTCACATGCTGACCGTGTAATATTCCACAATATGCCTATACTATGTCAGAAAGAGTCAATATCCAGTCAGTTAAATCATTATTTCAAAAAACTAAAATGACGTCACGAAAATCAACAAGATGACGTCATCAAATACGATATAGCTAAGTTAAAGGTGTAATTTCATTAACGGGAAAAATAATGCTACTCGGTAAGATACATTCGTGTCATGGCTTATTACTGACCCGGACAATGTGATGCATGGTAGTACATTTATACAGGGATCGAGCTACGCTCTTGCCCAAAAGTAGTTTACTGACCATGTACCACACCGTACGTGGTCAGTAGTACGTCATGTAACTAATAATATCAGTTCATTTTTTATATTTTCAAAAAAAAAAAAAATACTTATCAGAGTTTGACCTTCACTTTTGGGAATTGGTGGCCCACAGGACCGGCTGCCTTCAACGCCTACTGGTCAGAAACTGTATGAACTGGTCGCGATAATCAAAATACATCGAACTGCATACAATAGTTTAAAAAACGAAATGACTCAGAATTGATATCGGAATATTATATTGAGTACACACGATATAATATCGTCTATTATATAATTCAACATATTTTCACTCACAATTGTTTGAACATGTTTGCTTAAATAAAGATGAAATATCAACTTCTTGAAGGTGACATACATTTGACATCCATGCGTTTCCGTATGCTAAACAATCAACATGCAACATTAGAACAATTAAACATAATTATTTATTGATAGGGCTTTCCGGCTCTAAACGTTTTGAAATCATTCCCAGAATACGGAAAGCCAGACATGATTTTCGTTTACATCGATTGTTTTTAATAATGATACAATTTAAAACTGAAAGTTGTTTCAACTGCAATCATAAAGTATTGCTGCGTCGAAAGATAATACGTTGTTAAATATTATTGAGCTAGGAGAATTATTAACGATAACCATGTAAGAATTTAGCCAAACGTCTGAATTTGTTTTTTTTCTGGTCAAAGAAGCATGTGAATACATTTTAATTAACCCCACATCCTAGAAATAAACATTATAATTTGAATACAAACTATTATAAACTTATTGTTTTATACAATATATGTTGTTCAATTAAATTTGTATTGAATAAACAACAATTTATTGAATGGCTATAATTAATTATTATAAAAGGGAATTGCTTTTCTAAAAAGTGACTACAATGAACATCAGATAGAATTTCTTAAGTCAACTTTGTGTTAAGTGTATTGTACTACGTATATAACACGCTGTTATAACATATAAAGATTGGAAAGTTGAAGAATCGTAAAAGGTGCGATTTATACACGAGAGCTTGTGGTAAAATGCTAATAAACAAAATATCATCTCTTCCGGTTCTCTTTATTCTTAATCACAAATGATAATTCACGAAAAACACAGTTGAAACAAGTCCAAAAAATACTGGTCACTGGATCGGTCGTCCTCCAAATACAACCGGTCCGAGCAAAACATCACAGGCCACGGACAGACGGGCATGCGTTAAGGTAGAACCCTGCTTATGCAACCAAAGCTAATGATTGTATTACTCTTTCAGTCCCTTGACAACGCAGTTTTATCAGAAAAATCCGGTTTTTTGTTCCAGAATGGTATGAAGAATAGCAACACAATTACTCCAATGTTTGGCTCTCTAGAAATTATCGTTACCCTGACCGAGGTGTCATGCCAAATGTGATACCCTACACATCTCTTCACATATTCTTAACTCAATCGCCATCTTACTCAGACAATACAACTAAGTACGTCTTGTGCAGCATAAAGCTGTATCGTTTCGTCCCCCAAGTGGAATGCGGGTTTCCTCACATCTACACATACTTTAACCCAATACCTCTCCAGAAATCCATGTATGTCTTTTGCTTGATTAAGGAATATAATTTCAACCCAAATATAATTATATACGTTTATACTGTTTTCTGATTTTCCTGATTTTTGAACTGCCTGATGTGTCCAAATACAAAATATAAAATACACGACTACCATATGCCTTGTCACAATACAGTGATGCCCATTGGGTTCAGTTTTTGTGATATATGCAATACTGCATATGATAAAAGGCCAATACCAGTGCCTTATATAAAGTTACAGAATCAAATGTTACACCATTATTATCTTTATAGCAGTATAGACTGAAAACACTCTAACAGAAAATAGTCATAACGTTATTTGTAACAAAAATACTAGTAGACAGTAATGCGCGCAGTGATGTGCGTGTAGTCAATTTCAATAAATTGATTCAATGTATAGACTTATATATGTCGTTTTCTCAAAATTTTCAAATTTTACATTATTTAACCATCCTACAAAATCTTAACTGCATTTTCTTGCATATAAACATAAAATCACATCAAAATATAATCGTATACTATCCGACTTACCATCATTGGTTATATCCGACTGGTTTGGTGTAAATTGTAGGCGCACAATATATTGAATGAGGAACTCAAATTCATATTGTGCAATTATTAGACCCATGGATTTATTAGGGGATGTATGAAACGCACAAGCCCTCTTCAAAGGTTGTTTACAACCATCTTCGGCTCGTTGATAAGTTGGTTCAAGTAAACAACTCGCCATGTAATTTATTATAACCGTGTGGACATAATATAAAATTACCGCGTGCAATTTACGATTCTATCTTTAAGTTGCTAACTGCACAGCTCGATCGAACTACAGATCATCGCTTATAATCCGTATCACATGACTGATAGGCATCATGAAATTATAAGTATGGAACAGGTGTACATGTTTGATAACTGTATTCCTTGAAACAATAACATATAACCCATACGCTCTTCCATTTCAAGACAAAATGGTACGACGATATTGTCTATATGCGTTAGTATACGTTTAACTTTATCATCACAACACAATTGTGATAACGGCTACATTGCGAAATGTTGAATGCAATCCTATATATGGTGTGCGTTACGCGTTTAAGTGAATGTGCAGCTTAACAAAATATTGAAATCTTCCTTATCGGCTCTTATCTTGACCGATGATTTATTATCCATTCTATTGGCGAGAGAAACAATGCAACGAACAGTAACAACTGTATTTTGCACATCCTAAAACAGATATTTAACTTCTTAAAATGTAAGTCAATGCCTGTTAAAATGAAACGGCATTCTGTGTTTACTGTGATAAAGATATTCATGAACATAGATATGTATTCGGCTGATATTCGGGCCATTCGCATTGTTGTTTACAAAAAAAGTTAAGAATGTTTGCCCAAAGGAAGCAAACAAAAGCATCGTGGCAGTAAACACGTTTAATTAAATATAGGTATCATTCATTTAGTCATGCATGCATAACTAATTGTTTGCTTAATGACTGTGTTGTAAGCAACATGCTGTTTTTGGTCTACACCAAGTTAGCAAAGTAACACAAGAAGCATTTCCATTTAAATGTGTGCTATATCTTCCTATAAAATGTGAGAATATTGTAATGGACCGAGTCGTTCCGAATAGGCAAGTAACGTGGTGGATTTTCTAGCGCATTGGCAAACTTCAGGTAGAAAACGAACACAGACACTGTCAGACAAACTACTCTATCACTCAGAAATTACAATATCTGAAATGTATTTAATATTACAATTAACATTTTGAAATAAATAGTAATATTTACCGAAATATGTTTTTTAATGAAGCATACAACGCTTATTTATTTGGCGTTTGTACATATGCGTAAAACATTCTTCACTCCATGTATGATCAGTTTACAATACAAACACAACGGGAACAAACAACTCATAAGACAAGAACTGTGTACACTGTGACAAAACAAAATATAATTTTAAAGACATATAATGAATAACATAACAAAGCAGTGGATCTTATAGAAAATACACGTATATGATATTTGTTTCAATGATAATGCTTTCAAAATGCACACGTTCTTTGGCTCACCCGAATGGAAAATGAATGTATTAACCAGATATATACCAAAGAAATTAACACAAAGGAAATGTATTTAATAATTCCGCCTTACTAACTATATATTGCAGTAAGGCAATTATTATATATTATACATATATATTTTTTATTTTTATTTTTTTTTTTCAAAATTATACCTTTATTTCATGTAAGTGCACACACATAAAGTAGACATCATAAGGTAAATAAATTACGCTTTGTAGAGATGCACACATGCACAAGGAAGAAAAAACATAGGATTAAAGAATCAAATAATAAGTGTGGGAAGGGGGGAAGGGAAAGGTAACAGGTCTTGCTTTGACTTGGGTCTATTCAGCACTGGACATATGATATGTTTGGATAAAGTTTGTAGTTTGTAGAGGTTTTTTAGTATTTAGGAACGCATGGTGGATAAATGCAGGGCTATATTCGTGTAACACACATAGAAAATGTATTATTGAGTAAGGTTGAACTGTTATGGAAAGCGTTTCTACAAAACAAGCACGTATATGTATAGAGAAAAAAAACGTACGTAAATACTCTAGATAGTGCTATGAAGTGTTTTCAGTCAACTGCAAAAAGAGGTGGTTCTGTGATACATTGACATTCAAAATATCTTTCCAAGCAAGTAAACTGTCAACTTTCTTTTCATATATTGCTACATCTTTAAGACTGTCATATTGTGATTTCATAAAGTGTCTTCCATTTTCAACCGTTGGTTGTGTTGAAGACATCTTGCATTTATACAGATAAAACTTGGCATAAATAAAAGCATTGTTGACAGCATCACTATTCTTTTCTATATATCCCAGAAGAAAAGTATATATGTTACAAAATGGAAACAACTGTTTGGGGAAAAGGTTTTCAATAATAATTTTTGAAATAGGACATTCCCAGAAAAAATGTTCAATCGTTTCCTCACAACTTTTGCAAAAGGTACATTTGGGAGAATCCTTCAGATTCATTTTAAAAAGTAGACTATTTGTTCCAAGTATTCTGTGTATAATTCTGTATTGAAACCATTGCATTTTCACATCTTTAGTTATAGAAAATGGTTCACGAAAAGTATCCTTCCAAACATTGTCAGTAATTTCAATATTTAGTTTACCTGACCATTTTTGTTTTATTGGTAAGCATTTTTCGGTCTTATTTAATATTGAATACATTGGCTTTGCTCCGGAAACAGGCATAAATAGTGTTCTGTGTGAAGGAGGTATGAAAGGCCTTTGTATGTTTGCATACTGTTGGTAATTTCCTTCAACATTTAATTTCTTAAACATTGCAAAGATAGCCTTTTTAATACCGTTATACAAGAGGAAGTCAATTTTAAGATTATAGTTTTCATTGATTATATGCATGTTTAAGAAGTCTCCATTTTTATCAAATAGGTCACATACATAGTGTAAGCCTGCCTTATACCAGGCTTTGAAAAATATACTTGTATTTCCTATGGAAAGGTTTTCATTATAAAACAGTGGCTGATGCAGAATATCTTTTGCATTAAAAGGCAATTGCTTTTGGAAATGTACCAGACTGAGTAAAACATCTTTCCAAAAGGGATTTGTAATCATATTTGATAATATTTTAGGATAATGATTTCCACAATTGAAAAGTTTGCTAAAATCAACATATATATTTGCTATACTCAGCCATTTCCCAGCTGTGCTGTAAGCGCGTTTAAGCCAAGTTAATTTCAAAGATTGGATAAAAGCTTCAATGTTTATCATTTTTAAGCCACCATCACAGTATTCATATTAATTTATAAACGACTTGTATAATACGTACTTGCATCATAGTGTCAACGCATATTATACACATTATAGTTTGAAGAAAATAAATACAGTTTAGCATGTGCATATATTGTTATTATTGAATGACATATTTGCATTTGCATTTAATTTAAAACACAGTTTATGAAGTACACACGTGTAACGCAATGTGCGTACGTCGATATTCATAATTTTGTTTTAAGATTCATTGAAGCCTTATGCTTTCAAATATCAATGTGCCGACGACAGACCAATATTGTATATTTGTAGTCCTATCATGCCAGTTAGCCGCGTTATTTTGTGGTTGGTGTTGCCGAGACATCACATACTGTTTGGCGGCGTCACCCAAGTTACTATTCATCTCCAACAGTGACCCATAAGGTATACTGCATGATGTAAATGGTAAACATATTCCATGTGATAGACGATGAACACTAATAATTCAAGTTAAACACCCACGTGTTGGGTTCGGCCACCAAGCCCTCCGTACGTAAAATACATCAGGAAGTACGGAAACATTCGTGGATCTACAACGGCATATTTCACCCAATCAAATTGGACATGATATCGCACACTAAGTTCCGCTTCAATTCCTATTATGTTCATTTCATACAACAATGCTGGAGGAACGCAGAATGCTTCATGCATTTAAAATCAAACACAAAGTGCACTATTATTTTCATGCGGAATATCGTCTCGACTCGAATACAGTGCAAATGTATGAATCAATTTGTCTTTAGGCCAATAATTTTACATGAACACACTGATTTAACAGGATGCTGTTTCAACCGCCTTTCCAGATTGCACAGAAGGACGAGCGCTGGTTGTAAATATCCAGTGCAAGCCAAAACTGAGTCCAATTTTAATCGATAAGAGGCTTCGTCCATCGACAGTGACTGTTTGAAACACCCAGCAGACGTTTTTTAATGTGCCGTTACGGAAACAGTTCGCACATTTGCGTTGATAATTTTGCAAAACTTGCAAAATGTTTACGTTTGAATTTCGGGTGAAATCATCAAAGAGTCTGCCAACATCCTCATGCATTGCTGGAAGCCTTTAAAATTGTAGTTTTGTACGAACTCTTAAATGTACGATGCTATGTGTTAACCCTACTTAATTTTGAATGTTGCCAGTTACGCGTGGCAGCAATTTTATACCGACATCATCAATGTGTATTTTGCATAATCTCTGAAGATGATTTTCAGTAAGTGAAACAACATATGTGTGTAATTTGAAACACTGGATATGAGACAGTTTGCCGTCAAACAAATTGACACCGTCAATGATAAAATGCGGACAAATACCACATTTAAGCCATCCTCGCAGTGTATTTTTTAAACGGAGTTTAACTATGAATGCCAAGTTATTTTCTTGCCACAAATGTGCATGTGTTCTTTCCATTGTATACACTAATATGTGTTAACAATAAAAGCTCGTTATTCCGTTTTCTACTATTTCTATATAATATATCTTTCTTGATAATGTTCAATAATACACACCATTTAACATGTATAATATTTAAACTAAACATGTGTTTCTATCTATTGGATTTAGAGACAGTCTCCAAGATGTTCTGTGTCGCTGAGCGGATGTCCGACATTTACAAGGAAACACAAATGTGTTATGGCTTCTTCAAACAAATTATTATTTGGCCAGTGACCCGGTCTATGTCTTGCTTGCAGCAGAGTGAGAGGTACCAGTTACATTGACACAAAGATGTCTTGATGCTTCCGATAGCATCTTTGAGCTTAGTATTGTGTTGCTATTTACTTGTACAAGTTGGTGTTTTAGCTTGCATAGTGTGTTGCACGTGTTGCGGGATCTGGAGAATCTCATCTGATAACCTGCAGGAGGTACTGCTCTAGAGGAAGATCTCGATCCTTTAAAACCATCAAGTGTATCAATCATGGTATCCATGCATCCTTCATCAGGAGGTACTGCTGTGGAGGAAGATCTCGATTCGATGCTTTACATCTTCAAGTTTATCATTCATGGTCTCCATCCAGCCCATTTCCGCAACAGGAGGTACCGCTACGGAGGCAGACCTCGATCCTTAAGCATCATCAAGTTGATCATTCTTGGTCTCCATGCAACTTATTTCCTCATTACATGTATATGCGAATGACAAAGGATTATGTAAATATCCGACTTAAGACCTGGCGTTGTAGTTCCTTCGAACTGGCTCCCAACATGGAAATATTTCTTTGGATGTTGTTTCATTTCCATTGTCATTGTCGTGCAAGCCTTTCGTAACAGAAAAGATTTCCGTCTTGCATCACGATTTCATAAGTGAGTACGGCATCTTCCAGGGAAGAGGAGAGTTGAAGGGGCAATTCGGTGTAAAATCCAGGTCCACAGTAATCACTCTACAACATAGAGCACACTCCAAAGAGCCCGTTTAAACATGTGCTGTAATTTGTGAGTGTTTAAAAGTTACGACGCATTTAATGATTCCTGAGAATATCATAGATGCTTCACTATTTGCATGCATTTGTAACAATATTCATTCATGTATAGTGCACAAGGTGTAATGTATTATAATCAATAGTTAATGTTGGGACATTAAATCTACATGTATTTTGTATTGCGATTACGCAAGACGTATCAAGTATTGAAGTTGTAACAGTATTTAATAATGCAAATGCAAATATATGATAAGACGCAAAACACAAAATACTTAGACTTACTATGATTAGTGATTGTGTTTATCTACCCATTGCTAGTTCAATAAGTAAAATAGTTAAATTGTAACGTTATCAATTTAAATGAAGAGACATAGACAGCGTATTGGCAATAAATAATCAAATAAGAAATCGATTGTTCTACAAAAAGTTAGTGATGTGATTACAACACCATGTCGCTTACTGAACGAACTTGACAAGCAGTACAGTTGTCGATACATGTGTAATGCATCAGAGGCAGGAAAAGACACGAGCAAAGAGAGCGAACGCGCAATTGATGTAAGGTATACCAAGTATGATCATGTCACTGTAGATGAATCTAATAATAGCAAGCACCCAAAGAAAATGTAAATTTTCTGACACTCGCTCAAAATATCTTTGTCCTGACACTTGTGTTTGAAAACAAATGATATAGGCCGACTACAATATACACACTTTGCGCAGTGTGCTAAAGATGTTAATTTTTGGATCAGTATGTATAACGCGAATTTTGTATATTGATATCTGAGTTTGTGACATTGTGAACCTGTTATCAGTATTGCGACAACTTTGATAATAACACACAATTTGGGCAAATTATTTATTTATTTGTTCACCATGTAACATATATTTATTTCAATGAGACATTACAGCCAATTCAAATGCAAACAATGCGCATTACTACTGTTGAAACAAATACGAAACAAAACTTTATATTTTCTTAAACACTTTTACTAATGGGTCATTTACGGGCATGTTCCACAAAAGCTAATTTGATGACACCCACTGTTTATCATTTTATTGTCAGATCAGCACATATGTAAACATCAAACATTTATATAGAAGGAAAAAGATGCATAAATCGTCTTTCTATTTACAAAAAGAAAATGTAAAATATATTAGCTATACCAATTACTACATGTACGTTATTCTGATGATATAACTATGTACAACAAGCCTTACCCATACTTTGTAACTGAATACAGGTAAACTGCATATGTGCGTTTATATTTTCCTCAATTTCTCATGATGACAACGAAATGATATATTGCATGACACAGTTCTCTTACATTTAGGCATTCGAACACATATAACATTGTCAAGGTTATTCCATACCACAATAAAATCGTTTAAATACGTGTACACCTAAAGAGTGTAATACCAGTCATAGTTTTGCATAAAGATTTATTGGTATATAATAGTTCCAATTGTTCTTAATAAATTAAATTAAATATTTAGAATAATATATCTTATATTTAAACAGCCCATATCATGTTACATTTATATCACATTCATCGCTATTTTACATAATATTGCTATATTATATTGGCGATAAACAATAAGAGATATTGGGTATTTATATTATATATTTAAATTGACAATAATAGCATTAAAAAGCAATAGAATGTAAATGTAGATTATATATTTAAATTTACAAAGAATTTGGCTTTGCAGTACCTTCTTATTTGGTAGACTAACGTCATAAAAGAAAGATGAGTTGTAAAACTATATTCTACCCATATGCACATGTATGTATTGGCAATATAAGATGAAAGTAAATACCGTTGTTTAAAAAAGCTATATCTTATGTTATGCATATACCATAAAATGACAATCACACTGAATTTAAAAAAAATAAAAATAAAACTACGCTGACATATAATATGCATGTTCAAATGTGTAATCAAAGCTTATTCATACAAAAAGTAGTCAGTTAAATAAATAGAACTCATTCTCTGATCTTAAATTGAAAGAGAATTGGGTTAATTAAGCAATCATAATGATGTTCTTTCTTTACTGGTTTAAATCAATTACGAGTTTAAACAGAGTAAGCCATAGAAGGTAATACAATTGTCCTAGCTTTGTTATCAACAACAATTTTTAAACGATCCTCATTTCATTAAATATTCGATAATTTTATATGAAACATAATACTTGGTTTACATAAAACTATATTTATTTCGTGTTATAACACAATTATAGGTGTTAGATATCATTAATATCAAAATCTTAATTTTAAATTCGCTTGCAGTTTGTTGGTTATGAAACAAATAGCCACCGGCCCAAGGAGTGCAAGTTAACAATGGTATCGCTCGGATTTATAAAAATTCTGGCTTGAATGGTGTCTTAATGGCAATATATCAGAAAATTGGTATATATAAAACGGTGACCTAACTTAAACTAAGCATCATGTGGCATAAGTTATTTGTTACATGACAAAGACGCATTCCAATGGTTCCAGTTCGGATACAACATATTCGAAAAATTTCAATAATAAAACAATGTTTGATACATGAACCATCATGTCACCCAACTTGTACATGTTTAAAAAAATGACTCACGCACACGCAATGGCTTAGTACGCAGATAAACAGATACAAACACATACGTCATTTATGAGCTAAGTTGTTTTGACCATATAATGCACATAACATAATTATTTCAGTTATGCAACGGTAAGGTTCATTCAGTTCTTCAGGGTGACTTTTCAGAAAGACATGTACAGCTGCAAACAGGGTACACTTTTGGGTTTTGTTTTGATTCCATAAACATTTCTCAGCCCTACGTTGTTGTTCATTTAACCGTTAAGCCAATAATGTAATATGCTCAAATATATACATTAAGGTCGATATTTTTTTTCAATTTATGTTATGTTAATTTTCCAAAGTGCCAAGTGGTCAGACATGTCAAATAATTATACTATGTTGATCCATTTCTAGTCGACCTCATATCACTGGACAGACTTACGTGTAACACATAATGCGAATGATCAAACGGCTGTGACGAATACCATTAGAACTATAAAGTGTTGCTGACATTGTTTATTGGCTTGCATATAGAACATGACTGGTTACTGACCATATGATTTTTAAAAGAATAGCCATTTAAGAAGAAATATCCTTTTTTAACATATAAAAATAATTTGAAGTAGTTTAGTAAACGTTCACCCAATGAACATTTCTGTGAAGTTACATCAAATTCCAACCAGTGGTTTCTGACAAGAAGACTTTTACAGTTTTCAATATAGCTATGTAAGGAAAAAGGCACTGCCCCGTGGCGGCCATGTTTTTAACCTATCAAAATAATTTGAAGTATGTTTGTATAGGGTCACGCAAACAACATTTGTACGATTTAAACGTTTTCAATATAGCCATAAAAGGACACGGTCCCATTCCTTTGCGGTCATGTTTTTGTAACGTATTTAAATACTAAGTATCTTGCTAGATGGTCATCCAATAAATATTTGTGTTAAATTATTTCGAAATCCAACCAGACGACCTAACGGTCATGTTTTTAACATATCAAAATAATTTGTATTTTGGCGTGATATCTGGGGTGACCTTGTCATCGTAGAGTTCAAACCACTGATCGTTTACTACAAGATACACCAAATCGTGTAACTGCGTGTATGATCCCTACTTTGACCTTAGCCATATTACTAAAGCCGTACATTGGATATGTCACACAAATCAAAACACAATTTGATTACTCTTTAACAATGCTTGGTCAAGTCCACTTCAATATATGAGAGTGAGTCGAAGGTATTTGTAGAGGCCTTTCTGAAAACAGAAATATTCCAGTATTTGCAACCTTAATACACCAATACCACAATTACTTGTTTGGTGATGATGTTGGTTAGGAACTAGAACAATGTGAAACTTGTGTCCGAGTTTGGAAATACCCCATGGCTAAACCCTCTTTTGTTGGTCCTATTAGGGGCAGACGTGGCAGATGGAGGGCTCGTCCTTACGGCCGTAAACGATATGATTCCAGCAGTAAGGCCGTCGCCGAATATATGTAGTTTGGCCATGAACAGTGCATCAGAAACCAACCTAAGCACGTTTTTCAAGACAACGGCAATTAAAAGTAATTCTGAGAGCTTACGATCTTGTTACTATAATGAAAGGTTAACATTTACCTCAGATAAATGGGTACTTTAAACCGTACAGGGATACAAAATTGTATTTGTAAGTCGTGCATATCAAAAGAAACCTTCAAGTAAAATATCTTTCCTGAAAACGAACACTCAGTAATTGATAATGAAGCAGAAAAATATGTTAACAGATGGAGCCATTATGCCAAATGTAAATGAAAACAATGAATTTATTTTGAATGGTTTTCTTCTTCCAAACCCTAATTTCTACCTATAATAAGTTTACGGAAACTCAATAAATGTGTTCATGCTAATGAACAATTTAAATAAGAAACGTTCCTGTTTGTTTCGGGAATAGTAGCCAAATGATTGTTTCACAAGTTTAGATTTGAAAAAAGCATATTGGTCAATTCCTGTTTACAAAAGAGAGTTAAAATACATTAAATGTGAGTGGATGAATCAATTATACAAGTGTGTGTGTGTCTTTATTTCGGTCTCATTTCAGCTCAATATTGCTGTACAAACATATTAAAGTCAGTGTATGCTTTATTTTGTAAAATGAGCATAAGATGTTTGAAAGACATTGATGATAGTATCAATGGTAAAGAAAATACAGAAATTTATTCGAGCAATATGGACATGATGAGCAATAAAATGGAATCATTGGGTTTTATCATCAATTATAAAAAGTCTGTTAAAATCCCTACTCAGAGAATAACAGATTTTTGGCTACATAATTGATTCAGTTATGTTCATGTTTTTTCTGCCTGAAAGCAACATTAACAAAAAGAAAAAAAATTGATGAACGCTTGTTGTTATAAACAGATGAAGATCGGTTATCTGGCTTCATTTATTGGCCCGATAAGTAGTACAGTCTTTGCAATTTTAGAAGCACCCCTTCATTATAGAACTTGAGAACAATACAAAATTCAGTCATTAAGAGTTTTAACAGACGTTAAATCTATTATGGTAATGGAGCTCGACACTGAAGCACAAATTCAAATAAAATGGTGGGTAATGAACATTGATTCAAGAAATGGCAAGAACATGAGACAAAACTGTGTATCTTCCACAAGGTAAACTGATGTTTCTTGTGATCGTTATGCTTAATTGTTTTTGATCATATGAAACAAGCTTCTGGTTGGCCATATGAAACATCATTGTTTCATATAAATTATTTAGAATTGCTTGCAATTGTCTTTGCCTTGATGACATGGGTTTGCAATTATGGGTTTTTGGCCTGTACATAGCGACTATTTAGCGGGTCACTAGAGTGTTTTGCTTGTATAGTTATGCATCCGGCCATTCTCTAATATTGCCCCTCTATCCAGTACACTATGCGTGGATGGGGGATTCATTCTATTTTATATTCCAATTAGGCACAAACCATTTCACTACACATTATTGTCATTGGTTTGGTCAGAACGAATGCATTTTTTTGCATATGTATAATTTGGTTGCAGTTATATGTATTTGTACAGAAAATTCAAGCATGTACGATATCATGTGTTCGCTGACCCTACGTATCGCAAACTCACGCAAGTAGAACTTCGCATTACGATATCATGTGTTCGCTGACCCTACGTATCGCAAACTCACGCAAGTAGAACTTCGCATATACTTGCTTTTTAGTTATAGGATATGTGTGCAGCTGATCCGTAAATAATATACAATGATTACTATGACGTTAAACCGTGTACTGAACATGCTATTTATTCTAACAATTACGTACAGCACAAAAGTAAACTATACAATGTAATAAACATTGCCAATATATACCATTTTGACAACTACGTGAAAAAGCTACAATTTGATATTACTAAAAATAGTAACGCCTATCTATATTAATACTCTCACAGAATGTTTTGTTGGATATAAATTTAACATATTTTATCCTACATAGAGTGTACTTTAACCCATAACACATTCTGCCTGCCAAACGGATTGCCTGTCTGTCTGTCAGCCGGGCTGTTTATCTGCATGTCGGTCTTTTTATCGGTCTGTCGGTTTGTCTGTTGGTTTGTCTGCATGTTTGTCAGTATTTCTGTGTGTTTGTCGGTCTGTTTGTGTGTCTGTATTTGTATATGATATAACAGTGAGTCAGTGAGTCAGAGGTCTGTCTGCCTGCCTGTCTATAATTTGGTCTGTCTGTCGGTCGGTCGGTTGATCTGTCGGTCTGTTTGTCTATCTGTCTGTCTACCGGTCAGTCTGTTTTTCTGTCTGTAGTTTATCATGACTTATCAGTGTGTATGTGAGAGCATCAGAATGTTTGTCTGTTTTCGGTTTGTCTCTCGGTCTGTCTGTCTGTAAAACTATAAAACATGCTGAGTTTTCAAGCAAACTGCAGTCTGTCTGACTGTTTATCGTCCGGTTTGTCTATCGGTTTGTCGGTCTATTTGTTACTATATCTGCTATTTTACCGTTATTTCTGTATATCTGTCAGTATGTTCTATTTCTGTGTTTCTGTTGTCAGCCTCAATGTGTTAAGTTTATTTTGTACGTATGTCTATCGTCGTCTCTTCGTCTATGTGTATTTTTATCCGTATCTCTGTCCGTCTGTATATTTATATATCTGCCTATTATACTATATGTCTATTTGTATAAGTCTATGCCAGTCTGTTTTAAAATCTTGATAAGTTTAGAAGGAAATTATTGGTCTGTCGGTACATTGTATGTCTTGTTTGTTTGTCTGTTTATCGAAATGTTTGTCTAGCTGTCACTATGCCTGTATGTATATCAATATGTCTGTCTCCTGTTTCTCTGCCTGTCTGTTTGTGTTTATTTTATTATGTCCGCCTTTCGTTCGTAGTGCCTGTCTATCGGTCTTTCTGTCTGATTCTATGTATGTTTTTCTGTCTGCGTGTGTTAACATATACTACGACAATTTTGATGTTGGTAATGCTTTTCTTCTCCGTATATAGCGTTCAAGGAAGCAACTTACTGCCTTTTCCAAAGACAATTACATTTCCTTAAACTGTCAATCAAAGTAGCCTCATTTTCTTATTCATAGATTGATACAATAAAAAATTTACAAAGTGGAAAAAAAGTGGGAAAATTCAGAATTTAAAAATTAAGAAAAAGCTTTTAAAATACTCAAATATATTAAACATTACCATGTTTTAACTAGCCCAAGATATTCCGTCTAGTTATTTAATAAAATATTTTTTTTTTCCCAATGGATTGTTTTCTCATTTCAAAAGTGGGATTTTTTTTATAATCATAATTTTCATTCGAAAATTAGTGCAAACAGTTTAAAACACTTTATATGCATATATATGCATAAAAAAATGATATTTGAAAAAATAAAAAGCCCTTAAATGTTTTTCCCACACAAAATATGGGAAAACAATCCCATGGGAAAACCGAACATCCCATGGGATAATGAAAATTCCGTGGGGACGCCAATTTTGCACATCAATTTCATACTGAAAGAAATGCAATTTTTATGCAAAAAACATTAATTATTGATCACAAGTTAACACTTTAACGCATACTTTGTGAAAAATAGTAATATCTGAAAGAAAAAGGGTACTAAGGTTTGCAAAATTTCGGTTTCGCAAAGTGTGTATAGTGGCCGTTATGGGTAAATTCCATTGTGTAACATAAAGCAGTTTTGCAATGGAAACTCGAGTTTCTACTAAAGACAACACACTCAAATAAGCATAACTTGATTAGTTGAAGAACGATGTTTTACATATAATGTGTATCACATTAAAACTAAACATACGTACTTTCCCCAATAAGATAAATACTTTGTTTACGAATGGTTGTCGACATTTTCGAAACGTTTGAAGAAATGCCTAAACAGTTGCAAATATGGTTGACCATATATTTTAACACTTACCATATATAACATGTATAAACAACCCTGACGAATGTTTATCAATAAATACATAATGAACATATTCCAATTCAAAACAAAAACAGCGAACGAGAACACAATTTTAAACCCGATACATAACATTGTTTAGTAAAAGCGCATGTTTTACAAACATCAATAATTGCAGTGAATACGCATATACATGTATGTAACGTATGATCATGTGATTGTATATAGATTGATATATTTGGCTCTCAATCTATATTGAGGTTTTTAATGACTCTTCAATCATCAGCCGCACACCTAATGTTTGCATTAGTTACCAAGTTCCTGAGTTGGCCAGTGGCCCGGTCTATGTCTGTCTATCCACTGTTTCACTTCCGGCAACAAATCCGATACACCCAGTGCATTTACTATGTCGATTTTGTCTGTATAACTAGCGGAAGGACCTGCGATGTGTGATGTTCCTATTACTAGCAATGCACTTTGTTTAGCCATATTCATTAACACACAAGAGCTTAATAATACTGTGTTATTTTTAAAGCGTACTGCCTCCTCATACATCTCTTGTGTTTCTGGCTCTGGTGAATCACTTCTAAAAAATTGAAGGAGGTACTGTTGTGGAGGAAGATTCTCATCCTTGAGCATCATAACGTTTACCATTCCTGGTCCCCATGATTCCCGATTTCTCATTACATGGGTACTTAAATTACAAATAAGTATGTCGGTGTCAGACTGTAGTCCTGGCGTTGTAGTGCCTTCTGACTGACTGCCAAAATAGAACCAACGCTTTTGATCTTTTGTGAATGCGCTATCTATATTCTTATTTGTCTCTAGAAACAAATAAGAGTCCCTCCTTGCCATTACGATTTCCTCTGTTACCCCGGCATCTTCCAGCGCAGACGAAAGACGTATGGACAGATCGGTATAAAACTCTGGAGTACAATAATCACTCTGAAATGAAACAAAGAAACAGCAATAGCATGCGTATATTTTTGAATATGTATGCAAGAAGGTACTATATCTTCTTCCGTTGACATATGTTATTGGTTTTTTACAGATTTATAACTATTTCACACATATTGCAAGATTTGCCAGTGAATAACCGGTCGGCGTAGCATCGAGGTTTCATAATAGTTTGATATATTTGCCGACGCTATGTTAGCGCGCATAAAGGCCTTATAATAATTGTATATTGTATGTAAGAAAAGTTTTATCTGGATTCTCCGCTTTGTCAATGAAGCCACTGAACTAAACAGTGACTACAAAGCTCGGCTTTCTTTCATATATTCTTAAATATAAAACTCTCTATAAAGAAAATATATTCGAAATAACGGTTCGTTAATGAGTAATCATAATATTAAATGGATACGTAGGATCTGTTACGAGTTGTCATGGCATATCAAACTCTATTAAACCAGTTCAGGAATTTCATGGACGAATTTAATAAAATATGGTATGAAACGGCAAAGAGTGTCAGATCTTTTTTATCGCATGTTTTAAAAACGAAAAAATAAACTACTTATAATTTTACCAAAGCATGCGGAACAAATTGTGTACTGACGTTGTATGTTGACGACGTCATTTTACCAAAAAAACGTCATGCAATTGGTCAGTCAAAGAATATGTAGCCAATAAAAACGCTCAAAATGTTATCTTACACATGTGCACGATACAAATATTCGTAATAGTTGTATTGCACGGAAAACAATGTATAGCATGTGATAAATTAAGTTATGACATCACACTTCATTTGTCCACCTCTAAGGCGTTTGATTATATATTCGATTTAGGTTTAATGTTATGGTCGATGTATTTAATGACATACCCTGTACATTAGTTGAATGCCTGTTGTGTTCAACTTTCTTACCGTCATGTTCAACGCAATTTGCAACATTAGTTACCCCGTACACTCGTTATTTTTTATGCAACACATATTATTTACTTAGAAAGCATTTGCTTTTATAATATTTTCAATGTAAAGAAACATATGTGTTCATATTTGTACTAAGCAGACATATTTGCTAAACTTCTATTTTCGTTTTTAAATCACAATAAACATGCATTGTACTTATTTATATCAATCTATTTAAAATCATCTCCAGTCTCACGCTACTTTATTATCCGCTGATATCTAGATCTAATGACTTCGCATTAGGGGTCATGTTCAGATGACATTTTCAGTAGCCAACCAAACATGCCTTCAACATGTTCTGGTATAGCTTCATATATAAAGCACAAATACTATGCACGAAATAACCGTGAAATTGGGATGTGTTAGCCTAAGGTACCAATATATTCATCGTTATCCGCGTGAAAATTAACTGTAAATGATTTATTCCCGAGGATCAGCTGGAAATGCATCACTTTTCAAAACACGCGGCCAAACATTGCTGTGCAAAAGTCAGTTAAATTGGGCGCAGCAGGACAGATTTTATTTTTCGGAAGATCATTTGAACGTGACCTGTTATTTGATGTCTTCGGCATACTTCAAGCAATCGAGTAGAGATTTTTCACGGACAGTCGAAGTAGAGGATGACAAATGGAAAACACATACATGTATTGAAATAGTGAAAATTAGTTGTTGTTTTTTTATATAAGAAAATACAACAACAACAAGGACACCAAACATGTCATATTTTGCTAAGCAATATTGATGTTCTCCATATACAACCCTTGTAAAGAAACACAACGTATTTTTGAGTGTGATAACTACACATTCAATCCAATGTAATCGCCAAACAACACGCCATCATGTCGCGAGAGTAAGGTTCCTTGTATGGACCATGCACGGCATGTATGCCTTGTCAATTCAAGTTAGAAATATATGCACACCGATTGTGTAATGGTGCTGATAGTCAGGAACAAACACTAATTTCGATCTAAATAAGATACAATCGCAAGTATGAATCATATACATGGCTTAGTGTTTGCGTCGGCCACCGCAGTCGCAGTCGGATACATGGACTTATAATGAAATGTAGCAAGCTACTTATTTCAAGGTTGTACGGAATATTGATTGCGCCAGTTAAAATTTCGCTCTGTATAAAAGGGCGAAGGTGCGACAACGCGACATTTTTATTTTTATTTTGCTGCTGATCTCGCACTTTGAAAAACGTGAACACGCAAAGTTTGGACGATAATTATTGCACGTCTATGAAAGTACACACAGCGATAATTATCGCCCAAATATCGCGTTGTCGCATCGTCGTATTTTCACCCCGGACTAATTATAGGCAGGGCGAATGCCTGTACTGACACTGGCTACATTTATTACTTGTTTTCTGGCATAAAAACGATGGCACGTGCCGTCCGAAAGTGAATATATGGTCATATCTGTAATCTCTTAAACGAAAAAAAAAGAGTATCTTTTTTCATATAAACGTTATTTTTGTCAGTAGGTGCTTGGTTAAACATAAATACCATAGAGACAGTTATTAACATCACGTGCATATTGTCCGAGGTGAATATGCGACAAAGCGACATTAAAACGATAATCATCGCTGTGTACCAGACCGCGAAGATGCGACAATGCGACGATCCGAGATTTTGGCGATAATTATCGCTGAGTACATATTATAGACACACGACATTTGGACGATAATTATCGCCCAAATTTAGAGTGTCTATGACATTTCTCAGTGCGAGATCTGCAGATTATAAAAGTTTAAATGTCGCGTTTGCGCATCGTCGCGGTCAAAAAAAGGGTGAAATTTAACTGGCAGAAACAGGATTCCGTAAGGTGAGCATGCACATTCGGATCGCAACACGTGATTGTTCGACAACGCTAAATTAGGAAACAACAAGCTTGTCAGACATCACGTGACGTCTAGTAACTGTCCATGGGATCGGCGTCGTTGAAAGTTGCGATGTGATTGGTGAATACGGTATAAAACACTTTTAGCACTCTTTGACAGCAATAAATTAATTTGACATGGTTCTGCTGTCTTGTTAAAAAACGAACATAAAAGTATTCCTTTCACAGTATCACTGCTGGAAAACATGCGTTTACTGTAGTTTACTTCACTATTAAAGTTTATAAAACCACACAAAGTGTAATGTGATTTAAATTTCAAGTTTGCACTGTTAAAGTAAACGAGAGGTTTTTGCATGTTTGCTTTCACATTATATTTCGTTAAATTCCGGTTTCAAAGTTTTTTTTTTTTTGCTAACCTTAAATTCTCATTCGTGTTATCTACAGTAACTAAACGTTGACACTGTTTTAATAAATCGTGATTGCCAGCTAAGTGAAAAAAACATGTTTATCAGGTTTACACATGTGACCCCGAGTGATGACGCGGAATATTCATTATTTAGTTTATTTTCTGCGTTGACCTATTCACTAAGCTATGTTACATTTAGTGTTGCATGCTAAAATAACGATAATTATGCTAACATTAAAGATTCGCCAATATTCCTGAGTTTAAACAATTTAATGCCGTGTTGCATAGATGTAATACTTCTCGGTAAATAGTTGATCGTTTGTACCTACTTACTTCAGCAGAGATTCGTACCGCAAATCGAAAACAAATAATAATTTGACTTTTCTCAGCCTGTGGTATATTATGTTCAACGTTTCCTCTCTTAATCAATGTATATCGTATGTCCGTACCAAGTTTCGAACATTGATTATTTTGATCCATTGTTATGTGTACTTTGTGAATGTCAAAAGGCAATAATGCATGATAAATTAAGTAAAATTGCTACTTAATTAATGAATATGATTGCACCAACTGTGTATGTTTTTATTTTAAATAATTATTTGTAAATTGTTTATTTATATTATTATTATTATATATTGAGCATTATCAGTCTTTGACTTCTTCATGGAATGTTGTTTGCAATTATTTGTAAAATTTCTTAGATGCATTGCATCATTTCTAAGTAACTTGGCACTAGTGTGAACCTATTACAGAGGGTGAGTCGCTCGCAAGAACCACATGACTACCTGCACGGTCAAGGTAATACTTTGAGGTCAAAGGTCAAAGGTCAAAATACAGCACTTTATTAACGTTTTAGGGCTTGTCCAATCTCCAACTTCTCCTTGGATTGACGGATTTGGCTCAAATGTTAACCTATATAAAAAGGTGTGTCTTACACAAGAACCGGATGGTTACCATCGAGGTCAAGGTCATGCTTTGAGGTCAAAGTCAATACTGTATTGGTAAAATAGCGCTTGATCAAGCTCAAGCTTCCCGTATATTGAAGGATTTTGAAATAATGTAGCGTCAGAACCAGATGGCTACCTGTAAGGCCAATGTCATATCAAAGGTCACATGGAGCACCTTTTAGTCAAAATAGTGATTGTCCGACTGCATGGAATGATTTTTAAATAACTTGACCCAAATGTTACCCTATATATCGCTACCTAAGTTCAAGGTCAAATGTGAAAATAAAGTGAATTATTGTTGTCCACTCTATAACGTCTGAGTACCTTCTATAATTTTAACATTACTTTCCTTGTATTATTCGCCATGACCAGATGATGTGTCATGTACACGACACATGCTTGTAGGTGAACTATGTGTGAATAGTTTCCTCGTGTATTCTTCCTCATTATTGCAGTTAAAGTCCATTTTTCACATATGCAGGTAATTTTGTCAGTCGATACATTTGTATTTGTCAAAGCTCCACACCTGTGTCAAATTGGTACGTGGGGGTATTAATCATATTAAGTGATAGCTCTAGTCGTCATTGACGTCCATATAATTTGACTTCAATTCAACATTTACATGGCCTAATACACATACATATTAAATTTAATGTGATTTTCTTAAAACAGCATACGCTGTTGAATCAGAGAAGAACCATATAATTTTGTATTTTAATTAGGATTCCCTTTGTCGCCTTTCTAATTCTAATTAACAATGAAGCTTTCTTGTCTTTAACTACAGGGTATGAAGATTACAACTGTAAATTGCCACACACGTGAATGCAAAGGTTAACGTATTCCTTAAACTGGTATCACGCAAAAAATGGACATGTTTTACGAAACCTATTTACAATACATATTTATAGCAAACTGTAAAATTTCCAATTTTTGTATCACATATTTTTAAATTAAAAGTACATTATAATGTAAAGAAGTCAAAACATGACTGAAATACATATGTCATTATGAGTAATTTGTATGTATGTATACCAACTGATATAAACAAAACGCTACAACACTTTTTTTCATATATATATTTTTTGGACATACATATCGTTTTGATGTTAAGACATTCATTGACACTTCTATTTGTTACTATGTACGATTAGTTTGTTCCTTTAATTACGACATGTTTATTTGGTATACTAAAATAAATATCATATTCAGTTGAGGGTTATAGAAAATATTCGGCCCCGGTTGGCTTCGCTCTCCTCGGGGTGCAATATATACTATACCCCATAACTGTCTATGATATTTTTATATTATATTCCATGTTTAACGATGCTAAATGTACTTTAATGCTGACTTGAACTTTGAATTTAAGGTGAGGTTTTATGAAAATTAAGGAGTGTTTTTTTTGTGGTACTGCCAGTCTTCTTCTAAAAGTTACTGTGCAGGAACCATCATTCACTAAGCGTGCAGTGAATTATATATATAGTGTTTTACATATATTATACTGTTAATACAATGTGCGATGGTTCTATTATACGCAATGATATTATAAGCGCGTCAATATACATAATGATTTATAAAGCAATAAAATAACTACGCAATGTATCCTATAACTTATAATTACAAGTTATAATTGGTACATATCGGTAGTTTTTCATAGGGCGACTGATCATTTGTGATGAAAGACAAGTACTATACTGTAAACCAGACTTAACTGAAGAGTTTGTGTTCTATGTTTTTCAATTGATACATTAACTAAATGCAGCATTGCATACCATGGTTATTGCATATTGTATAATCACGCATGTTTTTAAATTAGCGATGTAAATTCATGTATAGTACCATGTTTGTACACATATGCATCTGCCATTTTGCCTTTTATAAATGTTACGTTGTATTGTGGTCATGACCGTTTGCTGATCTTGCACATGTACATATCATTTAACAGTGACATTGCATACTTGTTATGAGCTAATGACTTCAAACGTGTTTAGATGGCTCATAGGCAGTTTCTTTTTATATTGTGCCGATCTATTTGACATATGATGACGAAACATGTGCACTTACTTTCAATTCAAAAACTGTTCGTGTTATAACCAACATAAAACTTCAAATATGTGTAGATGGCTCATAGGCAGTTTATTTTTATATTGTGCCGATCTATTTGACATATGATGACGAAACATGTGCGCTTACTTTCAATTCAAAAACTGTTCGTGTTATAACCAACATAAAACTTATTGAGCAGCATCATTAATGATTCTATCAGGAATGTAAATTTATCACATGCTATAACTTGTTCGCCATGTTATACAGCCATTACGAATATGTTCATCTTAAACATGTGTAAGATAACATTTTGAGCGTTTTGATACATACATATTATTTCATTGACCAATCGCATGACGTTGATTTGGTGAAATGACGTCGTCAACATGAAATGACGTCACGTCAGTACACAACTTTTAGGATTTACCAACTCTTATTTAGGTAAAATTACAAGGGTTTTATTTCGTTTAAAAGCATGTGATAAACAGATCTGACACTCGTTGTCATGTCATACTATGTTTAATTAAACTCGTCCAGGAAAATCGCTAGTAAAGGCTCGCTTACGAACATAATTCCTGAACTCGTTTAATAAAATATGGTATGAAAAGACAACTCGTGTCAGATCCTATGTATCCACATATAAACCAACAAGATAAAAATAAATGCGAAACATCAAAGGGCGCCGTAATATATATGTGAAAAAAACTATCCTATATGCACATTATTTGTAAACACTAACAAAGTAATCACGTATAAGCAAACCTAAAATAGTTTATTAACAAATACTGAAATAAAATATATACTTTATGTGAAATTATTTCAAATACAGAACTTATTGAAACAATGATTATGAATGTTAAAAATAAACGCGTCAGCATCAAAACCAATATTTGCACATTGGTTTTATGCAAACCCACCATACGCATGTTACCGGCTACCAAGCTGTATCAGTTCTGCTTCCATGCAGTCTTAAGAATGATTCACAACCGTTTTCTGGATGTTAGATTAATCGCCGGAGCGAATTAAAGTTTGACTCCGTTGCTAATCAAATTTACAAGGAGCAGTTATTTATTGCGTGAAACATCGAAAGTGTTGGTGAAAGCGTAGATACTACGTTTTCTTCAAGTGTATATTAGTTCAGCATAATACTCAGTTTGAAGCAGCAACATCAAGTTAATGTTAGTAAATATAATGTATAATATCGCCCCTTTCACGTGCTTCCGGTAGAGGTCATCACATATAGACTTTCATGCGCGGCGCCAATAAAACAAAATGTGCCCTATACATCAACAAGGAAATAATTTAATTAAAACAATCGTTCGTTATAACATTATGTTTCATTACGGAGCTTCGTACCATTCTGATCCGTTTCACATATTGATAATCAAAAATATTAATAGGATTAATTTAATATAGAGCCTCATTTTAAAACACAATTTGACGTTGTAAAACGTCGTTTTGTTCAAAAAAACACTTAACACGGAATTAAGCACGTGACCGGTGTTTGCACGTTTTTTCTTGTGCATTGCGACATACTTTTGCGCGCTTTTGTAGCAAAACGCGCTGTTCACATGGAGATGCATGTACGTGACGTATTTTATGTCCATTAAGATCCGCTTATTGAAGTATTTAATAATCAGTGTTGACTTGTTCGACTTTTAATGTCCGCATGTAATATAACAGATAAAGACGAATTATTTTATTCAAAATCAACAACAAGGAATGAAATAAACAAAGATTTCGAAACAACTATCGACCATGACAGAATTGCAAGGCTTTGCGAGAGGGGTCGAGGATTGCCGCCGTTTTTGGGCCGGTGGGGTAGAAATTGCGGCCGATTTCGGGCAGGTGTAGACGAACGTTTCGCGGCCGATTTCGGGCAGGTTGGGTCGATTGCTGCAGCCGATTTCGAAAAAGTGGGGACAAAGCCGATTTCGCGGGGTGGGTGGGGGCGTATAAGAGGGCGGATTAGAACGATCTTCGATCTCAGTGGGCGTGGTTTCGTACTAGTTCGATTCTACTACGATACAATCATTATTGCTTAGCAACGATAGTTAACATGCAACTACAAAAAAAAAAAAAATATCAGCTCAACAATTAATAATGCAATATGGGCATAGGATTTTTTCTTTTAGATATATCCAAACAATAATAAAGACGGACTGGAAATTAGGGCATAGTTAGTTTATTTAAGGGATGATTATCATAATAACAATTATCTGCGTGATTCTGATATCTTACGAATATGAATATCTGTTACATTTTTCAAAAATCAAATGCAACATTGAAGTGTTTACATGTCCACAGTGTATAAGCGTACAGTAAACTAAACCGGACTTTGGTGATATATAAGCCGATTATCAGTTAGTTGCAAACAGCAGAACACGCAGTAAGTGACACAATTTTTTTTGGATATTACCTTTTACTTTAGGGCTGAATGTAACACGATTCAAACGTGTATGCTAATTATTGTCCTATTTGTCACACATTTGCTTTTAAATGTGTATGGAAATTGTGTTATGGTTGAGAAATCGGTAGTTGATCACTGCAAATATGCTGAAAGGATCGAACAACGTTGAATAAATTTCCATGTAACCTTTTGGATTTCGCGTAAATGTGTAAACGTGTGTGTTGCTTAACACCTATAAACACTTATTAGACTATTGACATTACTCGATAACGGATTGTATTTGTAATATCCAAGATATTTACCGTTTTATTCAGTCACTGTTTGTTTATTGATTGTACGCCTAGTTGCGACTGTAAGCAATCATTAGTTGCACGATTAAAATAAAATTACGAACGCTTAGTTACAATTAGTGATCGACACAAATTATTATATAATTGTATCTACGTATTATTTAGTTTGCATGTGCATTTATGCGTAATAAATACTAATTTAATTCGACAGAGTCAGTGTCGATTCACGTTGACATATCGACATTTATTATACATTTATTTTGCGTTTATAGGAATCGCACGTGTTTGTCCGTACGTCCGAATGTATGTACGTCCCTACGAATGTTTAAATATTAAGTTAAACTAGTATTATATTTCCTTCGCGCTCATATAAAATTGCAGACCTATGTATTCTGTCCTGGAGCTTCTAAGCTTTTTATGACAATCAACATGGAGATCTTACAGCAAAGTCGACAATTACATGTTCTTTATTTATTTCAGTCTTTTTGCTGAACGAGTAGAAAATTTGGATGATAACTCTTGGTCGTGTGAAATGAAAACTATTTCTAAGTTCAGTCTTATTTAATTATATGTGAATGAGTACCGGTTTTACATGGATCTATAACAACAAAAATTTAGTTAAAAAAAAAAATCGGACAAAAAATAATAAAGGAACACTGCATATTTATATTCAGTGACGCATTTCACATGCAAGGCACAGGCCAACCTGTCTGACGAGACAACCAGTGGTGATTCTTAAAAGTGGTCTCTTCATGCAGTGTTACTTGCACAGGCAGCTGGTCGTTGATTGTACATGTGTGTATGTAATGTGCCTAAGTAATCATGTTATAGCATACACTCATATACATGTTGTATGTTGATAAAGAATAAAGAATGAATGAACGAATTTTTAAAATATTTGTTTTATTTACTTCTTAATTTAATTGTAATTGTTATCACAGTGTACATGTCCTATTTTATACAAAAGCATTAACAACCTAATCGCATGCATTCACTTTCATGTACATTTGCATTATAGATTTGTATACCTGCATATACATAACATATAAACATACATGTATTTACATACATTTATTCTAATATAATATATGATATTTACACATATTTACACACACAAGCATGCGCAATCAAGCCTATACTTATAATCATTCACTAACAGGGCCTCAATCTCTTTCTGCTTTACTTTCTCTCCGTTTATTGCAATCTCCCCTAACTAATCACTATAGTGTCAAATAATGACTGTTTCACCACCCATTATTTCAGTTTTCTGTTCTGTTGAGCTGGTTCTGGTGTCTTCGTCTTCGGCGTTTCTTCTGTTGGGTTGAATTCATCGTTTGATTGACATCCCCTTGCTGCGTCGCCGAAGTACATGTAACACAACAGGATCAAATTGGAAATGCATTTCTACAATAAATATAACTTACACACTTTCGTTTTATTTTTCATTAAAACAACTTCAAATTACTTAATCATTTTGGTTTTAAAAGTATAACATTCTTATCGTCTTGAAAATGCGGACAGAGAAAATTAACATAAATTGACTTGTGCATATCGAATCAAGATAATATCACATTTGAACATGACCGTTAAGATCGTTTTCATGAGCAACTAATCGTACAGTCGAGTCACGTTGGGTGGTTATTTCTCCGCGCAAAATCTTGTCCCTTTATTAAATGAATGCTGCTTGACTTGTGAGTTATGTATTTATCAGTTTCTACCCACAAATACACCATCAACCATCATAACAATGAAATATACAGTAACATACTTATTTTAAAAATCGAAACACTAAGTGATCATGTCTGCTTAAACAGGTACTCTTAAAATGCAAGGCATTGCGGACAGAATATATTTACGTAATGTCATTATATGTGTTCGGAAATCATTTCTTTTTTTAATTTGCTTCAAAGTAAAATATGAAATTACAAATGTGTGTCACATACTGCGACTTTTCGCTAGAACGAAACTGACAACTCACGCTCGCCGCAAAACACGTGCGATTATCGCACGGTGATTGCCAGGCGCTATGTGCTTCGTATAAATAACCGCGATTATTTGCAAGTTTTTAACACATGGGGTCTGCTAAATCTGAAAACGCGCGACAGACGTACGGTGGACGCACATCACCCGTACGTTGACCGCAAGAGGCCATACAAATTCCACAAGTATTTACGAAACGCATGCATTTGCCTTGCGATCTCAAAATCGTGCGTTTGGTCTACGGTCTGTGTAGTTTAAATAAGTGTTCAATACACTTTCATTTTAGACAAACAGAAAGTAGTGTAGTTGCATTGCTGGTTACAATAAACCACTTAATATTTCTCAATAAGACTTGCTTAAGCGTTCTTTTATTGATTCTTATTTATATAATTATAATTAGTTCGTCCTTAAGTCCTGTTTTCGCGAGTCCGTCAGTCATTGGTATGTTCGTCTTTAGTTTGTTTCTTTGTTCTTATATATGTATGATTTCATTAATTGATTGATTTATGATTGTATTTATTATGATTGACTGCTGCTTAAAAGCGGCTTAAATGTACACTAAAACTCATTCTTTGCCCAGAATCACAATGTATGTCAATGTAAATTAAAATATGAAACATATTTTCAGGTCAAGTTAAATTAAAATAACATAGTATATGTATAAAATTGAATTGCAATAACATCCCTAAATGGCTGGATGCTAACCAGACCAACCCCATAACAACTGTACATAGAGACGGTTCAGTTGATTCAGTTTACAATTTATTCAGAAATACTACACAAATGCACATAACAATGCATCTACGCAATTAAAATACATGCCCGTTTAGAAGTAGCATTGTATAAATAGTGTGCATATTTTAAAGTTTAAGACATTGATAATATCAACTATAACTTAATACATTAACGCCCATTTATTACATAGAACAGTCATGATCATACAAAATAAATAAAAATGACGTAATACGTGATACCGTTTAAATCAGAAATGAGAGACAATAATGCCCATAAATAAGTATCTATACAATAAGCGTGGTACAAATATACATGCAAATATTAAATTTATAAAACTGTATTTTAATTAAGTGTCTATAATATTAATTTTGAGACAGTAGAAGTAATACTTGCCAGCATTCAAAATATGTCACCCTTATCATACAACAAAACATGTCACCCTTATCATACACAAATATGATAATACTAAAAATATCCAATTTGTCGAGATACAGCTTCATTCAGAATTTAGAGAAAAAAATGCCCACAATTAACAGTGATGCATAAATGTACATACATGAATAAGAAACGTATATTGCAACGGTTTTATTAAAATGTCTATATTTTGAAATGTGTGACATTATATCATATAACAATAGAAACAAATCAGTACATGTTTACACAATAAAAGCATTGGCACGTTGTACAATAAAATAGTAGGTCGTTACAAAGATTTACAATAAAATAACAATTATGTGTTTGACGGAATTTGACACATTCCACTACATGTACCGAAGTTCCAACTGTCTATTTAAAATATGAGGCTTACCAAATCTTATTGCAAATAAAAAAACCAGGTTCAAAAATTATGTCGAAGTAGATATAGTTGTCCTGGTCTTAAATACAATTATTCAGCAATACCAAGTAACACGGTCAACTGCAAAATCCAATAGGTTTTGTATTACTAGTGCAAGTCAGTATCTACCGTTTAATAAAAAAAAAACGGGCTCAAAACCATCAATACAATTAGAACCCTTTATCTTACAAACAAACAACTACACGATGTAACCAAAATGCAGCACCAAAATTATATGGAAAGCTTATATGAAACTTTTAATAGCTAAACATAATACACGAGCACATGTTTCATTGAATTGCTAACAATGAATGTATGTACGATTTCAAACATAAGATTTTCTTTCGGTGATTTCTTCGCCTTCTGGTGATTCGGTATCATGTACCACAAACATAATGCGTTTTGTGAAGCATCACCGTCAAAGGCATGCATTTATTGTCAACATAAGCGGGCTTGTTGTTCTTATATTGACTATATTTTAAATCGAGAAGATTTGAATCATCGAAATAAATAGCATGCGTTATAATAGTTCTAGCCCAGGGGATATAGTGTAAAAGGAGCAATTTTATATTATTAGTAATTTAATAATATACGTTTGCTTTATTGTTGTAAACTAGTCGTGTGTACATGTATATACACACTTAATAATTTAAAAAATTGAACACCATTTGAAGATTTACACACATATGTCATCAATACAGATCTTTTCACTATAATGCATCCGCAGGGTGTAAGTGCTTTGTGCATTAGTTAGAATTATATCCACATTTTATAATATACTTTAAACACATTATATTCATATTAGTTATTAACACCAACGGACACATTAGATACACTTCACGTCATTATTTGTACACATACAATGATTACGAAATGTTGAATTAATCTGTTTCGGATAGCAGCAAGCCTCATCAGCAGTGTTGCTATTCACTGGACAGATGTTACATGCTCTGTAACTGCAATCGTGCATATGCTTATAGAACACATTGCTGAAAATATGTCATGTTCACTTTGTATACAATGTTCTCCTGCGAAGACTGAACTATCGTAACGCAATATGGCATTCGCAAACAGATAACTAAATACGTTGTAGATTTACACTCACTTTGTATTTATTTCATGAAAGGAAATATGCCGTGTCATCCTAATTTCGTGGGTCTAATTTACGATTGTGACGCATGCGCGTTAATACATTCTGTTATCTCACCATTGAGTTGGATAAAACACAATTTGCAATGTCCTCTTTGCACACAAAGAAATTAAAAGACCGATTTTTGTTGCTATTTCATTTATATATTAAGTTATTGTACCTGGCCCTACTGATCTGTATCGTTTGGAAGCTTCTCATAATTTCGTGGGTTCTGATTGGCCGGCCTACTTTGGTTGTGAGAGTTTACAGCATCGATTTGGTTTCACTTTGTATGTGCTGAACCCCGTGCTGATCCACAAACGAAAATCTTGGTAAAAACTAGCGTTTTTGAAAATGTTATCATAAATAAATACACAGTCCTTATCATATTATTTTTAAATGTAACAAAATAGGCCTAACGAAATCTACACACGTGTTCAATTTTGGTTGTGTAGGTTTAACTTTAGGCTTCATGAATCTATAAATATTCTACTGTATTGTGTTATTTATTGTTCTTAAATATTAATTAAATGATAAAATTGCACGCAGCGATTCATGTGTAGAAATGCTAACTTAGAGATAAAAGTTTGAAAATGTCAGTCAAATTTAGGGAAGGGGGATTGGTTATGATTTTTTTTTACTGAAAATAGCAAAATAACATTGAGAAATAAAAACAAGGGAAATAATCACACATGTGCAATTATCCTGGAAAACTGTTCTAAATATACGACTTTGATAGAACGAAATGTCATGAATTTAATTCCAAAGTAGTTGTTGGGTAGTGAATAATATGTGTATTTAATGTCATTTATTGGTGATTTAAATGTCAAAGTCACTCACTGGTTGACATTTAATATGATTTCATTTTCAGGTACTACAAAATATACAATGAAGTTAACAGTTATAATAATTCGGACAATGTTTTCGGATGCACGAGCGAAAATTCTACTACTTTCAAACGGCCACGAAATTATGGTAATCCACGAAATTATGGTAATTAGGCATATATACAATGCCGGCTTATGTTACGGGTTGTGAGAATATAAGAACATGTTTATATACATATCGGCACTGACTGGAGAGAGAAAAGATTTTGGCCTAAAATACAACAACACCAAACTTGCCTATAATCTAATAGCAATGTGTGTGTATACACATTCTGGCAATTGATGTTACTCAATTTCTTCGGACATGATATTTTATTGGAATGCTATTTGACATATCAAGCTACCAACTGTAATAATTATATTTTTGAGTAACAACATTAAATATACGAATAATGAAACTCCAGAGATATCACAAGGAACGAAGCAAATCGAAATATAGTTTTTCCAGACTAGTTACAACGATATTAAACACAGCTTGTGGTATATATATAATTTTATAGTATGTCAGAATTATGTAAAAACATACAGTGCATGCGGTGTTTGCATGTTACCCCTGTTGCAGACTTCCAAGTAGATCAATGAAGAGATGCAAGATGACGAGAATAAGCATAAGCCTGATGCACACAGACAGAAACAATATCGTAGAAACGCCACGTTTGGTATTCTCTTGGTGACATCACTTTGCTACTGAAATACAAACAAATCAACCATCGAGCAAATACATAAATAGTATGTAATTCTTTAAATTATAAGCATTTCATTATATTATAAGGTTTACAAGATAAGCCATCGAACCGAGAATCGCTAGTCAAGTGTCCCCACTTCATGTTTATACAAAACTGACCTTAGTTGTTGCTACACCCTCTATTCAATTAATGCATCTTCATCTATAATCAAACAACAAGCATAAAACATGTCGCACACGCGTTAAACAAATATATTAACAGTACATTAAGAAACGAAATACGTTATCTGATTTATATTTACCATATTACTAAATATTTAAAATTGAAACCTATGTACGGTTACATAAATACCCTGCTCAGTTATGTGCGTTGTTGTGATTGTGGTGGCGTCGGTATCATATGGCATTATTTCCCAGCTGTTCCACATTCCTGGATAGTAGATCTCGCAGCATCGGTACGTCCCATATGTGTTTACGTTCAGGTTGATAATCATTAAAATTTCTCCATGTGCGTTCACATAAATAGAGTAATTTTCGTGAAGCGACTCATCTATAAGATAACTTGTCTTTACCTTTTTCAGGCATTCAGCTCTGTATATTGTTTGGTTTACCATCTTATTGATGAACTGGAAGCTCAGCTCATGGTGTGAAGAACATTCGATTGCTTGAACGATAGTCTTGTTTAACCCAACACTTTCAACCGCATGCACTACAATACAGAACAAAAACTTTAGCAGAAATTGACGATGTAGTAATACTAAATGTACTCGAAGTAGAAGCAGTATTAGTAGTAGTAGCAGTAATAGCAGCAGCAGTAGTAGTAATAGTAGAAGTAGTAGTATTAGCGGCAGCAGCAGCAGCATCGGTAGTGGTAGTGGTAGTAATAGTAATAGTAGTTGTAGTAGCATTTGGCATTGACAGTGGTAGTCAAGCAGTATAAGTAGTGTTGTCTGAAGTAATAACATTAGTATAGGCAGTGGCAGCATTAATAGCTTTAGTAGTAGCAGTAAGAACAGTAGTATAGGCAGTGGCAGTAGTAGGAGTAGTAATAGTAATATTAGAAGTAGAAATAACAGTAGTATAGACAGTGGCAGTAGTTTAAATATTAGTTGTAATTTTAGTAGTTGCGGTTGTAGTTATATAGGTAGCAGCAGCATCAGCAGTAGTAGCAGTAGTAGAAGTAATAGTAGTAGTAGTAGTAGTAGTAGTAGTGGCATTTGGCATTGGCAGTGGTAGTTATACTAGTATTAGTACTAGTACTAGTAGTAATAACAGTAATATAGGCACTAGCATCAGTAGGAATAGTAGTAGTAGTAGTTGCTGTTGTTGTAGGAGTAATAGTATTAGTATTTATAGTGATAGCAGCAGCGGCAGTAGTAGCAGTAGTTGTTGTAGTACTAGTAGTAATAGTAGTAGTTATAGTGTAAGCAGCAGCAGCAGCAGTAGTGTTCGTAGAAGTAGCAGTATAAGTAATAGTAGTAGCAGTAGTGGTAGAAATAATAACAGCAACATAGGCAGTTGCAGTAGTAGGAATAGGAAACGTTGTAGTAATAGTAGTAGTAATAACAGTGGCAGTAGTATGAATATTACTAGCAGGTACTAGCAGCAGTAGGAATAGTAGTAGTAGTAGTAGTAAGAGTAGTAGTAGTAGTAGTTATAGTGATAGCAGCAGCGGCAGTAGTAGCAGTAGTAGTTGTAGTTGTTGCAGTTATAGTAGTAGTTATAGTGGTAGCAGCAGCAGCAGTAGTGTTCGTAGAAGTAGTAGTATAAGTAATAGTAGTAGAAGTAGTAGTAGAAATAATAACAGTATCATAGGCAGTTGAAGTTGTAGGAATAGTAAAAGTTGTAGTAGTAGTAGTAGTAATAACAGTGGCAGTAGTATGAATATTAGAAGTAGTAGTAGTTGTTGTAGTAGTAGTTCTAGTGGTAGTAGCAGCAGCAGCAGCAGCAGTAGAAGTAGAAGTGATAACAGTAGTATCGGCAGCTGCATCAGTAGGAATAATAGTTGTAGTAGTAATAGTTATAGTGGTAGCTGCAGCCGCAGTAATAGCAGTGGTAGTTGTTGTAGTAGTAATATTCCTAGTAGTTTCAGTGGTAGCAGTCTCAACAACAGCAGAATAAGAAGTAGAAGTAGTAGTAGTAGTAGTAGTAGTAGTAGTAGTAGTAGTAGTAGTAGCAGTAGTAGTACTAGTAGAACTAGTAGTAGTAGTAGTAGTAGTAGTAGTAGTTGGCATTTGACAGTGGTAGTTATAGCAGTAATAGTAGCGTGTTTTAAGTTATAACAGTAGCATAGGCACTGGCAGTAGTAGAAATAGTAATAGTAGTAGTGGTCGTAGTAATTACAATATTATAGGCAGTGGCAGTAGTAGGAATAGTAATAGTAGTAGAAGTAGTATTAATAATAGTAACAGTAGAATAGGCAGTTGCAATAGTAGCAAAAGTAATAGTAGTAGTAGTAGTAGTAGCAATAACAGTACTATAGACAGAGTGAGTAGTATAAATATTATTAGTAGAAGTGGTAGTTATAGTAGTAGTTATAGTGGCAGAAGCGGTAGCATCATGAGCAGCAGCAGCAGTAGCAGTATTATTATTATTTTCAGTAGTAGTAAAAGTAATAGTAGTAGTTGTAGTAAAATGAGAAGTAGCAGTTGCATTTTGCATTGGCAGTGATTATGTTATAGTAGTATGAGTAGTAACACTAATAGTAATAACAGTAGTATAGGCACTGACAGTAGTGGGAATAGTAGTAGTGGAAATACTAGTAGTAGTAGAAGTAGTAGATGTAGTAGTAGCAGTTATAGTGCAAGCAGCAGCAGCAGTAGTAATATTGGTACTCATAATAAATATTGGCACGAAAATTCGTCCGCTTTCCTTTGCCTGAAAAAAGTAGTTATATCAATTAATGTCGCTTAATAACTTAATGCAAAAACAATACATACATGTATAGAAATACTTCGTTCGTTTTTCTTTTTGTTTCAATAATTTAATTTGCCTACTAATTATGTTAATGACAGGATATGTTCGATAAGTTTCATATTTGTTTATTTGTGACTTAAGCCTATTGAATACGATTATTTCCATTATTATATAACCGTATTTTGTATTTTGCATGACATACTTTTTGGACAATACCACTAATATTGGGAGCAAATTATATGCATTGACATGTAAATTGAACATAAATTAAAGTCACATCCGGCTGAAATCCGATGAGCACTACATTTATGCATGATTCAGAATGAACATAATCAATAATATAAACTTGAATATGAAAACACGTGTATACAATTAGAATGATGTTCATTTTTTTAAGCGTATACCTATGTCTTAAACTACTTGAATTGTCGATTTCAAAACAATATATTTGGACAGCCGTTCTGGATATTACTCACCGACACAGTTGATATAGCAGTGAAGATTACTACATCGCGATTGATACGTTATACAGTTAACTTGTGGCTATTGTAGTTAACAACTTACCCAATACATAATCCTATTGATATATTCACTGCTGTTTTGAATAGTATCCAACAGTTTCCGTAATGGAGACAAAGAAAAAGGATACATTACAACAATAGTTAAAGAATTTCGCAATAAAAAAAAACACACAATAATTGGGTTCATTTCTCTTTTTGATGTTTTAGTTTCAGTATACTATGACGCATGTACGAGGGATCTTTTAACAAAATATGTCGTTTGGAACAAAATATATTCGTATATTTGATAATTTATACATGTTGACATGTTTTGCAAACTTAATGCAAAATTCACCTCGTCAAGTGTCCATTACAAGTTATTTGTTAAATGATAACTGTATCATTAAACTGCACTTTTATTTTACCACACGAAACATTTCAAACAAGATGCATTTAAAAATCTCCATCTTTGTTAGAATATGAACGCTTTATATTATTCAACATTCTAAGTAACACAAACTGAAAAAAAGGCTTCGACAGGTATCGTATTCAAAATTCAATATTTCCGGAAAAAGTCCGGTGCTCCCTTTCGTTTAAAGACGGTTTTAATTTTCGGATAGATTGATGGTGTTTGTGCCAAGTTTTAAGAAAATCTGTCGTTGCAAAATATTGAAGGACATTGTTTCGAACGTCTTTAAATACACTTTAACAACAAAGAAGTGTTGGGGAAAAGTCAGGCTTCAAACAAAATTTGACATGTTTTTATAACCAAATATTTCAAATGAGTTTATATTAAAATGCAGCAAAAAAGTAGCCGGCATTTATTTGGTATTACAGATTTTCAAATCTGAATTCTAATCTACGTTTCATATAATTTAACGGGGCTTGTTCACATACTTTTAGTATTTGTGAAATGTGCCATTAAAAGTCTTAATTTATCAAATTATATGATCTGGAATTGAAAGCTCAAGTACTTTAACAAGAAAAACAAGACCAAAAAAAAACAGTTTATACCACCGGGCTTCGAACCTCTGACCACCGGATCAAATGTCTAACGAGTTACCTTTCGGCCACTACGAATAATATTTACGCTTGGTTCCCGCTATAACGATTCGCGTCACGATTGAAATCGTTGTCTTTATCGTCAACCAATAGTGGCGATCAGATTAAATCTCATGAGATCTTAACAAACCTTGAAGTCAGTCGTGGCAATAGCGTTAATCGTAGAACAATTTTGAACGGTTCAAAAATTACCTTCGATGATCAACTGCGATCAATTGTCCACACAATCGTATCAGATATTATTGCATCGTAACAACGCGCGAAAATCGTATCCAATTGTGGTGATCGTGATCGATCGTAGACAAGAATAAACATCACGCTGTGTTAAGATGTGTTGCGATCTCAATAAACAATGAAGTCAATAGTCAGTCGGGCTGTAGTTATATCATTCGGGTCCAGTTGCAGCTACAATCGTGATTTCCATCGATCACGATCGTGAAATACATCGCGAACAAAATGTTATCCTATCAAACAAGCGCGCATGTATTCGGGATAAGCGTATCAGAACGCATCTGTACGTCCGAATTCGGGGAAACTAATCGAGACCCAATCGTGGACTCGACCAAAACAATCAAAATCGTGACCGGATCGCAACAGAGCGCAAAACATCGTATCAAAACGTATGGACTCGCATCACATCGTATCCAAGCCTGAAATCTTAGAGAAATACCACGATCAGCTAGCTACACGTGGTCAATCGCGGCGTTTGTGACGGATCGCACTATAGTGAGAACCTAGCAATAGGCAGTGCATTTTTTATTTTAAATGAATCACGCTTTTCAACAATTCCAACTATTCAACAGAAACAATCCAAGTTATTTCATCATTTACGTTACAAACGCTTTATAATTTTATCCATTTTAACTAACGATTACCCATTAAGCACACGGTATTTACAGTATATTTCAAGGTCCGTAGTTTTACATCGCTTCTTTATATACACCTTTCTTTTATTTTTTTAATATGTGACCACAAGTTAGAAAACATGTCGTTTCGTTCAAATCTCTGAAAAGGTCCATTTAATTACTTAATTAACAAATTCAACTATGCTCTGTAAAATAATTTACGATTGTAAGAGTTTACTGTTTTATGAGAGTTTGAAATGCATAAAATGTCAACAATCTGTGTGTGTGTGTCTTATTACTTGTCAAAGACTTTGTATTTTAAATATTTGATCATGTTCATTGTTTTATATGAACTATTATATACGGATGTGAAACCTAAAATTATAGTTTAAAACTTTTGAAATTAAGCGTAGTTTACTGATATTATATTCGCCCATTTGTAATTGAAATATGGTATATCTAATACTACAACAACGACGAAAACAACAACTACTAATTTTTACTGGCATGTATACACTAGGGATCTATTTGTTTGTAGAAGTTATATATACAATTCGAAAACCCATACCTAGTATTAATCATAATAGCTGTGTGCGTATTGTTGTATAACCTGTTTTGCGCAAAATTATATTGCACATATCTACACAAATGGAGATATCCTAAATAAATAAATAAAACATTATCTTTCATTATGCAATTCCGCATTACCATGGCATCAATATAAACTTAAACGTATAGCTGGCATATGTTATTATGAGATTTTCAATAAAAAGCAAATAGACAAACATGCTTGAAAATAAACTTTCTAATTGGGTATAGAACTCACGACGTACACGTTTGGCAGTAATATAAATAAACAGCAACACTGCGTTGTACTGTTGTGTAAGGATACGTGCGCGAGCTACGATTAAACAAAAATTAACAAAAAACAATAACTATGTAAAATCAAAGAATGTCTATAAAAATACGCCTAAAATTATATATTGTTTGTATTGCTTTTTCTCTTACTATAAACGTTTTTTCGTAAGACGTTTGTTCACCTGAATGAATTGAATGGATAGTTTAATATCTTAATATCGTATGTGTGTATTATATTACCCCCATGAGACTATTTCCTGAATAATCTCGTGATTGTTAAACAGTACTGTTAAGAAGCATTCATTATTTCCTTATAAGGAAATAAATGCGTTTCCTTCCATTCTATATCATCTAACGTCGCTTAGTATATTTAAATCATCGGATGTCTTACTACGTAAATTAGAACTAGTAACGTACAGTTCATCTGGCTTACCGTTACTTGGAAAGATGGATACCTATAGAAATTTTGTGATTTGTTACTTGTTCCTAACAGGTAAATATTATATTTGGCATGCTACTGTTATAGCGCCAGCAACAGCGAAACGGAAAAATGTAGTTATTTACTGATATTTTCTTACAAGCATATGTTAACATGTCATTCTAAACATCAATACAAGCCATATTTTAGCGTGTTATTCTAAACATCCATTTATAAAATATTCAACAAATTTTACTCAGGATTAACAAATCCAAAAACGTTCCGAATGGACCGCGTCTTATGTTATTGTTAATGAACATGACTTTACACGATTTCACATATCACGTGTCACATGTATATATGGAATAACATCACATACCATCAGTACTATTTGAATAGCTTGGATATGCTACAACTTAAAATTTTAAAATTAAATGAAAACATAAATTATAAAAGGTTATACATATTATAACAATAAACTATAGGCTGTTGAATTCAACAACATTGGAGATTTCATGCCTAGGAACCCTGAATACAATTCGAGTCTTTCATAAAAAGGAAAATGCCTCTCCTAGTTTTGACAACATGATTCAAGTTGAAAAGAAGTACGCTCATTGTGAAATAAACGCTAAATCTCTAAAAGCAGTGCACTGTTCTTGTATGGAAATAGATCGGGCTACATGAAACATTTCTGATGCACTGAATGATAGTGAAGGAGACCAATGGAAATGCGCGATATTTAAGGGTGATAAACCAACTTTCAGCAACGTTATTACCATTTCCAGTCACTGTACGTAAATTAAGTATTTTGCAATGGTTTTTCATATTTACTGATGTGTCTTTTTCTTGTTGTGCTTGATGTTTTCATAAAAATTAGTTTTAAGATTGATTTCTATGTCGATCCTTTTTTATGAGTTGTGTTTAGTTTTCCTTTATATTATATACTATATTTAAATTGTTTTCGTGCAGCTCAAACTACATATCCACAAATTAAAATTCAAGTCTCGGAAGGAAATGTATTACTCAATGTGACCAGTTCGTATGAATGTAATGAGAATGCTACAGGAGTTTTCAACGACTTTACAAATATAGTCACAGAGGTAACATACGCCACAAACGACAAAACCAAACATATCGGTGAGTTGGTGTACCAGTATTTCCGAAACGTTTAATATGTACACTGTGTGTTTCTGTGGGATGTTGTGGAAGCCTCTTTCTGCCAAGTTGTTAAGATAATAATCGGCTATGAATGTTTGTAAAGCACAGCTACTATTGAGAATAGCATTCTGGATGCTGAACACAGAGAATAATGTTCTATTTATACATGTAGTTTCTCAGAATACTTTGGAACCAACTTTAAAATGAATGCCGGATTATGTTAACCTATGTTTTCAGGCCCAAGTCCGTCAACACATGAGACGGAACGTTCTGCGCAAGAACTACCCTTATTGACAGAGAACATCTACTACCAACAAACTTCATAGGGATGACCCTTGGAATGGGGGTTAATCGTTCCGGTCCGCTGCATATGCATGTCACCAGAGCTTAACATATATTTAAAGACTGACAACTTTAAAATATTTGACATGTGACATCCTATTGTGGCTTTCTATAAGTTTGTTCAAATTATTGCCCTGGGGTCAAAACTGGCAAGGCCCTGGGTGTTACATGGTTTATATAAACTTCAAATTGACTCTGGCCCAGAGGTTCCATATGTGGTATGTTACACTGTAAAGTGGTCCTCTACAAAGATTGTTCACATCATGCCCCTGGGGTCAAATTTGGCTATGCCCCGGGGTCACATTTTTTAAATGAATTAAAAAATCTTCTCCTCTGAATCCGCAATACCCAATGGTTTTGTATGTGCTATGTAACATTGTAAAATGGCCCTCTTTAAAAATTGCTCAAATCATGCCCCTGGGGTGAAAAATTGCCACGCCCTAGAGGGTTCACATTTTTTATTTATTTAAACTTAAATAGCAAAATAAAATTTACAATGTTCTCCTATGAAACTGCAAAGCCCAGTGGTTTCATATTTGGTATGTAACAATGTTTAGTTGTCCGGTACAAAAGTTGTTTGTAGGCCACTGGGGTTAAACACTGGCCACGCCCTGTGGGTCACATGATTTATATATACTCAAACAGCAAAACAACTTTTAAAATATTCTCATCTAAAACCGTAAGGCCCATTGGTTACATATTTAGTTTTTAACATTGTATCTGTGTCCTCTTCAAAGATTGTTCAAATGAAGCCCCATAGGATCAATTCTGGCTACGCCCCGGGGATGTCATTGTTTTCAAAGATTTAAATCGCAAAATGGTTTTAAAAATCTTTTTTCTGAAACAACAGGGTCTAAAGGTTTCATATTTGGTATTTAACATTGCATAGTAGTTCTCTACAAAGAGTGTACAAATGATGCCCTTAGGGTCAAATCTGGCCTCGCCCTGGGAGTTACATCGTTTATATAGCCTTAAATGGTATAATTACTATAAAAATAGTTTCCTCTGAAACCATAAGGTGCAATGGTTTTTTTGTTTGGGGTGTACGTGTGTATAGCGGTCCTCTACAAAAATTGTTTATATGAATTTAAAAATATTTTCTTCTGTTATCACAAGGCCCAGAGCCTCAACCGTTTAATATTTAGTTTGTAACATTGTATAGTGGTCCTTTACTAAGATTGTTCAAATGAACCCCCTGGGGAGGGGGTCAAATCTGGGTCAAACCGCGGGGATAGCATGTTTTATATAGACTTATATGTCAAGTGGGCCTTTAAAATATCAAGCTTTGAAACCGTAAGACCAATGTGTTTTATATTTTGCATGGAACTTTGTGAAGTGGTCCTCTACAAAGATTGTTCAAATTATGCTTCAGGCGTAAAGGCTGGCCACGCCCTGTGGGTAACATGGTTTATATAGACCTAAAAGGCAAAATAACTTCTCGTCTGAAACCGCAAGGCCCAGCGGTTTTATATTCGGAATGTAAGATTAAATAGTGGTTCTATATTACTTTAAAACCCTTCTCCTCTCAAACCGCATGGCCCAGAGTTTTCATAGTTGGTATGTAACATTGCATACTTGTCATCTATCATTTGTTCAAATAATGTACATGGGGTCAAAACTGGACACGCCCCGTTGTCGCATGGTTGATACAGACTTAAATAGCAAATTAACTTTAAAAATATTATGTTGCAACCGCAAGGCCCACATGTTTCACATTTAGCAGGTATCATTGTATAGTGGCGCTCTACACAGATCGTTCAAATGATGCCCCTAGGGTAAATTCTGGTCATACTATAAGGGTCACTATGTTTATATAGACTTAAAAAAAAAAAAATTACATTAAAAATCTTTTTTTTTTTAAATCCGCAAGGCCTAGTGGTTTTATATTGGGTAAGAACATACTTGTATACAATTAGAATGATGTTCAATTTGTTAAGTGTATACCTATGTCACTCAATGACATAAGAAAGGTGGAGCATGTCGTGTTTTCATTACAGGCAAAGAAATTATTCCAATATCGTTATTCATAGTTATGCAATACTGTGACTGTTATAGCGTTAATTTAAATTCTAAAACTAAAGTGAAAAACCTTGGTACATTATACAACAATGCGTCTTCTTGTTCATATGTTGTTGTTTTTTTAAATGAATATCATGTACACAGATTATGGTTTAATGATAAAACAATATGCAAAATGAACAATCAATCGCCCAAGGTTATATTTCTAACAAGGCTAATATAATAAGTTATACGTACCCTGACATATGTTTCAACTATATACACAGTTAAATTCAATTACATTTTAAACCAAAGTGCCTAAGTCTTAAGGGGAGCGTACACTTTCAATAAAATGGTCAATACTATGGCAATGCATAATATTGCCAACTATATTCAAGTGTGTGGCCTATATTAAAAATTTATGCAATATATTAAGAACAATCAGAAATCGCAGATAGTTATTGAGAGTGTGTCAATAATATAGCTAGGTGTCATTATATATCAATAATATAGTGCAATATTTAATTGTTGGGATATAAAAACCTTGAGTGTGGCTATAAACCAATGCGTTGATGCACTTTAGCGTGTTATAGTCATTTTTTTTTTTTTTAAACTACCAATGCTTGCTTAGAACAAATTTGTAATGGTACTTTGATTTAACGCACACAATTGTTTGAACATTCGGAATGACATTCAAGCATTTATTCTCATTTCATCTGCCCTTTCGCCCCACAGTTGTTCTATTGTCTTGCTTATACCTGCCGCGTTGATGCACTTTAGCGTGTTATAGTCATATTATTTTTTTTTAAACTACCAATGCTTGCTTAGAAAACATTTGTAATGGTACTTTGATTCAACGCACACAATTGTTTGAACATACGGAATGCCATGTAAGCATTTATTCTCATTTCATCTGCCTTTTCGCCCCACAGTTGTTCTATTGTCTTGCTTATACATTCAATGCCAAGCACATACTCATAACATTCAACAGGATCCAGCTTTCAAATCACAAATGAAACACAATTTTGAGTACAAGTATTTGTTGAACGAAATTAATACCAATTTTATTAAATCCAAACAATTGACCATAAAATTGAAAGTGTATGGTTGCTTAATAATGGTTTCTTATAATACATATGAATTACAACCAACATGATTGTATAAAGCAACCAATGTTCAGAGTTGACATACGCAATGGATAAGGTGTATTATCACAATGTTATGCTTCTATAAGTAATACGTACCCTTAGATATGTTTTCTATCTTTACACAATGGCGTGTAATTTACATATTTCCCAGGTACCGAAGCTAGGTAATTTCCTCTTTAAAGGCTTAGTGGTAATCCGGTCTGGTTGAGAAATGACATTATTTTGTACCGATTTAATATTGATTTAAAACTTTTCTTTTATGGCAAAATCGGAATTTTTTAATGATCCTGTGTAAAGTGTCGTCAAAAAAAACGAAGAAATACGCAGCTGGTTATACTTTAAATTGCATATTATGAACACGTGTTAAATGATGCTTTTACAAAAGTACGTCAATTGTGTGAATAGTGATAAACAAAGTAGAAATAATAAATATATCAATGCGCATATATATATTTCACATTCTTGATTTAGATGCATATGTAGATTTTGAACTGGCAACACATTTCATATACACATATACTTTTGTTAAGGTACTTCAGAAGATGCGCAGATCTACGTATTTTCTTAATTATGTTAAGTATGTTTGAAATAAACAATTGCTTTATGAATTTTATTAGTGTTAAACGTGTGTTTAACTCTTGTAATGTAAGTATATCCTATATATTACTATCTATGTTTCATATATAATACTATACATATATATGGATGTAAGTTAATATATACTAAATAAGTGTCATATATAATAAGCATGATTATAGAGAATACTAGGTTGGTGTTGAATAAAGAGAAGTTTATCTTGCGAGGCTTAGAACACCGGAAATCTTGGCCGAGTCTTTATGTTTTCGGGCCGAGCAAGATAAACTTCTCTATATTCCACACCTACCTAGTATTCTATTTATCCCATAATATGTATTCCTTTTTTAATAAAATAAGAATTTTAACTGGAATACCCAAAGTTATTTATATTCTGTCGTTGTTTACTAACTTGGCGGTAAAAAGCTCCGCGTAAAAATGTAGTGGCAGCAGTTTGACTATAAAACAATAAGATAATCAAATAATTATTTATTTCTTAGGTAACGATTTACGATCCGTAAGCAACAAAAACTTAAACAAATTGATTAAGAAATATACAACAATCGCTTTCTATAAATAGCAATGTAAAGATACAATTTTTTGGTCAGGTCATGTACATGTCCATTTTCAAAAAATGAAAGCTGGCGATAGTCTACAAGTGAGAGTCGCCGAAGTGTGTAAAGAAAAAAATAATGCCTCCTGATGGATTTAGTTTGTTTTTAATGCTAACAATGGCATTCGATGTTATGTCCATAGTTGTGGATCACTTACAGTGAACATAACAATTATGGATGTTGAAAGTTGCGCCCAAAAACTGAGATTTGAAGGAGCTGGACTACGACTGTTGGAAGCTGAATTGTGGGTGGGGAAGAGGCGCTTCAGATGGAAAATCGACATCTGTCTGGTGTTGGTCTGACTGGCTAGTCGACAGGGTAGATGCAGATATAACGGTGCTTGATGAGGTGTGCTGTTTGATTTCCAGAGACTCAGTTCTGTGACCGTGTAAGGCAAGTATGTTAGAACACTTTTGTTGATCTTCGCTGACATTTGAGTAATTAATAATTGACTGGACGTTCTTATGTCCAGTGACGGACATTATTTCTGTTGCTGAAATGTTGTGTTCTCTTAGTTTTTGAACGAGGCGCTTGCGAATAGAATGATTTGTAAGACGTTTGTCTGCTTGTAGACCCGCATCAGTTGCCATCATTTTAAGCAATTTGCTCAATTTATTCATTCCACTTCTTTTTTGTCGAAAAAACCACTAACATCATTCTTTTGGAAGTACCTTTTTCTCCTGAGCATCTTCTTTGATATTTGCAGTGTTTGGAGCTAGGTACAATGGGTCATTCTCGTCGCAAAAATATGAAGGGCGATGTTTAACCTCTAGCTAAGTAGTATGTACGCGCTCATGCAATTAAAATGTACAAATTGTGTATTATTATGTATTTTCAGATTGCAGAATGCGACTTTATACCTTAGAGTGTACTGTTCCTTGGTGCCCCGCAAACCGAAGTGCACGCCGCTGTTCAGCCACAAGGTGTTGACTTGAGCCGTATGATTATGAGCGCTAAGGACACCCTTGTGCCACATGACATTTATCTCACTTTTAGTGAGTACTTCCGCCTCACACGGACGGTTTCCTTTTCCCTAAATAGCACACGTTTGTCAAAATACAATAAATATAATATGATTGTAAATACTGGTTTAATATTAATTTGTGTCGTTTTTCTTTTATCAATCAATAAATCATAAAGATTATCAGGTTGGCACTTATTATTCCTATTATTAAGAAAACAGTTTCCTCGGAAAGTGTGACATTTAGAAATGTTATTAAACAATGGCTATTTTGGCTATTAGTAGTGATTATATAGATGTTATTTGGTAAATTACAAATGTAATATACTTATTTATGCAATGCCATTATTTTAATTAATGATATTTATATATTTCAGCTATTTTTTAATATTTATACTCCTGCTTTAAATGTTTTTGTTAAGTTTTTCTTTTTAGCATTGTTGGTATCTTTTGTCAGAGAAAAGTGTGACCCTTTCTCATTCATGATGCGGAAATGATATTTATGCCGTTTCAGTTTCCGGTCAATACTACTTATGATGGCACGGATACTAGACGGCTCATATTCATTGCCGTCGTGCCGTTGGATTGGCAGGATGAACATGGCGAGGTGCTCATCCAAGAGATCAACCTCCCAGTGATGCATTTCCCTGGTCTCTCCCTTGGAAACTAGAAACCTCTTGAATTTAATGTTTTTTTCTGGCAGTGTTTTTGTTTTCTTCATTTTTGATGTACTGTTGAATGTCAGAAAGTTGAATGATCTTGAATTCATTTGGAATTGGCGATCATTTTGTACTGTTGTAAGATTAGTGCTAGTTTGGTCAGCAAAACTTGTTTGTTGGGCTGTTGAATAATTCAAAATATTTTAGCCGAATGTATTATCTGTTTTTATTTGTATACGTATATAATTGCCTTAATTTATTATTTGAAAGTCACACTATAAAGTAAATATGAATACAATTTGATTGCTTATTCTCTCACACTATTTGGGGAAATCGTCCTTATAAATTTGTTATATAACAAAATAGATACATTCAGACGCGTCAAGTATGACAAATTAATGTGCATTATATAGTTTCCATTTTTAAATTTATTAATGTACACGCAAAAGCACTTCACTGAATAGTATTGAATAATGCGCTTCTACGGCAAGAGTACGCATTGTTTATTTTTGTATGTGTTAATGAAATTTTAAGTATACATGTTTTTAAGACAGCTGAACCGGAATATGCTAAAACGAACGACACTGTCTATGATTATATTTTGAACTAGCAGACTGGGAATAATACGAATTATATTATTACATTATTGTGTTCAATTAGCTAAATGAAGCTATTTAAATAGTCTTTGGTATTAGAATACACATAAAGATTGAAGAAAACCGCGATTGTTAACGAATTCAACATCACCTCCAAAGATTACAATGCAATTACATTTGATTTAAAGTGCATTATTTGCATACTTCTTAAACAGTGTGTATTGTTTCTGTGCATCTTCGCAGTGTGAACTAGCGTTCGGATGACTACTGTTTATAATGTATGTTTTCAAGCCAAACATTTAGTTTATTTTTTTGTTTGAATGTGTGTCATAGTATTATAGAGTTTATTTAATTGAAAAATGTACTGATATTTTAATGTTTAATGGTTCACTTATTTTGATTGCATGTGGATAAAATGCGCATTAATGCGTTTAGTTTTGCAATGATAGTTTACTGCATGTTCTTATTTTGCTGTGGCCATGTTTAGGTATTGCACAGTTTTATTGTGCCATGTGTATGTGTTAAAGTGCGAAATTAGTCATCATATATAAATGCACACAGTATTATCGTAAATTACTCATTCATCTTAAAGAGTCACATACGTTAATTATGTGCTACCAATTATGAACAGAACAGAACAGAACAGAAAGTTTATTTATGACTAAAGCATATACAGCTCATCGTCAAATACATACACGCCATTAGGCAAACATAATTGCGCATGCGTCATAATAACAAAAAAGAACATGTGAAAGTACAAACATGCAATTACAATTTATGACTTTTTTACAAATATATGACTGCGTGAGAATGCCAGGATTTTATGAGAGGGCTCGCTCTGTTTTAACAAAGTTTAGTGAATGTTTTTAAAATCTGAAAATTGATTGGAAAAATTTTATGCTTTAAGATATTTATACACACAGTCAATTTGGGAACAAAAAGTATACTCTCATAAATCTATATATTATCGGATCTAAGTTTAAAGGCTTTAATACAGAAATTTGCAAGACGTATCAATACAGATTTTCTGGTCTCATTCAGTAATTGTAAAAATTTAAACATACTTGGTCTTCTTTTGTAAACGTCTGGTATAAGTGTATTTCTCAAATTGACATATAAAGGACATATTAGAACAACATGGTACTCGTCTTCAATTTCATTCAGAGTACACAATTTACATATTCTCTCATGTCTTGGAATGTGTTGGTGCCTACCAGTTTCTATGAAAAGAACATGCGAGGACAATCTCAATTTTGCTATTATGTTTCTAAATTTTGAATTTTCCATTTTATCTAAATACATGGATCTTTCGAAAATGGGTTTCAATTCCTTATAAAGAAATAATGATGAACTTTCATGTGCATAACTTCGCCATTTTGAAATGAACACATCTTGTAATCTATTGCGAAAAATTGTAATAAAATTGTTAACATTAACAGATTCAGGATATAACCAAACATCATTAAAACCTGATTCTTGCAAAAGTTTCCGAACGTTTGATGCCCATGACTTGGAGTGAGGGTTATCACATGCCTCTTTACACTGTCTACGAATAATATTGCTTAAAATACAGTTGGACGATTTTTCATTAAACAATTTTACGAAATATTTAACTATTCGTAAATATCGACATATATACATCGGGTATCTACCTACTTCGGCATACAAAGCATTTGAGTTTGTAGACGCTATGTACTAGTATTCACCATGATCAATTAGCAAGATATTGGGCAAACAGTAATTTCAAGGTTGACGTGCACATGCTAAACACTGGTAATTAGTGACTCAGAAATGAAAAAATATAGACAAGCTTTTATTAATTAATGTATGTAAGTTTTAGGATACTGCATCCTGCGGTGTTTTTAGCATGTCTCTGACATGTATGAATAATAAAATACAAATGAGTGGGAACATTTTCTTGAAACATCTGTTCCTAATCAAATGAATCTGAAACGTATTGAAATTAAATGAGTGTTATATAACATACAACAGTGTTCATTTTCCATTTGTGAATAATAACTGGACTTTCAATGTCAAGTTAACACTTAATGGCCACATATACATCGTTATAAAGTCGTGCCGTATTCATCATGAATTAACTTTTCTTTACTGCATAATCATGAGGCTAAGTGATAACCACATAGTTTTCTTTTTTAAATGACATACCATCAATGACATGTGATAAAATGACGCCAAGTGTTTCGCTTTGCATGATTTTTGTGCGTGATCTTGAAATTACTGTAAGACAATCACTGTCGATATGACAAGAAGTGCATTTATTTTCCTTTGTGATTATTTCTAGTCATGATCATATACAGCATCGCCATTCACATCCTCCTCATCATTATCATCATCATGAACGTCATCATCATCACCATCATCGTCATCACCATCACCATCATCATCATCATGATCATCATCCTCATCACCATCACCATCATCATCATCATCATCATCATCAACATCATAATTATGATCTTCATTATCATTATCATCATCATACTCATCATCATTATCATCATCATAATCACCACCATCATCATTATCACCACCATAATAATTATCATCATTCCCATCATCATAATAATCATCATCATCATCGTTATCATTATCGTCTTCATCATCATCGAAATGATCATCATCATCAGCAGCAACATCAGCAGCAATAGCATCATCAACAGTATCATCAAACTCTTATTAATCTTTCGCTTTATTACTTTTAACACCATCCTCATCAAAGCCATCGACAATTTTAATATTAAATAAGTTATTATGCTTAGTATGCTTATGTGTAAATAATTTGATATGGTCAATACTGTATTTTAATAATGCACACTAAACAAAACATTGTGTCACGTCGCCCCATTGTTTATGAGGTGATTTTATTGCATATACATGACCAAAAGATTCCGTTTATGCATATTCAATTTTATTTGATATATAAATGTTAAGCAGATACAAAGTTTCACGTTTAACACTCGATACGGCGATACGTGTCACGTTTTATAAGGGCACATGAGTTGTATAAAGTTTCATTTAGTCATATGTTTTTATTTTATGTTAAATATAGTTTGTTTATCTTTTTAAATATGAAATTTTGCTATTCCTCGTGTGTTTTCGTTATTATGACAAATTCTTGTGTATATCTTTTGTTTTCTTTGCTTAACTTGGCTATGTATTTGTTAGTGTCTAATTTGTTTATTAATACATGCATTCTTTAACACAATTTTGTCAGTAATTTATCAGGCCTAGCTACGTCTTTACATGATGTGAATTGGGTTTGAAAAACAAAATGAACTAATGCAGTTTTTCCAACGTATATTTGGAGTATTCATCCTGCAGGTTTATGCAATTTTCCCCCAAAATGTATTGATGCTTTACATATGCATACAATAATATAACACTTTACGTATGCAATTGGTTTATTCTAAGCATCCTTTTCCCAATTTCAGCACTCTTCTCAACACATGTTATCATCATAATCGCGGCCTATGGTGGATTCGTTCTCCTTGCCACTGTTATTTCAGTGTCCGTGTTCGTTTACCGAAAGCACAACACGCAACTGACTGGTATGAGCAAACTTGAAGTTTAAATGAATTAATTCCTGAAGTAATTGTATATTTATAAAAGCAGTTGTGCACTTGTTGAGAGAAGCCATGAACAAATAACGTTCAACAATACTGTTAGCTATTGTTCCTGTATTATTGCTATTTTTAATGTTGACATTGCTTCATTCCAAGGTGCGGTCGGCGCAATAATAACAACCACGACAACCGACAACACATTGGCGGCTGAAAATACATCTGATGTTCCTGTCAATGTCCGCGAGACAGTACACTCGTACGATATTATTCCACTTACGCCTCTTCCACAACGCGCCAGTGTCCTAATGACCAACAGCATGACACCCGATGCAGAATCAGAACCAAGTTCCGCAGTGTCACTTGCAAGTGTTCATCATTACGAAAGTATTCCAACACCGCCTCATATGGCAAAGAGTAACATGATCGCTGATGAGTTACACATTGAAATATCAACAAGCAATATCTTCGAGCATATGGGCGGCATGGGTGAAGTGACACCTAGCAGAGCATTCATATTCGAGTCACTTGAGCTTGATACTTTAGCAGAGATTACGGTTGTAAAAGGTAGGTGATGATCTACTCAAACACACTTTCTGACGTTTTGTGACCTTTATTTTCATGATTTGGTTGTGTGTGGACCATGTTCGAAACAATATAAGTATTAGCCATATTTATCATGCGGCACATTACAGTGTTCTATACATAGTATACAAATTAGTATCACAATAATCAGATGACGGTGACAAAACACTTCAAATCAGACACAGAAACATAAACAGTCGCGTTCGTCGATTATAATGTATTAGCGTTCTTTAACCAAAAACATGCATCCAAACTACATTTGGCGTAATATGAGTTTTACAGAAAAGGTTCTTCGGGACTATTTTGAAATTGAAATGTATGATCGATTAGTGTATTTCTTTATTTACATGTATAACAATGTATTTATTGTAACATGGCAAAACTATACACACTATATATATTGAACGTATCTATACCAGTTTATACGAACTACACACTCAAAGTGGTGATATTTATTATCTAGATACAATTGGTGCAACGAGTGGAAAGCGAAGCGGACGTGAGTATGTTAAGGTCACGATGAAATTGCATAGGAGAAAGGATATTACAGATACAGAGGTTGAACGCGAACTTACAAATAACTAAGTAATTTTGTATGGCCCCGAACGGTAATCGCATCATACGTCTGTCCGCACTAACGGGATAGTAGTTAAGTGGTTTATGTATACGGACACAATTTAGTTGAAAATAGTTGATTAGGGTTAGGATTAGTCGTTTAGGTGGCTTTCAAATGCTTTTAGGTGGCTATTTTAAGACACTGTACTTTTTTTTCGGAAGGGATCCACTTGCGTATTATATCGTAAAGACTTCCGTCTGTCCGTCCGTTCGTCATTCCGTCCGTCCGTCTATATGTCTGTCCGTCTGTCCGTCCGTCCGTCTTTCCAATAGTCCATCCGGGCGTCCGTCTGTCCGTCCATCCCGTAAGGGCATTAAGTGGAAGTGCAGATTACAATGACCATAACTCATTTTCAATATATACAGAATTATTTCCCTTTACTCAATTTTCTTTTAAGAAGAATTAAACTAAACCAAACTAAACCACACATATTGATAGATGATTTTGAGAGGAAGTGATGAGTACAAGGGCCATAACTCATTCTTTACTATTTACTGAGTATTGCTATTTGATCAATTGTCATGTACGGAGCATAACTCGAAATGTATTGAAGGGATTAAAATGATTCTTCATATAATGATAGAGGGCCTTGAGAAGATGTGCAAAGTATAAGAACCATAACTATTTTTAATTATTCACTGAGTTATTTCCCTTTGGTTAATTTTCTTATGCAGAGCATAACTCTTTTAGTATTAAAGATATTTAAAATGAAACCACATACATTGATATAGGCAGTTAGTAGGCATTGAAAAGTACAAGGACCATACCACATTCTTTAATATTTACGGACTAATTGCCTTTTGGTTAATGTTATTGTGTTGAGCATAACTTTATAGTGTAATTTTATTGTGCGGAGGAGCATAACTCGAAAAGTATGGATAGGATTGAAATCATATTTCATATAATTATAGCGAACATTGAGAGGAAGTGCAGATTTCAAGGACCCTAAAAAATCTTTCTTAAATACTTATTGAGTTATTGTCAATGGCTTATTGTTTTATTGTGCAGAGCATAACTACATAGTGTAAAAGTAATGAGAGAATTAACATGATATTTCATATAATGAGAAAGACCTTTGATGGTTAGTGCAGAGTAGAAGAATCATAACTGTTTCTTCTGTTAAGAAACAACCCATAATGTATGCCCTCAGTTTTGTTCTTGTTGTTGTTTTTAAACATTAGTTGTACATGATCACGCGTACATTATCACGCTTTTATTTCAGGTCTGTCGATTATCGGTACGAGAGTTTGGCCCGAACTAGAGATGATAAATCACAGTACAACACGCTGACGTGTGCCAATATTGTTAACTAAGGTATATTTCTCTTCGCATGTGTGTTAGGTACCTCGAATTGCATATACAACTGCAATTCGTAATCTTGAACTCGCTTTAGGTGAACAGCCAGATAAATCGAAGTGGAAATTGAATTCCGACTTTATTTGTTCTTATTGTTTTATAAAAGAAATCTCGAATTTCGTCTGTTGAAGCCTGTGGACATACATATCTAGCCACGACCAAAGTTTGTTACATATTTCAACAATATAAACAACTATTTTCTCAAATTAAATTGAGTACTAGGTAGCTTACTTTGAAGAATTGATCAATGTTTTCAAGTTCAGTATATGTATACATGTTCGCTATTTTATATTAGGACTGGATATTTGAACTAAATACTGCTAACATGTATGTACTTGGACATGCTTTTCTAAAATAAGGTGTGGTTTAGTGGACAAGCACATAAACAATTACCACACGCCGCCTCAAGTCAAACCGACAGCACGTTCATATATAATTAAATGGCATTTATTTATTTCAGAACTCAGTATGCAGTATACATACACAAGTTTCAACCTTTACTTAGAGAGCACAAATACATTTGACAACGACGTAACATTCATTCGAAAGTACTGACATGCTGATTATATTTGTTTCATTAACGGCAGTCATTGTATTGCAGTGCAACGGGAAATCATTGTCAAGTGTGTATGAATATAATGCTATGTTCATGCAATTATATTTCCAGTAAATTAACATATACAATTTAATGGTGATCATTGACACATACATTGTACATATCCGCTTATGTTTGACACTTTCAAAATACGCCGGTGCAATTCAAAAGTGTAATAGGAATTAAATGTATAAACTATGCATGCTAAACAGCTTTGCAATTTTGTGAAAGTACGGTTCTTTGTTGTATTTATTGTATTTAGACGATATACTAAACCCACGGCTCCCTGCCTGTGTCTCCAGCCACTTATACTTTATGACGATACGTCCAGTCTAATGTCCTGCTAATGGCCCTTATGTGAGAAAACGTGTATGCAGCCGATGACTGTACAGTCTGCAGTCCTCTCTGGCTCTGGCCGTCGGTGCGCGCAGCTAAAGAAGTTTGCATTTTTCACCCTTGCACCCTCCCCGTTGTTGTATTTCTTTTGAAGCTGAGAGCGTTTAGTTAGAAGCTGAGAGACCCTTCTATTACAGGAAAAGGTCATTGTTCAAATAATGTATATAATTGCAGTGCTGTTATTTCATTTTTGATATGGTTAATGTCTTGTGTAACCATAGTTGTTTGATAAATATTAACTATTATTATATTCAATGTGACCTTGACCTCATGATTGGAGATTGCAAGTGCACATTATTTATCACTATTGCGCTTACCTCTTATGTATAGTGTATATGTGTCTATTACGTTATATGTGTCATGATTATATACATGCATTGTATTAAGGTTTTATGCGCACTCATTCTTTATTGCTTAACTTTGTGAAATGTTCTTGCGCGCGCTTCCTTTTATTAATTAGTAATTGTGCGCGTGCTTTTTGTAGTTAGGGGCTGTAGTTAGTACATAGAAAATAAAGCTCTCTATATGGTTTGGTGTGTCGTTTAAATTATAGTTAAGCCATTTTGAGGATGTCTAAGGTAATACTAATAATAATAACAATGATAATACTACTACTAATAATAACAATAATAATAATAATAACAATAATAATAATAATAATAAAACATAATGATGCTGATTATACACCTAAAACACTTTGTAAATCACGAATATATGATGCTATTGTGTGTCCTTTCTTGTATTATTAATAGTTATTAGTGTTAACTGTGTATTGTATTATTACTTACATGCCGTCATTAGATGAATTGCTGCAAATATAGACACATACACATTCAGGGTCAGGGAGAGTCAGTGTAGCTTCAATCAAGATATACAATTCTAACATGATTTGTCGGTATCAATTCATTTGTGATTGTAAAACACAAACAAAATCTTAACAAATGTAAAGTTAAAATTCACAGTGAACATAGTCAAAACAAAAAAGGAAAGTACACACATTTAAAACCTTTTGATCTTAAAAACATGATTTTTTTAAACATCAGATTTTGTATTTACGAGTATCGATTTAAAGAGCATAGTCATACACATGCAAAATCAAAATCATGCTTACTATTTTAAAAACGGGTTTATATCTTCAGACTCAAACACATAACCTAACATTTTAAACAATTTAGAACTGTATAAATTAGCGAATTTAGGTTTTTAGAACAACCAGTATAGTGAAAGTAAAACTTCTAAACATAGATCTCGCTGACGCATGCCCATGTCACCATGATCATGAGCTATGATCAGGTTTCAAGACGATACACAACAAACAAGACAGACATTGACAGACGGTGTTACAGAATGTGTAAGTTATTGTTTTATTGTCGCTCCATTGTGTTCTTACCATCAAAGTATAGTTGATTTTGTCGCATTTCACGTGATAATCCTAAGGTGTCTGAATTGGAATCACTGTTTATTATCATTTTGTTTTTTATATTACTACAGGAAAGTAAACCGAAAGCATAAAAATCAATATGCTACGCCGTGTTTGTGTTTTATTGACAAAATGCTTCTATCACGTGATAGATCACGCGATTTTACAAATTAGCATAGTAAGTAGCCAGTCTGGCGAGTTAGTGCTTCCGATTTGGTTTCTCCAAGATTTCTCTGATTTGAAGTAATAGCTCGAGGAAAACAGACCGAATTATATAGTCTTGACACATTATGGATTCAATTAAGGCTTTCAATGTGTTTCACCTATATAACTTCACAGTAAAACATCGGGATTTTTAAACATTATCATGTAATACCAAATAGCCCGCCAAACTCGATAACCTCTTGTGCAATGAGCATATACACACATGTTGTGCAAGTTTTAATTGCAATCGATTATGTATGGATGGTTGGTTCGTTAAATTATCCAAAATTCCCATGTCATTCTTAAATATGGATAAGCGAAACCAGGCTATAGTTATACGGCACACTGGACGGATGGTAAAAGAGGTAACATGAACAAGGGCGACAATTAATCGTCTACTCACAAGTTACTGCTCCTTTATTTAAACACCTGTTTTATTTGGTTTTGTGTTTTACCATAAATATGGAATTGATTCAAAAAGCAAGTTATCACTTTATTTAAAGATGATTAAATTTAAACGATTATAATTTTGCTAAAATAATATATATATTTAAAAAATATATATTTAAGTGAATACTTTATTTATGTCACATTTGAAAAAAATCCTACGTTTGAAAAAGTAAATATAAATCGATGTAATCGTAAGCACAATATAAACTATGCCTAGAAATTGCGCCCCTACTTTTACAAGTTTTATCATTTGTGCATGCTTATTATTACACTAAAGTGTGTTTGTACATTATTTTAATATACTCGAGTATATTTAAAATTGTATACTGAACGATATTAGTTTCAGATATATTTACTTTTTTGCATGGAATTTTATGATTTTGAACACACATATAACTTAAAATGTATATTTCAAAACTTTGATGTGCAATCCGGTTACAGTTTTTAAGATCGATGAGCTTCCTTGTTAAAGAATTTTGATTTTTTTTCAACAGTTAATATTTTGACGGATCTTATCAGATGTTCGTTTTCTTGTAGTGATAATTACATATGAATGCTATTATTGTTTATCCGTTCGTGGACAATTTATCGTGTATAACACACATGCTTACAATAGATGAATTGCTAGAGACATGGACATTTAGGATCAAGGAGAGGCCAGCAAGCGCCTGACGAAATCATGGCTGATAGTATTGCTTTGTGTTTCATGCAATCAACTACGCAAATAAACACTGTTGGTGTGCAACCACCTACACAAATGAACACTGTTGGTTTGCAACCACCTACACAAATGTGTAACCACATACACAAATGCACACTGTTGGTGTGCAACCACCTAAGACATATGCAACCACCTACACAGATGTGCAACCACATACACAAATGAACACCGATGGTGTGCAACCACCTACACAAAGGAACACTTTGGTTGTGCAACCACCTACAAAAATGAACACCGTTGGTGTGCAACCACCTACGCAAATAAACACTGTTGGTGTGCAAACACGTACACAAATGAACACTGTTTGTGTGCAACCACCTACACAAATGCAAAAATCTTAACACTGTTGATGTGCAACCACCTACATAAATCACCACTGTTATTGTTCAACCACCTACACAAATGAACACTGTTGGTGTGCAACCACCTACACAAATGGACATTGCTGGTGTGCAACCACCTACGCAAATGAACACTGTTGGTTTACAACCACCTACACAAATGCAAAAGTCTGAACCTTGTTGGTGTGCAACCGCCTACATAATTGGCCACTATTATTATGCAAGCACCTAAACAAATACAGACGTTTGGTGTGCAACCACCTACACAGGTGAACACTGTTGGTGTGCAACCACCTACACTAATGAACACCTTTGGTGTGCAACCACCTACACAAACGAACACTGTTGGTGTGTAACCACCTACGCAAATGAACACTGTTGGTGTGCAACCGCCTACACAAATACACAAAACTGAACACTGTTGGTGTGCAACCACCTACATAAATGACCACTGTAATTATGCAACCACCCACACAAATAAACACTGTTGGTGTGCAACCACCTACACAAATGCAAAAATGATCAAATACACAAATGAAAACTGTTGGTGTGCAACCACCTACACAAATGCAAAAATGAACAAATACACAAATTAACACTGTTGGTGTGCAACCACCTACATAAATTAACACTGTTGTTGTGCAACCACCTACACAAATGCAACCACCTACACAAATGGACAAAATAAGGTTGTGACGTTTTTTAATCATCATACAATATTTCAATAACTATAATTTTAATAAAGACATAATAATTAGAAAATGTAGTAAATACATCAATACCTAGATAATTCTACCAAATTTCAACTTGTAATATAAAAAAGGCGACCCAACAAAGGTATTTCAAGTTAACGTAAATATAATTTATACAAGCAGAGATGTAAATATGTATTCAACCCCTTGCACTAGACACTGGTGCGCTTATTGTTTTGTTTCAACAAAACTTTATAAAAGTAAATATCTTGACGACAAACATGATCACATTATTAAATCCGCAGCGGATTCAGTATGTAACCACACACATAAAGAAATAAAATACGGCAACACTGGATCCGTTTGATCTGCATGAGATAAACTGCTGTTAGCCTACTGATTACACAACTAGCAATGCTGTTATAACGTGCTAATTTATACGAAAGCACAGTATTAAAGAAATATTCAACGTGACACGTTGCAATAACCGCACATCTTCTAAGATGAGCAGTCGTAACTATATGGTTTTCAGCAAATAATGTGTGTAGGAAATTTAAATGAATTATGCATATTATTTACATGTAGATGTATTAAACATAATCATTTGATGCGTTTAACTATTTACGATGATATGTAAAAAACACGTTGCAATGCGTAACTAATGGCAATCGTTCGTCGCGATTTGTATATAGCAACCAATTCGGACAAGAAAACATAATTAGTTTTGTCGAATAATTGTATTACAGTTATTGTTACATCCCGAAGATACTTTAAAACAGCGAGCGTGTGTAAAGTTTATGTGTGCTATTGATTTGTGCATGCATTGATTTATTTTACACTGTCTAGTTCTAAGTGCTAATAATAAATCGAATATTATTTTAAAAAGACATATTCAATAAGTTGAACTGCACTTATGTACCTACAAGTATTTAATACTATAAAGTCATAAATCAAGATGATTATCAATATGTAATATTATTATAATCATACATGGTATTATATATTCTGAAAATACGGTTATCATAACGTAAATGTAGTATAACTGTAAACTGGCGAGTGCTTTATAATATAACAATGAAGTCATGCATTTGAGCAAAGATTTTATTTTAACGATTTATTAAATAATATTAATTGAACATATTTTCGCTATGTTAACGGACGTGAAGAAAGTCTTTGTTCCACTCTAGATAGCTCAAACTGTTCCTGTGGATAATACCTTCATCATACGCTACCAGAATCAGAAACATCTCTTAAAAATCGGCTATTTAGAGATCATAAATCATAAAAATTGAATTGCAACTCAGCAGGTGTTTGGCAACTTAATATTATCTCAAATATAATTAGATGCTGCAAATTCAGCCTTCAGCCAACGGTGCTCTCTTCGATTAAGGAAATCAGATTGTACGAGTTATTTCATTTAGAGACCGGAATGAAAGTTGGACATGAAATAAAACTAGTTGCGTGCAATATAAATTACGATTGTGCCTGTAAAATATTAAATCAATGGACTCAATTATATTAACGACTTTAAATAATTACCATCTGACATACGCAACAAAAAGTGAAAGTGAAGACTAGAGGTAAGCCGTATTATGGATTGAAATACATAATAGCTGACATGATTTTTCATATTTTCAAAGCATCCTAGCGTTACCGCAATCAGATAGTTTTCGAATTATGGAACAGTTTTTGCTTGTTTTCCCATGATGCCACCATCAATTGAATTGTGGAAGTAACACCCGATAGCTCTGGAAAGCTAAACAAATATAAACAACACTGGCATATCATAACATTGAAAACGGAGAGTTTGTCAACAGCATCTTATGGCGTTTTTGCAGGCCCTGAAGTCTACATATATATTATAAGAATATCTGGCCCTAGTAGTGAGTAGATGACCAGAAATTTAGATTTTTTTAAAATAAATTTTGTTCTTTAAATAAATTTGAAAATCGAATATCCGTATTATTTTTTATACTCGAATATTATCCGATATTCGAATATTCGAATATTCGGTCTCATCCCTACTGAAAACCCATTTCTTAAGTTCCGCAACCTGGGCAAAAATGTCTTAATTCAGCTCCGAAACATAATACCACGGAAACGTAATTTCCATAAAATTAACTATAAATACTTCAGAGCATTTAAAATGTGCTATTGTTTCGTAAATATTTATAATCAGAAATCGTATAATTTCAATATATTTTATAAGAGAAACACATTTGTAGAGAAAATAAAATAATTTAATATGAGTAGTCACCTTTTAAACCGAATACGTTTAGTTACTTCCCCTTGTTATAAATTTGCCTCTGCACTCAAATACAGACGTATGATTCCCGAACTGTTAACACACAAATACATTGTCTTTGACATCAATGCATAAGGTTCGATACCATTTTAAATGTTTGTTTTAAACATATGTTAGGTATTCTCAGCCAAAAAATATGGCATGAAGTAGTTATAATATTAAAAACGTAGTTGTTTTAACTAATGCATGTTTTTCAGTTTTGAATCAATTTATATTGATTTTATGAGGAAAACAAGAGTGAAGACTTACAACTCTAAATAAAATGACACAATGGAACATGTTGTTTTAAGAATATATAGTAGAAGCCTTATAAGAGAAATTAAACTATGAAATTGCATTTACTGTACAACTGTTATTCACGTTTTTAATTCAGAAAATGTAGAAGTATTCGGATATGCAAATTCGGAAAGACATAACTTAAGTGATTCCTGTAGTTTTCATGATGTGCTTTTAATGAAACATAATAATTTGCTTTAAATATATGTACATTTCACTTCTTATTGAAAATTGCAAGGCCCGGCTAGCTCAGTTGGTAGAGCGCTGGACTGTCAATCCTGGGATTGTGAGTTCCAACCCCAGCCTTGCCACATTACATGTGTGGGGTTTGGTCATAAAATTATTTATACGGACATTCTCCCCCTACCTCTGAATCAAGAAGTGCAGTTGTCAATTACTGGCATAAGTATGTGCACTTAGTACTGGTAAACGGCTAAGATCGGCAAAGGTTGTCCAGGAAAAGTGTCAGTAGGTTAAATGCCCGCCGTGATATAACTGACATACTGTTAAATCGGCGACAACGTCAAACATACTATTATATCAATGCAATTGTTTTATTAATAACGCATTGATTTCTTTATTCAGATAAACCTATACGACCAAAAGATGTGATATATATACATCATACCAGTGACAGTAAAGTTCATGGATATTTTAGTAAGGGCTTTGAATGTAACATTTTTCGCTACATGACTTTTAGCTCAACTATTCACGAAATAGTTCAAGCTATACTACTCATCCGTTCGTCGGCGTCGGCATAATGTTCTGGCTAAGGTTTTCGTGCAACATATCAATATCTCTGTAAAAACTACATATATTCAATTGAAACATCATACATATGTTTGGGGTCATTATGTGATGTCACTGACCAAGACTCATAACTCTGACCCGCAATTTACCATAATTATGTCCCTTTTTGTACTTAGAAAATCATATTAAAGTTTACATGCTGCAACAACTCCATATCTCTATATCAACTACAGATAATCAATTGAAACTTCACACATTCAGGGTCATTATATAACTGGCTTAGACCCATAACTGTGACCAGCATTTTAGCATAATTATGCTCCTTTTTGTAATTAAAAATTCATGTTAAAGTTTGTTTGCAACAAATCCATATCTCTATAACTCGAGAACGGATTGATATATTGTAATGACAGTTCATACATAGATACCTTACAGAAGGGCCTTACTTGGGATTGCATATGGGGTGGGTGGGGTCAAGGTGAAGGGTACTGTTACTAAAAATAGAATAAAACGTTTTCCGCTCATTAACTTTGAGGTCAAATTTGAACACATTGAGATATTTTAATGAAACTTCATAGTTACTTCATGCATAAATAACTTTTATCGAAACCTCGCTTTGAATTACGTATGGGGTGGGGTGGGTCAAGGTCACTGTTATTAAAAATAGACAAGAGGGCCCTGAGGCTCACCTTAGACATTGTAACTCAAAGGGAATTAGCATCCCAGGGGCATACTTTGAAAAATCTTGAACTCAACTCTGGGCCTTGCGGTTTCAGGTGAAGCTGTTTTAAGTCATTATGCTATTTTAGTCTATATAAATCATGTGACCCCAGGGGCATTGAACAATCTTTGGAGAGGACCACTACGCAATGGTATGTACCAAATATAGGAAAGCTGTGGGCCTTGCCATTTCAGAGGAGAAGATTTGCTGTTTAAGTCTATATAAAACCAGTGACTCCTGGGGCGACAATGTGAGCCCCGGGGCGTGAACAGTTTTGACCACAGGGTCATAATTGGAACAAAATGTGTAGAGGACCACTATAGAATGTTACATTTCAAATATGAAACCTCTAGGCCTTGCGATTTTAGAAGAGAACAGTTTTAAAGTCATTTTGCTATTTAAGTCTAAGTAAATCATGCGACCAATGTGGTGTGTTTTATTGTGTGTCCGTTGGAGTTAATAAAGAACGACAGTCAAGTTTTCTAACTACATTTAATAAGCACCAACATTACAATATATGAATACAGCGGATTTAACAAGATTGAAAGCTACTATGAAAGAGAGCCCAGAGCTGCAGTGTATGCACGATTTATAGGTACATTGAGCGATGTACTCCATGTGACTTAATCCTGATTTAAACCTAATAATAGAACATCGATAAGTGAATTATATCAACATTAAAAGTTATAAAAAATTATATCAATAACGGATATATCACTTTAACACAATACAAACATTCCATGAATGGAATTCTAGAATAATTCACAACCAATGTTAATGTGAAGGTATCAGATAACAATAATACAACTGGAGGGAGAGCCATTATAACTGTCACAGTTGTTTTACACTTCCACCCATTGAATAGATAAAGCAGAGATTAATCTCTAGGAGGTGTCTGTTGGTTGTTCACACGTCCATAATCACTTTCGGTTTCACATGTCGACCATAACGTATGATGTAGACTTGTCGCTGATTTCCCAAGTCAGGCTGTGCATTTGCATCATTTTGTTGCGCTTGTGAAATATTTGCATTTTTAAAATGCCATCCACTTGATATAATATTGACTGGAAAACAATGTCTGGTGATTCTGAGACTTGTCCACTAGTTTTCAGTAGATGACGCCTGTAACGTCGGTAAGAGGCTCCATCTGGGTTTTGTATAGCATATGATATATCACTGTGCTTATAAGTGAAAATAGCCTATTTATATTTTAGATCAATGTTTGTGGATTCTCCCATCTCGAGTGAATGGAGGGGTTTTGCATTCATGTCTAAATGAGTTTTTTCCTTTATTTTCTTGAAAATAAACTGTCGTAAATATCTCTGGGGAAAGGTATATCGGAATCAAGTGTGACTTTGCCGTGGAAATAATGGATCTAAGCTGTCCGCCCATAAGCAGCTCAGAGGGACTGTAACAACATTCCATAGGCCTGACTCTATACTCAAGTATGCTTTTCACTGGACCCGGTAGCGAGGTGTTTGCAGATTTCAACGTAAACCTCAGCAAAACCATTGCCTGAAGGATGAAGCGGACTGGATTTCCGGTGATTAAAATCATATGTCTTTGAAAAGTCTAAAAAGTGTGCACTACTGTAACCCATAGTCAGAAATGACAATCTCTGGGATACACATCCTTGCAAAACTGCCTTTCCCTGCAATTGATTACCGTTACACGTTTCAAGTTTGGGAGTTCTTTGACCTCAAAGTAGTGAATGTGATAGTCAAGTAGAACTATGTAGTTCTTGTTGTTCCAGGTGAATAAATCTGTAGCAACCATTTGCCATGGATACTCTGGTATGGCAGGTGACATGAGGGGTTCTTTAGCATTTACAATGCGATGCTCTAAACAGATAGGACAGCTGAGCACAAGCTGTTTGGTATCACTTCAAATACAGTGCCAAAGCATCACTGTGCATGCTCTGTTCAAGCATTTCTCCACCAAAGGCCTGTAGAGCGAATAATGTGAACAGTGTAAATTGTAGCGAAGAAGACGTCGTGTTTGTTGACAGTTTAAAATCGGGATTCGAAAATGGCCCAGCATTTGTTACAGTTTGTGTCGAGCCTGAAGAAAAATCGGTTAGATTAAAAATAGACACAGGATCACAGGTAAACATTTTACCATTTTCTGTATATCAAACCTCTGGTGTCATAGAGCCATTGCAATAGTCCGATGTCCGTCTGTCTGCATATAATGATACACCTTTAAAGATATGGGCACTGTTTCATTGAATTGTACACATTCAAATTCAGGTAAAACCGGATCGTAGACACCAGGTCATCACCCCTCTTGAGCCTCTAAACATCTATCGAGGTTGGTCGTATAAAAGTCTCATTTGCTGTGGAATTCCCAAAAAGTGAAAAGTTCTTGAAAAAACAGACACTACTTAGGGACTTCCCTGAAATATTTCAAGGGCATTGGTGCAATGCCAGGTCAAAGTAAGATTCATCTGAAACATGATGCAATCCCTGTTATTCACCCACCAAGAAAAAACCCAATTGTACTAAGAGATAAGGTAAAATCTGAGTTAGATCGTATGGGAACACTCGGGGTCATTAGTAAGGTCGTTGAACCTACTAAATGGGTGGTAAACTCCATGGTAGAAGTAGAATAAGGCCAAGGCAAACTAAGTGTTTGTTTGGATCATTCTGAGTTGAACAAGTGTATTCAAAGTCCACAATCTAAGGATGATCATGATAAAAACCTACTAACAGTGCAACATAGAGCCCGCGAAAAGGGTGCTATTTTGAATGATTAGAAAATAGAAGCCGGGGTCACTGTTGTTTAATATTTTGGGCACATTCTAACTTCAGAAGGTCTCAAGCCCGATCCAGCAGCGGTCGCTGCGATCACAGACATCACACAAGGGAGATTTGCAAACATTCATGTGTATGATCGATTATTTCTCTAGGTTTGCTTCCAAACACATTAAGATAACACGTCCTCTTAGAGATCTTCTACAAAAATACGTCGTCAGTTTTGACCCATCGGGCATACTTTGAACAATCTTGGTTGAGGACCGCTATAGGATGTATTATACCAAATATGAAACCTCTGGTCTGAGAGAAAAATTTTATTAATGTTTACAACTTTTTAATCTTTTTTTTAGCTCTGTTGACCTACCTATGCAGCGGACCGTAACGATTTGAAAAACTTTGAAAGAGGGTCACCCAATTATTATTCCTGTAAAGTTTGGTGAAAATATGCTCAGTGGTTTAGGTGGATATGTTGTTTGAATGAAAAGTTGACGACGGATGCACATATATATATATATATATATATACAGTGTACTCATGGAGACCTTTGTGATCGCCCGTTGTCTGTCGTCCGTGTGTGCATCCGTCGTCAACTTTTCATTCATATATACAAATGTTGTTTTATATATATATATGTTGTTTTTATGTTATCAGTTTTCTTTTACTTTGCAGAACGGTTGCACAATGCCAGCATTTACACCGAAAATGTTTCAATTATCTTCGAAGACCACAAGCTATTAGCCAAAATGTATGCGACTGGCATTGATGCTACAGGTATTATACCACCACAGCTGCAAGAAAGAAGAAATACGTATATACGGCACTGACTGAAAAACTGAAAATAGCAGTACTAACAGTGATTCTGAAAATAAAAGGTAATCACGTGAAGAAGAATTCAAAGAAATATGTTCATAGGCATAGGAAAATATTTAAAAAAGAACAAAATGCAGAGCTGTTGACTTTAATTTGTGACAGATACACAGTTACTTTAGTTGAAAAGAATGTTCAGAATAATACCGCATACATCTTTATACAGAGGTTCCTTAAATATTGTACTGATACTCTTGAAATGCAAGGGGCTTAGCAACAAGCAAGGCAATATTGTTTGTCCGAATAATATGTACTTTGATGAATCAATCGATCATTGCATATCTGACAAACATATTGTTGTTGATTCTGCATTGCATTTTGAAAACTCATTTTTGAAATGAATAAGGACAATGGAGACTTCCCATTTCCCTTAACAGCTGATAACCTCATTTAGCACTAATCACCTACCCGAAAACTAATGAACATGTTTTATTAAAACTTGCTCAGAACAGGCTAAGTGTATTATTTGTTGCTATTGAACATTATACAAATCTATGTTTTCTTGTAAATTTGGTTGTGTTATTAAAATAGTAAAATACAAACATTATTAAATTGCAATTGCTTAAAAAATATTTTTTCTAGTTTTTTGTTTCAAGTAATCACAAAAAGACTGTCAAATTTAGTTGACGCTAACCTGTCATAGTTGTGTGTAACTTTGAAACCCTTATAACCTACGTTAATAAATTACTTGCAAAACTATTTCACTTACAAAGTGCATTCAATGAGAAGAAATAAATCCATAGATTTTAAAAAAAGATGAATATTATAGTATGCATTGAACGTTCATGTTAAATATATGCATAACACATGTACATGTATGTGTATTATGGTATGTAATACTGCTTCCTATATTTATGAAATTTAAGAGGAATTATATCTGATCATGACTCGTTTGCATTATAAAAAAGCAACTTAATGTTTGCATTTAAGATAGTTTAAAAAGTTTATCTTATGTGTGATCAGTATTCAATTTGTTTTATTGACATATATTAAAAATACAACCTATAAATTTTGTATTTGTTGTATGTAACCTTTTGTAGTTGAAATTAGCCGTAAGATAATGTTTTTATATACAATTATCAATTTGATTCATATTTAAAAACCTAACGCAAACATAACATTAAATACTAATATACTGAAACAAAACCATATACAATTAATAAAACGATAAAATGTCCGTTTCATTTCATATAAATTCTGTTTCCATGAAATCATGTTTCGGAGCTAAATTTAGACATTTTTGCTGTGGAACTAAAGAAAATGGATTTACAGAAACTACACATGATATGCTTCAAGAAACCATTAAAACTTTTGATGATGTTTCTCGTTGCAATAACACCCCACAATAGCATGCAACGCAAACATCGTTAATTGCGGTTTACACAATCTTGAAAAGGAAGTTAAAACCCCGACTAGTCAGCCACTTAGTCGCTTAGTCATCCACAGTGTCGCATTCCCACGTATGGCTTACTAAGACACTATTAAGGTAATTCATTGAAACAAAAACAATACATGTTGCGATATCAAGTCTAATAGATAATTGTATTATATTATTTTCAATAAAATATCGAATTGAATTGGTGGAATAAAATTATATATTTTCACTGTTCGAGCAGTGAAAATATAAGATTTTATATTTTCACGGCAGTGAAAATATAACATAAAACGGACTGATTTTTCACATTTAATCTATCTACAGGTAGTGCTTTACAACCCTTGGCAAATGTATATACATGTACAGTATGTTCCGACATGTGATTACATACAACACATTATAAAATTCAACAAAATTATAATTATAATAAATTAGCGACAACGACTCACAAACTATGGCACGTTTTCCACCAAACTATCGAGTTGCAGTTTTGGAATCATCTAAGACGTCATTTTATGACGTCAGCCTACACGAAATTTTAAGTTTAAGCTTATCTCCAGCAATTTTATATATTTATTGTCCAAAAGCATAACATAAAAAGAAAATTTGATGATTTCGGTATGAGATCGTATTTTACTTCGCTCGTGATCATGAACATATTATTCTATGAACTGTCGTGAAATAAAATACGATCTTACACCGAAATCAACAAATTTCCTCTATATTTTAGAAATCGTGTTGTAAATCATGTAATAAGTTATATCTCAAGGTCGTTGCTTATAATCGATTGCTCGTTAAAAAGACACTGATTTTGCGAGTTTTCATTCGTTTTATGTTTATTATATGACAACAACAAATTTGTAATTGCAATGCGAAAAGCATCAGTCTATTCTCCCAACGTTATTACACTGACGTCATTTAATAACACGTGAATTTACTATCCATTAGTGAAAAGTAAATCAATGGCTTTTGTTTCAGGCATATACTTTTCGTGTTGCTTTTATTTTCTTCCCATTAGTTTATGGATGTCGCTTCCTCAGATAGTATCATTGTGTGTGTGGTTTATTGCTGAATAACAACATCAACACAGGGTCGCTTGAGTCATTGCCAAACGATGTTCGTGATAGATGATATGGTGTTTGTTGTGTTGACTGCTGTTGTGGTGGTTATGGTTGACATGGTGGTGACCGATGTGACGATAAATGCAGTGACAGTAGCGAGGAAGTTGTTCTCGTTTTATTTTTGGTAAAATAAATCCGAAGGTCTGACGAGCTAAAAAAAGGCACCTACACAATCAATTTACCCACGAACAATCAACACGATAAGTATAATACAAACCAATCAAAATGCTGTTTACACATCAAACTGAAACTCATGCCTGTTATTCATTTGTAGTGTGTGTGGATGCGTAGATAGTTATAAACTTCAAATGTTTACTACATTATTTAAGGGGAAAAAACAACACTGAGTTCCCTATGGCATGTACGCACATCGGTTTATATAATGTTTTATGTCCGTATGGGGTAATGGAGTTACGAGCATTGCTTTTTAATTTGCAAATTTAAATCAGTGATTCAAAAAAACGGAACAAACAGTGTTTAAATTATCCGTTGGAATGCAACTATTTTCAACGTATGCGCACTGTATTACTGCATTATGACGAATAGATAGTTAAGTATTAAGCCAATTTGGTGATGCAGAAAATGAACACACAGTGAGATGAATATGATGTAATTGTTGTGGCTTCCAGTGTGCGATAAAACCCGTTGATATAAACGTAGTTAAAATCGGATTAATGATATGCAGAGAGTGAACACATACACGTGTACGTGTTTAACGCTAGATTACATTTTGCATGTTTTTAATTTAACTGATATCATTCTAATCTTGTAACTACATTTTTAAGATAAACTTAAAAATTTAGTAAACTGCACTTTTAACGATATCGCTTATAGCGATTTATCGCATATAAAGATGCTGTGTCAATGGTCCCGGTCAGATCCCTATATATTTAATTGTCTGACATACACAGGTTGTAACGATATCGCATGTAACGAAGTTTCGGCTTTTACGATTTGTTTTGATGTCCCAGGCGCAAATATTCCCTTTGTATTACGATATTTGGAGTCTGTAAAAGGTGTAACAAATCGATCCAGGTAAATTGTTATAAGGTCGGCTTGATTAAATAATCGATCAGCGTAGTGATAATTGATTAACACTTGCGTTGGCGGTGACTAATCCTATACTTGCCTTGTAAAAACTGCTCGGTTAAAAATCGTGAATACAGTTTGATATATATTAAAATAAATGTGTATGTTGTTACATTGCCCTTCATGTTCATTCTTGATTTAAGTTTGTTAGAAACATGTCGGTAAAGAACAGAAAAAGGATACTGATACTAAATACACAATTATGCAAGAAGTAAATGATGGGACAAGACAAACAAGCATATTGCGGCAGACTACGTCAAACAATTCAAAGCTCAATTAGTACTATTATTAAATACAAAGAAACTATCATTAGTGCAGCTGCAGTCCGGCTAGAAAACGTATGAGACATGCTAGTCATAGTGACATTGAGCATTGTTTGTAGTGTCCATTGTAAATTGCAAATGATTTGATCTTTCAAAAAAACGTAGTCATCCTGATTAACTTTTTTTCCGATTGTGATGCCCTTGAAAAGTTTGGACTCCGCTTCAAATAAAAAATAAAGACCGACTTCTTAAAATAGAAAGTAGTCAAGCAACTTCACGCACATTCAAATTGATCACTCACGTCTTGACAATAGTGAAAACGAAATCATGGTAGTAATATTTGATAATTATTCCGAATATTTATATATTTATATATTTACTCAATTTCTTGATGTGCTTTCATACTGATAGTTCTGAGTTAAATGTATTTATATAAGAACTTGATGTTGCGTCTCTGTAATATTCTTGAATGTTTATGCTCTAGGTTGCCTATTTTCGGACGTAACGATATTCGGATATAACGATATAAATCCTGTGGTCCGCTCAATATCGTTACAAGCGCAGTTTATTTTTTACTAAGGTGTCTGCTTTACAGTTTTGAAGTGTTTAAACCACATGTCCTCCTACCTTTTCACAATACGCACAAGCAGTCGACTACGGTGGAAGTTTTGAAGTGTTTAAACCAAATTTCCTCATACCTTTTTTATTTGTGTTGTTCCCACGACATATTAAGTCGCGTGAACGAGATCATAACTCCTGGGAACAAATCTTATCTCGTGTGAACGGCATAATTGTGTCGTTCCCACGACATAGTACTACGTGGGAACGAGATAATTAACTCGTGATAACGACATATTAAGTCGTGGGAACAAGATCTTTTCCTCGTGGGAACGACATAAATAACTCGTGGAAACGATATATTAAGTCGTGGGAGTGAAATCATTAACTCGTGGTTACGCCATAATTAAGTAATCAAAATACACGTTGTTGAAAAGCATGTTTCAAAATGGCTGATACAAGAAACAATATCGAATTTTAATGCTGGATTAAGCTATATTACATATATTGTTTTTCTTCTGCGAGAGCAACATGGGATTTGATTGGCTCATTAAGTCGTTCCCTCGACATAATATGTCGTTACCACGATTTAGTTATATCGTACCCACGACTCAATATGTCGTTCCCACGAGTTATGTCTGTCGTTACTACGAGAAAAATATCGTTCCCACTAGATGAGATCTTGTTCCCACGACTTAATATGTCATGGGAACGACATCAATAAAAACATGCACATGTCACATCTATGCTAAGGTAGTCGACAGTTATTTCACAAATAGCAAATATTTAACGCACGTTATAAATAGAGACCATGCAACATGCGATTATATAAAAGGGGTATCAATATTTGCATTTTCCATATGTAAGTTGGCAATTTTGAAAGAACATAAAATGGTTGAAACATACAAGCAGGTATGTGAAGTATTTCTTAATTATTGTTTTCTTAATCCTGTACTCATATTGAATGATCAACATGTGTCGCATGACTTTTGTTGTGTGTCGAAAGGCTAAATAGAGTGCACTTATTATTTCTGCTATAGCTTCGATATTTTTGTATCCCCCTGTAGACTGACTAATGTTTGATTAATGGGTGATTGTAATAGTATGTGTCATTCTCGTAGTACCTGTAATATTAACGATTATTATAATAACACGTGTATTGTTAATATTATATTATGTTAATATTATAGATACACGTGTCCTGTTAAACAGTGTGTTATTACACGTTCCGCTTTTATGATTAATCTCGTGACAATTCTTTGATAATAATTATTCTCGTGACAAGTGTTTTTATAATAATCATTCTCATGGCACGTGTCTTGATCATAATTATTATCGTGACCTGAATCTTGTTAATGATTATTATCGTGATATGTGTCCTTTTAATGATTAGTTGTGTGGAAATGGCTATTCGTGTATGCTCGTCGTGGTAACGATTGCGTGTATAGTGATACTTGATACTTGTTTGTGTGTGTGGTTGGTCGCTTCAATTTGTTTATAAAGTTGTTAGAGTAGCGATAAGTCCGGGACAACTGAAATAACAAATGAGTTATAGTGTTCATAAGTTCGAGTAATGCCCTGTAATGCTTAGAATGATGCAGAAGTCTATTTTTTACATGCATCTATGTCATGCGTATTTGTATTTTTCAGGAGTTACATTCATTATATCGGATAAAATCGAGTCAAAACAGGAGTTTATAATGTAATAACCATTTTTTAATCTACGCTCTCTTATTCGGGAAAACATTGACTGATATAAATTCGTTATTTGCTTACAAGATGAAAGCATATGAACTTGTCATTAAATTGTATTTTCTTCAATATTTTACCAAATTTCATGAATTTCATTTTAAAATTACAGATACAAAGTCACAAACTACATGTTATATGCTGTTCACAACAAAGAACCAGGATACATCAGTCAGATTAATTATTTGAAGAAATTTATCAGAATAAGATTTATGAAATATCTTACTTCATTATACGGTCTTGTTAAACACAATCCACATTCAGTTTTATTTTCAATGTATGTCATTGTCGTCATCGAGTTTTATATTGGATTTTTACTGTTGAAAGTGAATAAACATGTTATTAAGCTTACTCTGATTAAAATTCATTATTTTTGCTACGTAAATTATCCTTGCACACTTATCACGTGATTATCAATTAAACTTATCGAATTTTGATAAAATACAACCGACATGTTTGTATATTATACATGTATGTACACGTTGTATAAACACGTTTATAATAAGGCCAAAACTCAACCTACGATAAATATGTACTTTCTGAAATAATACAGACTTAACGAATGAACTTAAGGCAGTGCCCATGTCCATTTAAAAAAAACAAGTAAGTTTTCGTCGAAAGGTATTTAACAGCGACGATGCAGACGGTGACTCACTCCAGTTGATGGTTTACCCTGCAGGTGAAATGTGTGCTAACGTAATTCAATACAAAGGAAAATTGTTGAAGTCATCCTATTTTACTTCACTAGATTCGCGTGACTCACAGCAAATTGATTGTTTAACTCGTGACTTTGCTGAGATCAACAAATATTTCCTATTAATGTATTAAATTCCGGTTGTTCTGTAAACACTACAGTTTCTTCTTTCACATGTTTACAACATTTTTATTGATTATTTTTAAATTCTTCCGCCTTTACAGCAAATATGATACAATTTTCGTTACGGGTATTTGAATGATAAATATTTGTTGATTATAATTATGTGTCGTACTAGTCTAAAGAATCATAATTCAAAATGATATTGACACACACAGAATACAATGTATTTACAGTGTAAACACCTTTTCTGAAAGTGTGTTGATAACTCGAAGTTTTGGTTATCGATATAGATTTAATTATATGTAATTTTTATAGTACTTGCCGTGGACGGAATATGATTTGATAAACTTCTATTAAGCGATATTACAGGCTGCTTGATTCACTCGCTACTCTCCTTGGCCTCCCGGGTTCGCTCCCCACGTTGCGCATGTGAGTTTGGTTGGTGGTCAACATAGAGCGGATAGGCGGGGTATTCCGGCTTAACCCACAGCAATGAACCCCAACACAATATCTCGGTAAAGATAAAGAAGAAATTGCAGCAAATTCATCCCAGCTTTGTCCGAGGGTAAATTACACAATACTAGTCCTCAATTAATTCAGTTTCGGCGCGGAAAGACCTAATTAACGTTAAAATGTTCTTCAAGCGATACTTTGCGACACGATCAATATTTTCCCGACTCGTGCTTACATAGAAAAGAACAAATTAATATAAAGTAGGTGTTTCAGTTCCAAGTTGTTGATGTGTTGTGGGTACGATTTTATGGAAAGCATAACCCTATTAGTATGCCGACAGTCGTATTATTGTGAGTTCCCACAATCACTGAACATGTTTTGCATAATGCATTATATTGTCATCACAATGTTATTGTCGTTTTACCAGGAACAAATGATAGGCATGGCATGTACCTACTTCATAAATATATCTTAGTTAAGTCAATACTATGTCAACGATATGTTGTTTTGTTTTTCTTATCTGTATACCAGGTTATTTCAAAAGACAATATCCGGTTTACCGGTTACCAATGCATGTAACTATCTGCAAAATATATTTGTATATATATATATATATATGAAGACATGATCTTGATATTTTTATTTATTTATTGCTTTCTTTCAGGTCAGGTTTCATTTAGTGGCTGTCATCATCGTTATACAAGGTACAATTCTTTGGTGAATAACACACGCATTATATTATTAATTTTAAGTATCTATATAAAGAATTAGTACTGCAGTGAGTTGTTAGTTGTACCGTTGCTTGTGTTTATTACAACACATAGTATTATGTAACGCTCTCTATATATATATTGTATGAATACTATGTATGCATAATATGAATAATATATGTTTGACTGTTTTCCATTAATTGTACATGTTTTAATGGAGGTGTGAATCATTTTCGACTGTTGCCAAAACCATCCCTGACACCTCGGTAGAACAGTGATGACTGTTCCTCAAACGTCTATGAACTAACTGTCTTCTAATTTCCCTAGTGGGGGTACTAATTGAAGTCCGACAAACCAAAACACAAGTTGTGTGTGCTTTATGATTTAATATCATACCTATTAATTCATGCCAAAATTGTGTTAGGAATTATTCGAAGCATAATATTCGAAGCATAATGGTTTTATTTTGCAACTTGTCTTAAACAAAGAGCGTAAGTTGCTATTATAGATGTGTCACCAAGCCCAAGTGGGTTCCTTTAAGAGAAACCATATGGGTTTCTAACTAGCAAACCCGTATGGGTCCCATTATGGTGTGATTTGTGCTTCTCTGAACAGTTAGAGCGGCAGTGTAGACTACTTTTGTCGAAATGCCATTTCTGGAGTCCAAGATAGTTTTGTTGAAAGTGCATACCGTTGCGTAGAAATCATCCTGTATTTACTAAGGATTTTATTACATGAAGAATAATATGTATTGGCTAATTACAAAAAAATGAAATAATAAAGAAAATACGATATAAATGCGAATAATGTCGATTTATACACATCACTGTCATATTTCATCGAATTCCTTTGTAAAAGCGGTTAAAAGTGCATTTGAAATGTATATTAAGTGGTTGTCATTTTGATCCAATGTAATTGCTTTAATTAAAATGATTGCAATCATAGTTTAAAAGTTGTATTATATTGACTTGAATTTAAAAATTGTATGTTTTAGCTCGACTTTTCAAAGAAAAGGCAAGCTATTATACTAGCCCTGGCGTCGGCGTCCAGGCTAGATTAAAGTTGTTTACTGTAAGCTAGCGTCGCAGTAATAGCTTTTGGGATTGTATTCAAACTTAAAAACATGTATTTGCCATATTGAAAGGAACCTATAGGCCAAGTTCGGTATATCTAGTTCGAAATTTGTCAAAATTATAGGCCTTTCCACATTTAAAAATTTTACGTAAAAGCTACATAGATAGGTTGAAATGTCTCAGTAAGCTAGCTTCTCAGGAATTACTTGAAGGATTTCATTCAAACTAGAATATGTGTCAAAATTGTGGGCCATATTACACTTAGAAATGTAACATATAATCTATATCAACAGGTTACAGTTTTTCAGTAAGCTAGTTTTAAATCTTATTTATAGAAGTGCTATCTTTTCATGTTATAAACCTGTACTATATTTTGGAAGCAGAGTAATATCAAGTGTTAGGATTGCCCTTACTTTGCTTGGCTTTTAAATATGTCTGCATTTTCTTATGGTGTTTTATTCTTTAATTGGTGTTTGATTGTTTACTGTGCCACGTATGTCCATTTTACAAACACGCTTTATTTTTAGAATTGTATCTTTCTATACTAGTCAAAATAATCTTAATGATTTATTGTATTCGGTGTGGATATTTATTATGTTATACTCACAAACAGTGATCGATTTTAAATAAATATAGTACATATACTACATAAATGTTTTTTCAAGTAATATGATGCTTACATAAACTGATAAGACAACATACATGTGTTAATTTATAACAAGTGTTTATACCTTATATTCTGCAAATGACAATCCAATCAAAGTAAGAAAATATTAAATATATTGTTGTATTCAAGAACGAACACAATTATAAGTTTTTATCTATATGCCAACAGCTTGTGATTTACATTTATCAATAGTTATGGTCTACTGTATTTTGCTATGCATTTATGTATGTCCAACAAGCATGATCTTTATATGAACGAATCCCATTTGGGACCCATCAAAACAGAGTTTGCAAAACCCAAATGGTTCCCGTACAGGTTTCCCACAGAGGACACATATCGAAATCAGGATGGGTCCGATTTGACCCAAACCGCAACCCATATGGGGCCCATGCAAAATCAGTTTGCAAAAAACCCGCACGGCTACATATGGGTTGTCAATACAGGACCCATATTGGACCTTTATGGGTATCTCATATAGGACCCACATTGGGTTCGCATGGAACCCACGTAGGTCTCATACATCAACCCATTTTGGACCCATACAAAAACAGTTTGCACAATCCCGCTTGGCCCCATGTAGGTTGCTCATACAGGACCAATATCTAAGCCCATATATATACTCTGTATTCAGTGCATGTTATTCCATAAGTTAATGGATATGAATATTTAAATGTAGTTGTATTCATGAGTAAAAACTAAACACCACACACCATTGTTTAAACACTGGTAGAGTTTTAGCTAGGCCATTGTTGTAGGTTAATCTGGCATGTTTTGATGTGGGTATGGCTTTACTGTATTTTATAAAATGTAGCCTTATATAGCCACTACCAGGCAGTTTCCAAATAACTAAAAGGCGCATTGGGACACTGCTTTTAATTTAGTAAACAGAGGCGTAACTGTGCACTTTCCTGCTCACATCCTGGCATGACCAATTCAAAAACGTCGACAATACAGTTTAAAACGCGAGAGTCAACGGCGATAATGCACTTATCTATTGTGTCATTTTTATCTGAAAGCATTGAGTGTTAATAAAACATATATACCTTTCTCAGACAAACATCGCATGTCTTTGACACAAATAAAAAACTTCGGTCTTATTCTTGCTATGTCTCTGATAACAAAGCAAGTTGATTAAAAGGTCTTATTTGTCTAGCATAGTTTGATGTTGAATAACCCATGGTAAGGGTTGTAGATGAAACACGCATCTTTATTCGTTACCGTGGGTTCTTCGACATTAAAAAATATAAATTATTATAGAACAATATTATTTGATTCGAACACGATCTTAGTCTGTATTTCAAGCTCATGAATGAGAACTATATTTAAACTATACTCCGTCCTTCTTTCTACAAAGTTCGTTCGCATGTCAATATCACGTAATGTTCATTCATTCAGAAAAAGTGAGAGAATGACGTCAACGTCATTAATACAAATAAAAAATTAATATACCATATTTATTGATTATACCGTGCCAATGGAGGTAAAACACTGTTTGTAGATCAATGTATTTACAAAAACATGCTCTTTTTTCAGTTATCTTTTCAGTGAAAATATAAAATTTGATATTTTTACTGTTCCGACTGTGGACATAGCATTTTTTTATTGCACCAATAATATTTTATATTTCACTGAATAGCATAAAATAAAATGTTAGCAATCGCAAACAAAAATAATATTTCACAACGCTGAACGTTATATGTAAGCATACTTATAAACTATCTAATAAACATTATCATAAACATCATGATCGACATCATTATCATACTATATGTATTTCTTATTATTTATTTTGAATACGTTTATCTTCGTACACGTTTCTATGCTTTATTATATATTGTTCTTATTTTTAGCAATAAACTAGATGTACAATGCTTCATAACGCCACAATGAGCTTTCAAAAATTGTGTTAAGATATATGCCTTTATTTTATTAAATCTATTGTTGGTTCTTTTTCTGAATTTCAAATATTGCTATTCCGCAGGTGTGCTATACATAATTATTGAAAACTGTATTTGTCGATATGTATGTGTATTTCGATGAACTTGGTTGTCTACTTTTAACTTTCTTATATTTTGTTTCTTTAATAAATACAATCTTAAACATTATTGCCTTTGATTTTGCACCGCCTTACGTCGATTAGCATACAACCTGTTATAAAAAAGTCGCACACATTTACCTGACACTTGCCTTTATGCATGAGTATATTAAAATACCGTTATGATGAATATATTAGTTCACGTGTAAGAATCGAGTTACATCGATGAAAGAGTATCCCACAAAAATACTGTTATGGTATAATTAAACTCGTAAAACTCATGCACAATCTGAGTATAAACATAGAAAACAATTAATACGCTTTGCACGCTTGAATTGTTACCTATATTTAATTTCTGGTTTGTTAGTGCACGAGTTTCACGAGTTTAAGTATACTATACTAGCATTTTAGTGGGATACTATTTCATCGATTTAACTCGATTCGTGAACACATTTATCGAAGCGGTATTTTAATATATCGATGCAAAAAGGTCAATGTCACGTAAATTTCTTCGAGCAATATACTATTACATGTTTAACAATAAATAATGTGATATATAATGTACGCAATTGAAGTATTTTTTTTTTTATTGTGCAAACGCCGTTTAAAATGTTTAAACAACATATAGCACGTGTATGTGGGCAATGATGCGATGGTAGTAGCCACACTCGGTCCAATACCCGGGTACTAGATTGAGCGTCCCAGAAGATGTGTATTCAAAGTGCACATCCTACTTGGCAACATGAGGTGCAATAAATACCGCAACTGAACTCAACATAAATAGCAAAAATAAGTGCAAAACACATACCAAAGACACATGCGTATTACGAACAGAACAGTCATGATTACACACTACACTTTATAGAGTACATTGCAATCGCACATCAACACACTTTTAATTATAAACTATGGATCAGTCTCTATAAATCAGATGACATTTAATAAACCTGTTTTTCTTTAATGGTATGTTCGGGATTTTCCATATATGCAGTAAATAATGAGTAAATATTAATTAGTCAGTGTTTCCTCAGGCTGGACAGCAACTTCAAATGATCTGTGTTGTCCGTAAAATAAATACATTACTTTTGTGCAACACTAATCACAATAGGCCTATATTACCGAGCTATGTATACAGTTTATCAGAGAGTTAAATGGCATATGTTGTATATTGCCAAGCCCTGTAAGCAATGCAGTATTCTGAATGCAATGACCTGTTTGTCACGAGTATTTATTAGTCTAAGAGCCAAGGGCAATTTATTTAGAATTCGCGTTTTTCTCCATGTTTTATATTAAATGTTACAAATATTTTATAAAACATCACTTCAGTTAGTGCGATTGAAAATATAATCAGCAATGATATAATAAAAACTAATTATTAGGGTTTTATCGAACATGGGGTAAAATTAAATATTTTGGCGGCTATCTTGGCTGCAATATTGGATCGCCGGCCATTGTAAAAGAGGATTTTCTTAAGAAATTGGCTTTTGAATTCAGTATATGTATACGTTTTATTTAAAACCAATTTTAGCTTGGGGCGTGACTTTTAAATAATTGGCCCTTGGCTCTTGGAACATATCCGCTGTCAGTGCTTCCGCTTCTCTCAAGACTCTCATGGAAATGAACACGCACTATACCCACAAATTTTTATGCGAGTATATACGATACACAATGTAATGACTTTATCACTGTTCATGCACATACTTACAGCTCGGACTGGCTGAAGTTTCCGTATCATTTGTTCAAACGTATTGGAGCGTCTCTCGTCTAAAATCAAAATAAGCACGATTATAATTAGCATGTATTTTGTAGATTAAATGCTGGTATTTATATGATGCAACATAATATCAGTGCAATATTAAGTTTAATATAAGTTTAATTGATACTTACCACTGCATTTCTCCATTCCTTGAATTCATATCTAAGTTTTATCAAATGTTTCACCTCTTTTATAATCAATAGGATAACATATAGGCCTACGGCGGTGAGGCAAAATTTCAGTAATCCTGTTAAACAACTGTTGAAAACGTGTTCGGTTTCTTGAACTGACTTCCCTTCTGTAATTACAAATACGTTGAAAGGTGCACATTGTTAATGTCATATGCCGTACACTACCTTGGATCGTTTGTCCCATCGACGTTCTCAGTATAGTCGCTGATATATGTGATCTAACTGTTGTATTTTCACAGTTGCTGAGATTGAGCGTTTCACGGCATCTGTAAGTCCCAGCAGTGACTTCGTTGATACTGATAACTGTCAAAAGTCCTCCGCTATAGGTTGGTGTAATCAGTTAATTATCTTCCATGTATGCTTTGGAGATTACACGAATGTTCAGTCGTTTGACACTGTGCAATATTGGCGGTTTCGTTCGTTTTCTCCACGATACGTTGAAATGTTATGTGTGTATTGGATGAGCATTCAATAGGTATAAACGCGTCGGCTTTCATAGCCTGCAAATCTTTCAAAACAATTTTTAGTAGTGACAGCCGTTTTCTCTAAAATAAGAGGCATAAGACAAGGAAAACAGATATGAACTACCTGTATTTTGTTTATACAATTACGCATTCAATCAGCTTTATTCCAAATAACTGTACATAAAAAACTAACGTGACTCTTAGAAACGTAAAATTTTAAGATTCTGAGTCTAGTTAGAAAAGTAGTAAACCTGGTTCGCCCGGGAGATAAACATTATGCGGTTTTGAGTCGACATCGGGGTACCTAATTACCGCAGTGTCTCGCTTAGAATGATTGAACGTTTCAAAGCAAACATACGTCCCAAGTGTTTCTTTGTGTACAATTCTCACTACAAGAAGGCCACTATGGCTGGTGTTAGCTATTGTGTAGTTGTTTTCTCTTTTTTTTGTCAAATAGCACATATTGAGGGCGGGCGACACTCGGCGATATGAATCAATGATTATCGAAGAAAATGTTTAAGGGTGAAGAGAGCAGGGCTGAAATAATGCAAAGCATTCATCGAGTGCGGTAATTGGTTCGTATAATGCAAGCTATTTCTTCCCAAAGTATGAACATGCATTGGAATGTTTAAAGGTTGTTTTGTTTTAGGCTAGATTTATTGATAATCTGAAAATATTATGTCGACAACGATAATGTTGTCACGTTTCTTGTCCAAATTTATTCAATGGTATAGTTTGTAGACTAATCTTACACTGGCATTACGCAACAAAATAACTCAATCACGATCTTGGGATCGATTTGCACTAGCAATACACTACGTACATGCTGTGGGGACAACATATATCTGTTACAATCTTTAATTAAATGTTTGTAGACATGTTCACTGTAAAAGGTGAATACACGTATATAAAACATAAAAAAGAACTTTGTTACAGGTCCCTGTGGTTGGAAGATTATATAAGTGCTACGTATAGAGCCTGCCGCCTACATGTGTATGTAGGCTAAACAATAGGTATTTCATTCTGTGAATGAATATAACATTATGTTCATCGTATACACTGTACATTGAAAAAAACTCGTTCATAATTGTGCTTAGTTATAGAGTGTATGTCGACCCTATGTTTATAACATTTTTTTAACCGCTTATGTAAACAAGTATGTACATATTAATCCCCACTAATTATTGATACACATCAAACCATTGTTGTAAGTTTGCCTTTCCTAAAATTTTCCCGCGCAATAAATGCCAAATAAATCAATAGTATTTAATAAAACCTCTGCATAATTAACTTACTAATCTCGCAATTTGTTTCTTTGTTTTTATTGGTACACATTTACAATATATCTACTAAATAAAGCACCTGGCTGAAATCTGTACTTGTTTGTAGATTTGTGTATTTGCCTATCGAAGTGTATCAATACTTAATGAAGAGTGTGATTGCTTGTAAATGTGTATGCAAACGTTTTACTTGTTTTTGACATATTCACTTGCTTGTTCACGTATGTAGTTGTTTGGTGAACATGCCCTTCCTGAATGATATCTGAAATTGTTTGTTGTAGTTTGTACTTGCTTGACGAATATTGTACATGTTTGCTAGTGTGTCTATTTGCTTCATGAACTTGTACTAGTTGGTGGAAAGCAGTACGGACTTGCAGAAGTTTGACAATTTGTTTAGCCAGAGACTGTATTTCGTTACTTAATAGTGTACATTCTAGAAACACATATCCCCATTTCCAAAGCCTGTCTTTAATGTAATAACGTATTCCCTCAAACACAAAACACAAAGAAGATATGCTCACTACTAGGGTAACATCATTGAAACGGTCAATGCTAGCTATTTAAAAACGGTTTAACCGCACCCCGAAACTAATTATTTGGCCAGAATAAGATTGTATGGTCATGTAAATAAACATATGAAATATTATTTGCAGATCAAGTTAAAATGTAACAACATATTATCTGTATGCAATCGGATAGCTCTAGCATCTATGAATGGATGGATGCTAACCAGAGCAACCCCATATCAACTGTTCATGGAGACTTGTGGCTATTTAATGAATGATTCAGTGTACAGTTTATTCGAGATTCATAAATACACAAATGCACACAAGTATACATATACATATTAAAATAACACGTGTATACAAAGCGTATTTATAAATGCAAATGTATTTTATGAATAGAATGTATATTGTACAAAAGTCACGTTGAGACAATATATACCATAAGCCATCATATAATACATGGACACTATTTTCATACAAAAACATGAATATACTAAATAAATAAAACGAATGACTGTACTATATAACATAAAATAAAAAAAACACTGACGTGATAGAGTTTAATTCAGATTTTATAAAACTTAATGCCCATGAGTATGCATCTACGCAATTAAGAATCTTACATACATATTACAAACGTATTAAGAAATAGTGCTCTTTTTAATTAAGAGTATATATTATGAAGTATGTGACCGTATCTATTATGTTGACCAGCATTTAATACATGTCACCCTTATCATACAAACACATGAATTTACTAAGAATAAAAATACGTCATGATACAGTTTCATTCAGAATTTAGAAAAAATAATGCCCACAAGTATACATCTACACAATAAACAGTGATTCATGCATGTACATACATGTATAAGAAACGTATATTGCAACGGTTTTATGATAAATGTCTATATACTGAAATTTGTGACATTATATAACACTTAGCAAATTGTGTAAACATTGACACCCTTAGCATATTAAAACGCATGACTTAATTAATCAAATAGCAATGTTGACGTGTTGAACTAGTTAAGCGAGACACACATGTACTGCTCGATAAACACCATTTATACTATTTCAAAGATAATTCGTTACAGAATGGTCTAGACGTTCATAAACTGCTTAAATGGTTTTAGTTTCTGTTTCGATTTCAAACCATATGTTTATAGCTAAGGTTATTATAAATGCAAAACAAACGAGATAGGTGCCTTCTCAGATAAGGTTAAACAACACGTGTCTTATCAGTGATTTATCGGAAATGTGTCAAATTGTACTATTAACTGAAACAACTCAAAAGATGTTTATAAAATACAGGCATTGTCACGTTGTGCTACAAATAAGAAAAGGAGCTGTTAATATGATTTACCAAAAACTGTGGTGTTATGAATGTGAAACATAGCATTGCATGTACCAAAGCTTTAATTTACAAATCAAAATACGAGGCTATACTCTTATTGCAGCTCAAGGCCTGAATACAAGCAATATCATAACTATGTCCAAACAGATTCACCCTCATGACAATTATTCAGCAATGCTAATTAACATTGTCATCTGGAAACTTCAATATGTTGTTTATAATGAGTTTACAATAAGTACAGGTTATCATTAAATATCCAGAACGATCTCCGACGCATCAATAATTTCGAAACCCTTTCGATTTTTATAGACCGCTAACACTATACACAGCCTTACAAATCAAACGAAAGTATAAACGATTTCACACAAATGATCTTGTTTCGGTTATTTCCTCCCCTCTGGTGATACGGTAACCTGTAACACAATGACAACGTGAAGCATCAATGTACTCATGTGGTGTCCATATAAGCATAAGCATGGATCCCATAATAGTTTGACCAGCGAATAATATTGCACGCGTTGTTAGAGATCTAGTCCATCGTATATAGTGTAAAAAAGAGTTTGTTTACGGTTTTAACTTTTGTGATTAAACATAGATGCTTGGATTATTTTTGTAAACTAGTCACTTGAATGTACACGATCAATAACCTTAAAATTGAACACCGTTTAAAGAAATACACATATGTGCATCACCCTCAATCAATACATATTTATTAACAGCAATGCAGCTGCAGGGTGTAACTGCATTGCGCATTATTTAAAATTATATCCACATTTTAGAATATGATTTTAAAATGCTATATTCATATTAGTTATTAATATCAACGGACTATTAAATACACTTTACTTCAATATTTGAACACATACAATAATTAAGAAATGTTGAGTCAGTTTCGGCTAGCAGCAAGCCTCATCAGCAGTGTTGCCGTACACTGGACAGATCCTACATGCACTGTAAAAACAATCATGCATATATTTGTACAACAAATTACTGAACATATGTAATGATCACTTGTATACCATTATCGGACTATCGTTACGCAAAATGGTCTTCGCAAACAGAGAACTAAATACGTCGTGTATATGTAGATTTACACTCAATTTATATTTATTTCATGGAATAAAATAGATACACTACCGGTTTGTGTTACGGGTTGTGAAAATATAAGAACATGTTTATATACATACCGGCACTGACTGGAGAGAGAGAGGAATGGGCCCTGTTTTAATTAAAACAAACATATCAGTATGTTCAGCGCTAACGTATCGTATACATAATCTAAAAGCAATGTAAGTGTATACAAATTATGCCAGCTGATGTCACTCAATTAGTACGGAAACAATGTTGTAGTGAAATGTTATTTAATTTGTCAAGCTAACAACTGTTGTGTTTTTATTTTGATTACCAACATTACATTTAAGAATAATAAAACTCCAGATACATTACTAGGAACGAAGCAAACATCAAAATGTAGTTTGTCCAGGTAAGTTACAACAATATTAAACACAGCTTGAGATATATATATATATTATGTGCGTTGTTCTTAATCAGAAACATGTCAAACATACAGCGCATCCGGTGTTTGCAAGTTACCCCTGTTGCAGACTTCCAAGTACATCTTTTTCCTGACGACGTCAATGAAGAGATACAAGATGACGTGGATAATCATAAGCATGATGGACATAGACAGGATCAGTATTGTAGAAACGACGCATGTGGTATCCTCTTGGTGACATGACTTTACAACTGAAATACAAACAATATCGTAGAAACGCCGCGTGTGGTATCCACTTGGTGACATGACTGTACTACTGAAATACAAACAAATCAACCATCTAGCAAATACATAAATAGTATGTAATTCTTTAAATTATATTATAAGATGTACAAGATAAGCCATCAAACCGAGAATCGCTCGTCAAGTGTTGCCACTTCCTTATTATAGAAAAGTTACCTTAGTTGTTGCTACACCCTCTATTCAATTAATACATCTTCATCTATAATCTAACAACACGCATAAAACATGTCGCAAACGCGTTAAACAAATATATTTACAGTACATTAAGAAACGAAATATGTTATTTGATTTATATTTACCGTATTACTAAATATTTAAAATTGAAATCTATGTACAGTTACATATATACCTTGCTCAGTTATGTGCGTTGTTGTGATTATGGTGGCGTCGGTATCATATGGCATTATTTACCAGCTGTTCCAAATTCCTAGATTGTAGATCTCGCAGCATCTGTACGTCCCATATGTGTTTTCGTTCAGGTTGATAATCATCAAAATTCCTCCATTTCCTTTTGCAGAAATAGAGTAATTTTCGTGAAGATACTCATCTATAAGATAACATGTCTTTACCATTTTCAAACATTCCGCTATGTTTATTGTTTGGTTTACCATCTTATTGATGAAAGCTCAGCTCTTGGTTTGAAGAACATTCGATTGCTTGAATGATAGTCTTGTTTAACCCAACGCTTTCAACCGCATGCACTACAAAACAAACAGAACACTTTAGAAGAAATCGACGATGTAGTAATACAATAAGTTATCGTAGTAAAATCAGTATTAGTAGTAGTAGCAGTAAAAGCAGCAGCAGTACTAGTAGTAGTAGAAGTAGTAGTATTAGCGGCTGCAGCAACAGCAGCATCGGTAGTAGTAGTAGTAGTAATAGCATTTGGCATTGACAGTAGTAGTCAAGCAGTATAAGAAGTGTTTTCTGAAGTAATAACATAAGTATAGGCAGTGGCAGCATTAATAGTTTTAGTAGTAGAGGTAATAACTGTAGTATAGGCAGTGGTAGTAGTAGGAATAGTAATAGAAGTAGAAGTACTAGTTTAAATAATAACAGTAGTATAGGCAGTTGCAGTAGTAGGCATAGTAATAGTAGTATTAGTAGTAGAAATAACAGTAGTATAGACAGTGGAAAGAGTTTAAATATTAGTTGTAATTTTAGAAGTTGTGGTAGTAGTTATAGAGACAGCAGCAGCAACAGCAGCAGCAACAGCAGCAGTAGTAGCAGTAGTAGTAGTAGTAGTAGTAGTAATAGTAGTAGTAGTAGTAGTAGTAGTAGTAGCAGAAGTTGTAGTAGTAGTAGTAGCATTTGGCATTGGCAGTGGTAGTTATACTAGTATTAGTACTAGTACTAGTAGTAATAACAGTAATTTAGGCACTAGCAGCAGTAGGAATAGTAGTAGTAGTAGTAGTAGCATAAGTAGTAGTAGTAGTAGTAGTAGTAGTAGTAGTTATAGTGATAGCAGCAGCGGCAGTAGAAGCAGTAGTAGTTGTAGAAGAAGTAGTTATAGTAGTAGTTATAGTGTAAGCAGCAGCAGCAGCAGTAGTAGTGTTCGTAGAAGTAGTAGTAGTAGTAATAGTAGCAGAAGTAGTAGTAAAAATAACAGAAGTATAGGCAGTTGCAGTTGTGGGAATAGTTATAATTGTAGTAGTAGTAACAATAATAACAGTGGCAGTAGTATGAATATTAGAAGTAGTAGTAGTAGCTGTAGTAGTAGTTATAGTGGAAGCTGCAGCAGCAGCATCAGCAGTAGAAGTAGAAGTGATAACAGTAGCGAAGGCAGTTGCAGCAGTAGGAATGGTAGCAGTAGTAGTAGTAGTTCTTGTGGTAGCTGCAGCTGCAATAGTAGCAGTGGTAATTGTAGTAGTACTACTAGTAGTTTAGTGGTAGCAGCATCAACAGCAGCAGAATAAGAAGTAGTAGTAGTAGTAGCAGCAGTCGTATTGGTAGTAGTAGTTGTAGTAGTAGTAGTAGTGGTAATAGTAGTAGTAGTAGTAATAGTAGTAGTAGTAGTAGTAGTAGTAGTAGTAGTAGTAGTAGTAGTAGTAGTAGTAGTAGTATATAGTAATAGTAGTAGAAGTAGTTGTAATAATAGTAACAGTAGAATAGGCAGTTGCAATAGTAGCAATAGTAAAAGTAGTAGTAGTAGTAGCAATAACAGTACTATAGACAGAGTGATTAGTATAAATATTATTAGTAGAAGTTGTAGTTATAGTAGTAGTTATTGTGGCAGCAGCGGTAGCATCATCATCATCAGCAGCAGCAGTAGTAGTAGTAGTAGTAGTAGTAGTGGTAGAAGTAATAGTAGTAGTAGTAGTAGAAGAATGAGTAGTAGCAGTTGCACTTGGCACATAGCAGTGGAAGTTATAGTAGTATGATTAGTAATACTGGTAGTAATAACAGCAGTATGGGCACTGACAGTAGTGGGAATAGTGGTAGTGGAAGTAGTAGTAGTTGTAGCAGTTTTAGTAGTAGGAGTAGTAGTAGTAGTAGTAGTAGTAGTAGTAGTAGTAGTAGCAGTTATAATGCAAGCAGCAGTAGCGGTAGCAATAGTAATATTAGTACCCATAACCAATATTGGCACGAAAATTCGTCCGCTTTCCTTTGCCTGAAAAAAAGTATTTGTACCAATTCATGTCGTTTAATAACATAATGCAAAAACAATATATACATGTATAGAAATACTTCGTTCTTTTATTTTCTGTTTCAATAATTTAATTTAATTTAATTTAATTTGCCTTCTAATTATGGTAATGACATGATATGTTCGATAAGTTTGATATTTGTTTATTTGTGACTTAATCCTCCGGCCCTTGACACATTTGTAATACAATGCAGACAAATACAATAATGTATTGAACACGATTATTTCCATTATTATATAACCGTATTTCGTATTTTGCATGACATACTATTTGGACAATTACACTAATATTTGGAGCAAATTCAATGCATTAGTATCATGTAAACTGAAAATAAATTAGAGTCACATCCGGCTTAAATCCGATGAGGGCTAAATGTATGCATGCGTCAGAATAGACATAATCAATAAAATAAACTTGTATAAGAAAGCACTTGTATACAATTAGAATGATGTTCAATTTTTAAGCGTATACCTTTGTTAACTACTTTCGATTTCAAAACAATATATTCGAACAGCCATTCCGGATATTACTCACCGACACACATGTGTTGATAAAGCAGTGTAGATAACTATATCGCAATTGATACGTTAAACAGTAAACTTCATGGGTAAAGTAAAACGTGTGGTTATTGTAGTTAACAACTTACCCAATACATAATCCTATTGATATATTCACTTTTGTTTTGAATACTATCCAACGGTATCCGTAATGGAGACACAGGATACATTACAACAATAGTTCAAGAATTTCGTAATAAAAAAAACACAATAATTGGGTTAATTTCTCTTTTTGCTGTTTTAGTTTCAGTATACGATGACGTATGTATGTGGGATCTTTTAACACAATATGTCGTTTGGAACAAAATATATTCGTATACTTGATAATTTGTACATGTTTACATGTTTTGCAAATTTAATGCAAAATTCACCTCGTTAAGAGTCTATTTCAAGTCATTTGTTAAATGATAACTGTATCATTAAACTGCACTTGTATATTACCACGCGAAACATTTCAAACAAGATGCATTTAAAAATCTCCATCTGTGTTAGAATATAAACGCTTTATATTATTCATCATTCTAAGTAACACAAACTGAAAATAGGCTTCGACAGGTGCCGTTATCAAAATTCAATATTTCCGGAAAAAGGCCGGTGACCCATTTTGTTTAAAGACTGTTTTAGTTTTCGGATACATCGATGCATGTTTGTGCCAAGTTTTAAGGAAATCTGTCGTTGCAAAAATATTGAAGGACATTGTTGCGAACGTCTTTAAATACACTTTAAAAGCAAAGAAGTGTTGGGGAAAATGTCAGGCTTAAAACACAATTCGACATATGTTTTTTAACCAAATATTTCAAATGAGTTTATATTAAAATACAGCAAAAATGTAGTCGGCATTTTATTGGTATTATTGATTTTCACATCTGAAGTCTTATCCATGTTTCATATCATTTAACGGGACTTGTTCACAGATTTTTAGTATTTTTGAAATTTGCCATTAAACGTCTTAATTTATCAAATTATATTATCTGGAATTGAAAGCTCAAGTACTTTAACAAGAAAACAAGACAGACAAAAAATGTTAATACCACCGGGTTTCGAACCCCAACCAACGGATCAAATGTCTAACGCGTTACCTTTCGGCCACTCCGATTAATATGTTATGCTGGGTTCCCACTATAACGATTCGCGTCACAATGAAATCGTTGTCTGTATCGTCAACCAATCGTGGCGATCAGATTAAATCTCATCAGATCTTAACAAACCTTGAGGTCAGTCGTGGCAATCGCGTTAATCGTAGAACAATTTTGAACGGTTCAAAAATTATCTTCAATGAACATGATCAACTGCGATCAATTGTCCATCGGGATCATCGTATCAGACCTTATTGCATCGTATCAACGCGCGACAATCGTATCTAATTGTGGTGATCGTGATCGTGATCGATCGTAGACAAGAATAAACACAACGCTGTGTTAAGATGTGTTGCGATCTAAATAAACAATGAAGTCAATAGTCAGTCGGGCTGTAGTTATATAATTCGGGTCCAGTCGTAGCTACAATCGTGATCTCCATCGTTCACGATCGTGAAATACATCGCGAACACAATTATATCCTATCGCAAAGGCGCGCATTATTCGGGATAAGCGTATCAGAACGCATCTGTACGTTTAAGAACGTCATAATTCGGGGAACCCGATCGTGTCAGATCGAGACCCGATCGTGGACTCGACCGAAACAATCAAAATCGTGACCAGATGGCAACAGAGCGCAAAACATCGTTTCAAAACGTATGGACTCGCATTACATCGTATCCAAGCCTGAAATCTCAGACAAATACCACGACCAACTACAAGTGGTCAGTTGCGGCGTTTGTGACGGATCGCACTATAGTGAGAACCTAGCATTAGGCAGTGCATTTTTATTTTAAATGATTCACGCGTTTTCAACAATTTCAACTATTCAACAGAAACACTCCAAGTTATTTAATCATTTTACGTTACAAACGCTTCATAATTGTATCCATTTTAACTAACGATTACTCATTAAGCACACGGTATTTACAGTATGTTTCAAGGACCATAGTTTTATATCTTCATATACACTTTTCTTTTCTTTTTGGAATATGTGACTACAAGTTAGAAAACATGTCTTTTCGTCCAAATCTCTAAAAAGGTCCATTCAATTACTTAATTAACATAATCAACTATGCTCGGTAAAATAATTTACGATTGTAAGAATTTACTGTTTTATGAGAGTTTGAAATGAATAAATGTCAACTATCTGTGTGTGCGTGTCTTATTACTTGGCAAAGCCGTTGTATTTTAAAATATTTGATCCTGTTCATTGTTTTACATGAAGTATTATATAAGGGTGTGAAACATAAAATTATAGTTTAAAACTTTTGAAACTAAGCGTAGTTTACTGATATTATATTCGCCCATTTGTAATTTAAATATGGTATATCTAATACTACAACAACGACGAAAACAACAACTACTTCATCTTTATCCAACACTCACCTAATATTAAGTATGCACACGATCAATCGCAATACTGTGTGCTAATATGATATTCAAAGAAAACAATTTAAATAGTAAATTCTACCACTTTGTATTGTTTTCTTACTCATTTAATCAAGTGTATGATGTATGATTGAACTGTTCGTACTGTAGCTGAGCCCTAGTCACACTGCATCTAAGGCAAGCAATTGGACAGGTCTAAGACTCAAAACCCTGACCGAGTCCTGCGCGTTCCTACAAAGTTTTGGAAAGTCTTGCGTTGTAGCAGGGCTTAAGATTAGTCGTATCTGGCGATTGAACATGTTCCAAAACCCCGCGACTGGAGGTAAGACTAGTGCATTGTATTGCATTAACGTGCGGATTACATAGAACGTCGTATGTAATGTCCTGTGTCGTTTTAGATAATTCTGACATCCTGACAGTTGTAAGTCGAATTATAAGTGGTCACTGCTCGAGAAGGTAAACCGAGTTAATGACAGCTCTGGGTCCATATCCATTAAGCAAAATCTTTAGTACCTATTAAACTCTATATACTTTCTTACAAGAAAGACTGAAACTGGTTCATTCAAAATTTGCAATAATTTTACCATATTTAAAATATTAATTGTTATTTTGCATATGGGCATTTTCTTTTGAATAATCTATGTAATAACAATCTATATTACATATATATGTCACTTATTATATAGTATTATATTAAGTATACACCATGTAAATATATATATACGTGTGTGTGTATATATGTATATATTGCTTGAGATTTAATGACAATTAAGTATTGAAGTGTTATACATGGTATTCATATGCATATAATACAGTTTGCAACAACATCCAATAAAGCGTATCGAACGTGACAGTTGTCATATTGTCACTGGACACTGTATTGCAGATTCACAGAAAATAAGTATCACAGTTGTCGTTGCCAGTGGAACCGCATGGGTGATTTGCCTTCTATTGGCATCTGGTGTTTTATCCATATATATTTACAGGCAATGCAAAAGAGTCAGATCAAGTATGTTTTTGCCAAACATAAGAACATAAACTACATTATTTATCTTAATGTACTTATGCAGAGCATTAGTTAAAACTAACAAAACAATGTCTCATCTGAAAGTTTTGTTCTAACAGTAAGACATGATACCATCTCTGTAACATATGTTAATCGACGTCTGCTCTTTGTTGTATGCCATCAGCTGATTCAACCGCCTTGAACTATGCAGGCGCAATGTGTCACAGTTTTATGTTATATATTGATGATGCATACTTCAGAACCGCACAATGCTTCAGCCATTAGCATCAGCAATTCACGTCTACAGTCAGACAGTCTGGCGACCAAAGAACAATTTCCCGGCAGGACAATGGAAGAAAGGCTAACGACCGTGCAGCAATATGAATGGATCTCATCCATTGCTATTTTGCCATCCGTAGGCAGTACATGTAGGTCAACAGACATGGTCGTAGAAACGCCAGTGAATGAAACAGTATGTTTCCACCATTATAAATTTATTCCGGATGTGCCTTTCTTTCAACATCAACACAAGAATCAACAGGGCTATCGAAAGCGCTTTTTTTTTAATTTCTTTTCAAAATACTTAGATTGTTGATTGTTTTTCATGTACATGTGTTCGTGGTTTCTTCTTTCATAATCACTCGAGGACCCATTATCCGAAGTAAATGTGTATGTATTCGTATGTGTTATTGTTTTCATGAAATGCTTTGCAGCACACGGTTCAATCCGTGTATGACATTGGTTTATTATATTTAATTGTGCAACCGTTTGCCCGCTGCATAAGGCTGTTTATATATTTTAATTGTTCCAGAACGTACTTGATACGAAAATCTACGTCGAACACAGCAAGCTGATATGCCGCGGTACAACACAACAGCGTGCAATTAAAATTACTTAGCAAAATATGGGCGATAAAACTAATACAAAAAGGTAAAACTAATAGATTAATGAGTAATTACTGGCGTTCGCCTTAATTCTTTCAAAAACGTTCGAACAAACGGGGCGAAAAATATATATTGCGTATATGCATTAAACAAGTGTGTATGTACACATGCATGTAAATATACTAGTACATAACGTATCAATATGTTTGAAAAGCACATGTTCGCTGGCATACTTATAATACTTAAGATGTCATTGTGTCAAATCATAACTGATTATCCAAATTACTGTCTTCGGATTGTTTACATACATATAAAAACAACCTGTGTCATGCTACTAGGAAAGATATGGTAGAATCTTTAAAATAAATGTACAAGCATTGTGTTGGAATAAAAACAAACGTAAATATAATAAATTACAAAAACATGAATAAGACAGAAACAATACTGTTAACAAAGTTTACTAGAAACTGTCAAAAGGGTCAGTTGTAAACAACTGTAGCTCATCGACATCAGATGTTTTGGAAAATGTTTTAAATGTGTAAGTGATCCCGATTCAGATCTTTTTTTCAACCGTATGAGGACATGTGATATTTCATTAGAATGTTCGAGGAATTGAATAGTACCACATGTATAATAGCAAATGAAATTCAAGACAAAAACTGTATGAAATAGTACAAAGGTCTATTGGGAAGGCCTAATGTTTTCTTAATGAATATAATGTTTTAGTATGCATGTGAGATATACGTGTTTTCGATAGTTCTTTGTATATTTTGTACATTGTTTAATAAGATGTTTGAATATAGTTACCCTCCCGGAATATGGTCAGATATTTATTGCACCATTGCAAAAGCAAGGGGATTATATGAAATATTATTAAGTACATAAGAGACACTATTCGCAAAACAAATCAATGCCATACTAACATATGAGAACTATAAAATGTTCGATTAACTAATTATTTATGTTCTAAGCTATAGTTAATATGTATGACGGTTTCAGAAGTGTCCAAATATAACGAATACATTTAAATGATTATAAGGAATTTCTAGGAGTTTAAAGCAAACACAGACTAACTTTATGTATGGTGAATTAGAAAAACAACTGTGTCGGGGTGACATGCTGTACGTGCAGTTAGATATTTTTTGAAGTTAGTAAACATGCAGTCTATTAAGTACGTTAATACTGTTTATGACACCAGTATGTACAGAAAAATAGATATGTATCATAATATATAATCATGGGTATATATATAGTCAAACATTTCTCACGGAACTGTTTTGTTAATTATATGTGGTTAAAAATTTATAACGGTAGATTGTCACCCGTTGAATATTTCTGTAAACATGATAACATATGGTCGTCCAATGAGCGTTTCTGTTAAATTATTTTGAAATCCAGCCAATGGTTTTGGACATTTTTTTCAATTGTTTAGTCTTGTATTTGCCGTGACAACCATAGTTTTCCATTTATTGAAATTATTTGAATGGATGTAAAGAATGATCCCAGGAACATTCGTGCCTATTTAGGCTAAAATCCCCCAGAAGTTGTTTAGCTAAATTGTTGACGACGACGGACAGCGATGAACCACGACCGTGACTTACCAGAATAATCCAATACTGAGACTTCGTGCTCATGTGAGCTAAACAGAAAATGTCACTTATGCAATGTTCTCGGAGATCAACAACATGTAATTTGTGAATGTACACTGTCTTGATTTTATAAAACTTTAAATATTCTCCGTTTATTTTATTAGACCAGATATTTTCAAATCTTTATCATAATTGACCTCTCATAATAGCAGTGTAAATTATCAAGATGTTTATTTATAAAGCACTGTAAACAAAAAACCCTTACTATACCCATTACACAATGTTTAAACGGATCGATCGACTCTCCGTTAAAACGAACCAAAAACGCACCCTCTCCGTTACGGTACATGCCCCTCTCCGTAAAAACTCAACACGGAAACAATCGGTAGGTCACTTTCACGTTTAATATAATAGTTTGTCATCGCTAAAATTGGAGTTATATTTGTTTCACGGAACATCTTGGATATTGAACTGCTTATGTATCATGGAATTTACTCTATAAAACAGAAAACTCTGACTGACATCTGCTAATTTCAGTGATGTGTTCTGTCGTAATTTCCTTTGTTTAATTAAAAGCCGGTGTTTTATGGACAAAACTTAGTTAAAGAATGATTCCACTATGGGTGTATGCTGTAACGGATTGCACAATTAGTATAAAAAATGGTATAAATGTCATAAACTTAGGCCACGACACAGAATAGGCAGGTACTGGTAACCTCTCCATATGAGGAACCGGTACCCTCTCCGTCGCCGCAGCTTTTATTGATACTTTCGCTACACAACAAATCATGTAAAACATATAAATTTTGCATTATGTAATTTGTTATCATACAAATGTATGGCATTAAACATAATTTCTAGCTGTTTGTTGCCCTTTCTGAAATTGAATTGTTTTCAATTTGAAGACGAGCTTTTACGTCATCAAATCTCATTGAATTGTATCGACGGCTAATACGGAAAGTTATTTTCTGACAAATACAATTTTATTGTAAGAAGTATTTATTAAATGATTGCTTAAAACATAAGTATGGGTTTTATAACCAAACAGTAAAAAGATGTTATTTATAATTATTAAAGCTGCCCACCGTGACACTTTGCGTGGGCGTGGAAAAATTAGCAGAAGTAGTTAAATCGATATAATGGAAATGAACATGAAGTACCGCTATGTGCATGCACACTATTTATAACTGTACTGTAGCGTGGGAAAGATTTCATTGAAGTGAGAGATTTTCTAGGCTTGAGTGCAAATCCTACAGGAACCCGTGTATCAAAACACACATTTTGGCATTGTCTTTAGTTTTTCTGTACGATTCCATCAGCATATTATTGCTGTTAGAAAAATATAGAAAAAGAGCCTTCGGGTGCTTGACGCTCGACTTCCTCGTATTTAAAAGTACCCTGGCCTATGGTTTATAGAAAAGGTTAATCACTGTGATAAAGTATGTTGAATTTTAAGTCTATACATCTTATGGATATCGAACATTTATACCTAAAATTCTAAGTTGAAAAAGAGAGCAAAAACTACACCAAACTCCTTGATATACTTACCTCATCTTGTCAACAGAATGGGTTAATAACTGTGATTAAGTATTTTGAGTTTCAAGTCAATACCTCTTATAGATATTGTGAAATTTGACCTAAAGCGAAAAATCGAAGTTGAAAAAGGGGCAATAACTCAAAAAAATCCTTTATAAAGTTACCTCCTCTTGTTTACAGAAAGAAAAAGTCATCACTGCGATTGAGTACTTTCAGTTTCAAGTCAATATCTGATATAGGTATTGATAAATTGTACATAAAGCGGAAATTGTAAGTTTAAAAGGGTAATAACTCCAACAAAATCAGTAAATGAGTAACCTCATCCTGCTGCAGAATGGGGGCAGCACCATAAACAAGTACATTGTGTTTCAATTTCATGTATTTGATAGTTATTGGGAAATTTTATATTTACCAAAAACTGTAAACAAATTTCAAGTTTGAAGTTCAATCAAGGGCAGATAACTCTAGAAATACAAATCACAGAGTTACCTGTCTTGATGTAATGGCATATCCTTTGATAGCGAACAAGTAGTGAAAGTTTCAAATGGATACGTTTGATATGTTTATGAGAAATGGACTCTGACACAAAACTTAACCAAAAATCATAGAGATAAAAATGGTAATGTGCCTTGTTAATACGTTTCTATATTTACGGCAATTACCGTCAATATTCCATTTTAATTTGCCAAATGGTACTTTGGTATCATTATTTTTTTAAGTTGATCTTTGACAGTTGGTGCAGGGCGTCTTGTTAATATTGTAAGATTATACTTATAGTCACTTGTAAATACCAGCACGGTTATTAAACTAATTAAGAAAATTTATAACCGAGAAATAAAAAAAAGTGAAAATGCAAAATGATTTTAAAGTAAAAAAAAAATATGAAAAAAAGAAAAGAAAGTTTTGGCAGGTGACGAGCCACAATTTATCAAGCAAGGACCACTTGTGTAGATCTGATGAACATTGTTTGACTTTGACTTGACAGAAACGAAAGTGATCTACAGACCGACAGACTGACAGACCGACATAAAGCAATCCAATAGTTAAGTTTAAACCTATGCATTTTAGCTCGATTGCATCGAAAGCCTAAGGCTTATTGAAACACTCTCGAGTCCGTTTCATGGGTAGAACCAGTACTTGGTGTATTTGGGGGGTATCTTGAGTACGTTCCCAGAGTGGGGATCGAACCCGGGACATCCCGGTTGCTAGGCGGACACCATATCCACTACGCCACCGCGACCTCAAGCAAACCAATACATCGATAACGGGACTTAATAAACAGTAGATAATTGTAGTATTGTGTATTTTAAGCCAAAGAATACAATAAAATTAATACAATTAACAAACGCGCATTTATTGCACACACAATATACAAGTCATACTATTAAAATACATAATTTTTTACTTTGTCAAACTTTAATCTATTATTTTTTGAAAAAGCTGACATATTTTCATTGATTTTACTTAAAATTGTATTTTCTTTTAATAATAATTTTCATTTTCTGATGGTTTGAAGGAAAATGTAATAAATTGTATTGCTGTATTTTTACTGAAAATCGCGTGTATCGTTTTAATTGATCACCAAAGTGGTAGACTTCTACACATCTTGAGTTGAAACGGATTTCAAAAAAAGAAACATCTCACTATCAACAGCCGTATAGATAAAAACTCGTGTATTAATGAACTATAACGGAAAGTTTGCAGGTACCATACACGGCGAGGACACAGGTACTATAACAAATGAAGTAACGGAGAGGATACAGGTGCCGGGGTAATATTTATTTTATTCGTTTTGTACATATTTAAGACAGTATTTATCTTTTTGTGTGATTTTTATTAATGAAATATCAGTTGAGAATGCACCCAACAGGAATTGACAGAAATCGATACACATATATACAAAATACTTCAAATGTAAATATGTGGGGTTGACGACTGTCTGAAATTATTTTCTTTCGTTTAAGTTCCGTATTGCATTTGTACACAAACCAAACATGCTGTTTCAAATCTTAATGATGCTTATGTTCCGTGCGCCATACATTTTCAAGCAACTTGCCTCATAACGTCCGTTTTTCTGTGTTGACCGATGCCTCCCTACATCCAAACATCCTGATTTAACGGATAGTGACAAGTACCGTAACGGAGAGGGTGCGTTTTTGCTTATTTTTGACGGAGAGGTGACCGATGCGTTTTAACACCGTGAATTATGATGTATGTATGGCGTGGATTAAATACCGGATATACATCACCTCTCAATCTATTTGCTGAACGATTCCGATGTATGTGTTGATAAATGTAAAACTTAATATTAAGTATCGACATTATGGTTGACTTTGCTTGTATGCGTATTGTTATACTGTCGTTTGTTGTATGGTCATGCATGCTGTATCAATTAATAATCTGTAAACTGTACATAGTGGCCACACATTTTGATTGTCTCGTTGCATTATTATGGGATTGTTATATGCGGTTCATAAAACGAAATACATAGAGGATATTTGTCAATTTGTGTAAATGTTCGAATTGCATTTTACGAATTGTTAATAAAAATAACCAGGCGTGAAATACAATACAACCATAAGCTGAAATCAATTTATGTTCTTTTTTTGTTTTGGCTTTTGGACAATAAATAAAAAAACGCTGCGCTAGATAAGCTTTTAAAAAAAACGGCGCAAGTCCGTGAATAATTACGTCATAAATGATTCCAACATTCTCACTTATAAGTGGAGATATAAGTATATGTTGAATTTTATAACGTGCTTCATGTAAACGTGTGTATGTAAATACGATTCATATATATACATTTGCCAATATAGTGTGCGATCAGATTGGTGATGTATAATATGCTAAATGGCATCAATAAAGAAAAAAACAACAAAAAAAACAAGTGGCATAAGAACCAGTTACAGTTTACTTTTAACACAACAATAACACTATTACAACTTTGTCAAAAAGATTGACTCTTAATGCATATAATTCACGCCGTTGGAGAAAATATCTGATTGAATGAGTTTCAAATGGAAAAATCATTGTTTTAGGTGGTACAGCAAATACATTATTTTGATATTAATCTTGCATTAAAATTAGCGTCACAAGGCGTATCGTTGCGAATTGCATAAACATGCCTAACCTAGAAAAAAGAACTAAACACACATGTTAAGCTTATCAAAGTACAAGCACAATACAATATGTACAGACACTGAACATGATTATATATCAACAAGAAATATGCAAAGTCAAAATATAATACAAGGGCTTTCAGAGAACAGCGCGCTCTACTGTTTGAAGTATTTCAGTTGAAATTCAAAGCTGATTATGGCTGTTAGTTCATCAATGTATTCCAAGTTTCAAATAAATGCCTATGTAATTTATAAATTTATAAATTATAATAAACTAATTATAACAATAATTTGAAACAAACAATTTAGCCCCAAATCTATGTAAAAAGTGGGCATACCTCTGTCAAAATACAAAGGGTTATGTGGATTGTGACACCTGATGCTGCACTTAGTTAGTTATTTTACAAGTTTCAATTGAATTACCTATCAAGGTTTGAAGTATAAAACATTTGAATACAAAATCTCTGTGCAAAAGGACATAACTATGCTAAAATACAAACATAGTTAGGAGAAATGTTGCTCCCGATGCTGGAGTAGATGGCAAAATAATAGTCCAAGTTTCAAGACAATAACTTATGAAGTTTTAAAGTCACAAGACATTTGATTTTTACCAATGAATCTATGTGCGAAAAAGGGGCATAATTCTGCCAAAATACAAAACACATTTAACGGGATTGTTGCAATTGATGTTGACGTTCATAGCAAAGGTGTATTCCAAGTTACAAGTGATAATATGTGTAGTTTTGAAGTTAAAATAAGTTAAAGAATAAGAATATTTACGTAAAAAAGGGACATAACTATATCACAATACAGAACTGAGTAATGTTGTATATTGCACCTGATGCTGGATTTAATTACAAAGATATATTCCAAGTTACAAGTGAATAACTTTGAAGTTACAATACCTACAAATATAATATTTAGCCAATATCAGATGCGGAAGCCGACGCCGGGTTGAGTAGAAAAGCTCACATATTCTTCGAATAGTCGAGCTGAACTGAACACGTATTTAAACAGTATTGTACGTCCATTGAATGTAAAGCATGTAAATTATATTAAGAACACTCCAGAGACATGCACATTGCGCTAAGCAAAGCTTTGTAATATTGGCATTTGCTTCCATCGTTACGATTATGAATATTGAGAGTATTGTCATACAAACAAGATTTACTGTTTGTTTAGTCCATACAGACAAAACACGAGTATAGTTCAACGATTGGATTTCTTCATCCGTTGGGTTAAACTGTACCTGTAAAAAAAAATATTACGAGTTTTGTTGAACTTAATCGACTGCATGTTTATGAAGGTTAACTTGATTCGATTAGTATGCTATATGTGTATGTATGTCCATCGTTAATTTTATGTTTATCGTAGGATTACCTGTTGTGTACACCTTGGATTTCTTCTGAAAACTGAAACGTAGCGGACAGACGGACGGACGGATGGACCGACGGACGGACGGACGAACAGACGGACGGACGGACGGACGGATGGACGGACAGACAGACAGACAGACAGACAGACAGACAGACAAACAGACAGACAGACAGACAGACAGACAGACAGACAGACAGACAGACAGACAGACAGTCAGGCAGGCAGGCAGGCAGGCAGGCAGGCAGGCAGGCAGGCAGACAGACAGACAGACAGACAGACAGGCTGGCAGGCAGGCAGGCAGACAGGCAGGCAGGCAGGCAGGCAGGCAGGCAGGCAGGCAGGCAGGCAGGCAGGCCGGCAGGTTAGTATTATAAACAGAGAATAACAGTTTACCGCTGGTCTTGCGTAATATATCAGTTGATACTTAGAATAACATAACGGTGAGGCTTTATTTTGTATATTTAAAAACTAAGAGCAGCGCTGATTTTGCTGAGCCGGCTTATACAAGATTACGTGCATATAGTTATGGATTTCTAAGAGCTGACCGGATTAAAAATACATTATTATTAACATATCATAATGACAAATGAGCTGTTTGCACGTAGAATGCATATAATACACACACGTTCATGAAATAGATAGAAATCAATTTTATCGGGGAACACACATCACCGAATAGTTTGGAGACGTAATTTTGGAGTTGTGTCAATATTGTCTATATTTTGGTAAAAATGTTGTATGCTCAACATAAACTGATCTTGTGTAGTGAGTGACCTTTAGTGCATTTTTCAAATGTTTTGAAGCTATGGATGATTTATTGCTCCAACGATGACGTCATACCACGACCACAACGGCTGTGTGCATATTAAAAAAAAATTAAGTTTTTGTGTGTGATTGATGACGATTTGGAAATAACTAAATACGTTTTTGGTATCAAACTGTTTGTTTTGTTGAATCTGATTCATTTGCACTGAAAATGTTGCCTATATAGTTGATTCCGAGTAATCTGACTGACATTACCTCATAACATCGACTGATATAAACGCTAGCGACCTGATATGAAACAAATTTTATTATGCACCCCGGTATCAGGCCGATTTCAGCATAGTGGTATGGCCATATGATATAACAATTGTAATTACAAACTTGATATACTTACATTCACATGTCGTATCAGGAATGCTTCTCCAAAACATCTTGGCAATAATGATGACAATCAGCAGACAAATAATAATTAATATTGTGATAATAGCGACCACACTTTCATCGTTAACGGGCGTCTGTCTTTCTAAATAAAACTTTGCTGAAAGTACCAAAACAAACATCCAAAGTCATTGAACAAATGTAAGCTATGTTTATTTACCGTTGTGTCATAATTGTATGGCTTTATATACTGATCATGTCACGCAATATAAAACCGAATTGTAGACTTTAAACAGTAAATTATAATGAGTCGACTTTTTGATCTGTTTAATTAAAATATGCAATACCTTTTTCCACGACGACAATCGAATTGCGAATTGTGTTTGTATAATTTCTCCAATTACTACACTATCAGCATTGCTGTTATTGTCAGTGGAATAGCGTCTATACGTAAGTTTCCGAGTTGAAGTGCATTATTGTCAGTATGCCTCCTTGTGTGCCATACGATAAACTGTATTTATCTCTGAGAACGTTGTCAAAGATACTGCATTGGTGTCGGGAAGGCTGCTTGCACTCCGCTATTTGTATTGTGCCACGACTAATAAAGTCAAATGTCACGTCGCCTGACGAAAAACATTGGATGTGCACAACTGTGTCGAGTTTAGCGTCACTTGTTTTGATAAGGCGAACTTTATCGGATGGAAAAGTGGATCCTGAAAATAAAACAACGGAAAAGAACTGCATATGCATTCGGCATATTTACCCACCATAGTTCATAGCATATATTGATTGTAAAATTATGTGACATTTGCATATATAAAAATCATATTTAATATAGGCTAGACTAATTTAATTATAACTTTGTAAGGAATTATTTTTGTAAAAATAAATAGCATCTCCATTGTAAGTTGCAAAACTTAAAATAGGAATTCTCGAGAAAAATATAACTACCTGGTGAGTAAGTTTTGCAGCATTGATACGTCCCATATGTGTCCTCGTCGACAGTTAATACTTTTTAAATTGCTCCATTAATAGTTTGTTTAATTTCAAAAAGTTTCTTCAACGTATCATCTTTCAGGAAGCATTTATAGCTTACACATTAAGCAATAGTTAAACTCCTGTTTAGTGTCCTTACGAAAAAGTATGTGGTATCGTTAGGCGTTGTACACTTAGAAAAGTTAAACTTTTGACAAACATGTGTTATGTTTCGAGCATGTATTTCTACCTGGTAGACATATCCTAGTAATTGTTTACACAAACATGTAGAATAAATATCACAATAATTATTGTTGCAGCTAAAACTGCATATCAGTCAATGTATGTTTATCTATTGTAAACATTCATGTATTTATAGTCCATGTTTTGAGAAATAATTTGTCAACCCCAAACTGTGAGGCTGACCATTTAAGGATCTTTCTTTCCGACAAAGGATCAAATTTCTATATGACTCGCAATACAAAACTCGAACACTGAATACGGAGACTTGATATAGGCTCACCGCATCGGACGTTCAATGTAATATTCTGGTTATTTAAACCAATGTTCACCTAGTTACACATAGGCATATATAAGTAACAAAGATCCTTCTACCTTAAACGTCATTTTTCTTTAGCTCCTCTAAGACAGTCTCACAGTACTGCGAAGTGTTGGATGGATTGCTACAAACTCAACGTTATTTGATTTAAATTAAATGCTTTTAGATCTAATTTAATATATAAAATTGGTGTATTTCTATAGGAGGCTAAAGATGTAGAAAAAAAATCGTATACAATCTACTTCACAACAATTATATGTTTCGATTTAAGCTGCTCTTATTCTGTTCGCAAAAGTATGTGTTTGTTCCAGCATGTGCCCGTATTACGAATTGTCCTAAACCGGTTTACTTTATACCGACAGATGCGTTCTCATATTATTATAATTATTTTTATCGTAATCTTAGTCTTAGCTTTATCTTACATCTTATGCTACATGTAGTATTGTGGCATTTTATAATTATTGAAGATAATTTAATGCAAAGCAAGAAAAGCAGACTAGAATAGCGTTATTCTTCGAATCATTTCAACTGGACACTTTGGCAGAAATTACTTTTGTTACAGGTAGATGTTGTTCTAAGCAAACACATCCTCTTGTTTCTGAGTTACTTACCTGTTCCTTAATGTATGTCATACATTCATAGTTTCTTATTATAACGTTTTATTAACTATTTAATTAGGGGTTTTTAAAGTGCACGTTTCAGTTATTTTTAAAATAAGCAGATAAGGATCATACAAGAACGTAAAAAAGAACAGAACACAAACAATAACGGAAAACACTACAACCGTATAATTAAACAAACGAATGTTCTGAGTTTAATTTGCGTCGTTTATTACGTTCGTGTAAGCACACAATATGTATATCATTAAGTTTATTAATGAATGTTTTAAAAGATCAACAACAAAGATTATACTTAATTTCATTTAAAATCAACATATTGTAATGTATGGTATAAGTTTATTTCTGTTCTATGATTTTTATGTTGTTACATGGAATTACTACAATAATTATACAAACGTGTACACAAATTTGACATTGTACTACGATAAACTATCGCATGCTTGCTATAAACAAAAAATAATTCGGTGACGCTATTGCAATTTGATGCTTCTATTTTGTATGGTACAGTTACTACTGGAGTAGCATGTGGGAAACGAAAGAGAACGTAAGTATGTTAACATAATTATGACATATATGGGATACGCTATTTTGCTGTTTTGAGATAAACTGGATAATCGCGAACCAAACAGATACATAATCAAAGCGAATTAACACATTTTTGTCTCGCTCTGGTCTTCTTCTTTGATACATTTTCATGTCTATGTCGTGTTGCGGTTGATATAAACCTATAACACCGAATTTACAATTATTTTCAGCTCTGATGATGACCGAACTAGAGATGATAAATAACAGTACAACACGCTGCTATGTAATAAGATTGGAAATTATAGTAAATTTATATTAACATCAATGTTTATCAACTCGAATTGCACATATAAATAGCATTTATTCTTTATGATCATAATGATTAGTAGTCTTGTTTAGACGCGGGCATTTCAAAACTAAAGAATGATATATTGGACTGTTTGATTAACGGTTACTATAGCGCATGCCTTCAGACAAAAACATAATTAACGGCGTACACCATTGATTTATAATTGTTCATTTCATAAATCTGTTGTGGAGTAAACAGTGACAAAACAAGGTTTTAATGTCGAGTTGGTTACTACATCGCCTAATGGGGATGTCGACATCAAAATGGTAATTGTTTTAATTTGCTAATACTAAAGAGACAACAACTGAAGATATCTTCTTTCTAAACGCACGTCCTTGTAGTAAAAAAAGTAAAACCGTGTTAACCCACAAGTATCTATATAATGTGAAACAAATGTGCAGACTCTTCACAAACACCATGTGAAAATGGTCGAGCGGTGTGATGGGTTTGTATAATCATGCAATGTGTATGCTGACCATTTATATATACATATAACATAACGTTTGATTCTTGCGTGTTATACACCCAGGTTTATTTGATTAATATGTACACTGCTCAAAATATATACACGGTTAGTTTACTAACATTGTGTTTTTCTCATTTATTACTAGAATAAAATACGAGAAGCTTCATAACACATTTCAAACTGAAACTTACCACCAATATTGAAAAAACATATGAAGACACACATGTAAAATTAGTTGTTGGTTTGTTCTTGTGTTTGTTGGCTGTATCGTTATCTATCTCATTTAAATACCACTTGTATCATATCCATTCCGACGAAGTCAAAGAGCAATGTTCGAACCACTTGTATGCTTTATTCGACGCTATCACTTCTAAGGACAACTTGTTGCCCTTCGACTGACATGTAGCGTGTACATGTGGATTTTGGCAAACAATGAACGGAATAAATATTTCATCCCATGGGAGCGATACCTGGTTTCAGACCCATGTAAATCCCTAACAAACAATAGTAATTTTTACAACAATAAGAGATTAATCCATAAAAAATGCCCAACGGTATAATTGCTAAAACACGTGTCGGATGAGGGTTGCAACCGGAAAACTATCGTCCCTGGTTACCGGTAAAATGTATTATGCGATTTAAGTTTGATTAAAAGCTCAAAGACAGCTTATACCTGTATGTTATTTATAATGGGAAATCCGACTGACATAACTAACGAATTTTGGAAATCTGACTGACATAACATAACTAACGTATTTCGGTTGAGCCTCTTAACAAATAAAATTTTACATGTACACGACTTGCTCTCATTAACGATATGTTTAAAGCCGAGTTAGAAGTAGCAAATAGTGCTTCGTACTCGTTATTTAATTCGTATGTTTCGTAACTTCTATCCGTAGGTTATTCGACAACAAAATATGATGCAAATTAATTAGTTCTTACATTGCCCACAAGATGTAAACCAAAAGACAAAATCGTTGCATTTTAAGCAAAAGTAATCAGTCATGAGTGTGGTTCTACTTCGGCAGATCAGTCAGCAGATCCTATGTATTCTTGTAAAACCAATCATCAGAAACAAGGATACCACCTTGTCAAGTAATGGGCATAAAATGAGAAATATTAGAGATTTAAAACAACTGGAATAAAAAATGTGTTGCCAAATTGCATTTAAGCTTTAGAAAATAAGTCTTAAGCTCTAGCCACAGACCCATAAACTCGTACAAATCACCTATGTAAAATAATGTTCGCATCAATGACTCCATAACTCCTTAGCACATGGAAGCAGAAACCCTAATAGTACGCATCCACCCGCTCTTAGTAATGAAGTTCATGAACGGAACTTTCTGGTACTATACACATATCTATTGATTAATAAGCTTCTCAATAACTTGCATTTAATTCGGACCAACACTTGATGAGAACAAAAATCGGACAAGAATTGAGAACAATACATGTATGCTAATTTCAGCAGTTTCCAAAGACCCATAATGCTTGAAAAAAAACATCATTGAAGCGGAGTGCCTCGTTTCTTTCTTTTCAAACACCTTGAAATGACGCTATTAATAACGTGCTATTGACCTCTCTTCAGTAGTTGCTGGATAGTAACCAGGTCAAGGAAACAAAATAATGTTTCGACTGCACATACGCAAAATATTCCAGGAAGTATACAAATTGCTTCAATATATATCAAGTAATATATTGAATAACGTACATGATAGTCCCGTACTATCATCCGGTTTTGTTATTGTATTACAACAAACATTCAAATAAAAACTAAACACTGCCATGTGCCTAACAGTTACTTTGTATGTGCTTAGTGCATTGCTGCTTTTACTGTTAAGACTTTTACTTTACCAGTAATCGACCACGTTTGCTATTTTATATTTGTGTTCGTTACATACTTTAGTACGATAAAACCTGTAGTAACATCAGTTATATAAACATATACAATAATGTTTACACTATGCATAATATTGAACACATACGTACTTGTTTTCCTCTTAAGTTGTCGATATTAAAAATGTGAAACGGAGAAATAAGTTAGATTCCACATATGTTCACAAACTATTTTCATTTGCAATACATTAACCTCAAATAAAGTGCATGTACATTATTCACATGTTGCATGTTCAGCCATACAAATGCGTCACCTTAGAACGCATTTTCATTATTTTAGAACATCATATCCTAAAGTACGAGATTATTTACAGCACCATCTGTTTTACAAAATTTATTATTATAAACAGCAGAAAAAACCTTGCTATTAATAGCTTTGTAGATAAGCATTATACTATATGAACACATATGTACTAAAGTATTACAGAATCGGGCAAACACATATAATGAGGGAACATTATTTCCAAAATGTACTTATACAGTAGAACAAGAACAAGAACACTGTTTGGTGGATAAACATAATGCATTTAAATGAACACAATTTCCGAAGTATTGCCGAATCCGGTGAACATATACAAAAATGCCAAATAACTAACTAAGAAACCATTTTCACTAATTAGTAGTTCTTATTGTTGTGATCATTTCAAAAGTAGAGAACACACATGGTGATTCTGACACGTGTAAGAACTAACGTCTGTCAAGATCTATTCTAACCGCGTGCATCATAGGCGACTCGTTTCCGGTTTCCCTGGTATCCTATAACATAAAACCTATTCAGAACATTTCCTATTCACAACAAATATTTAACACATATTTTTGGTTGCGTGCAGTGCTCCACATAAGCATCGTTTTTTTTAGTTAAAACGAATTGATTGTATTGAAAAACTTTTCAAGTTTTAAAAATTGTCGTTGAAAACGAACTAATATTTCAAAAACGAATTGCAACCACATTTGTATCGTTTTTGTTGACATGGATTATTTGCTGAGTTAATAATTACTGTAGCATGGCATCACAGTATGTGTACATGTCTGGTTAATTTCTTTTGCTTATTTACCAACCAGATATTCAGAATTAAAGTGAAAGTACTAAGAATTGGGAACCAGATGTTGTAACTATCTTGACTTGGAACCAGTGTTGAAAGAAAAACATGGTTGAATTGAAATATAAAAACAATCATTTAAATAATGTTTAAAGACAATGTTCTCAATTTATTGTTAATGTATTACAGTAATTAGCAACCATGTATGAGATAGTGAACTAAATTTGACAGCTTTTCAGCAAGCAAAATTGTAATGGACGAAACATAGCGGATTTTTAAATTATAAATTGAATACTATTTACAATTTGATAATTTAATATTGAAGGTGGTCAAAAAACTTGATTACAAAAATTGGAAGTGGAAAACTGTTTGCCTTAACAATTATCAGTAGCACTGCATACGTTTGTAACAATACAAGGACGAATTCCATTGGTTTATTACAAATTGCTCGCGGATTGAAGCATTTTTCCAATTATCGATTATTACATTCCGAAATAACAAAAATATGAAACTTTTAAAATGTCACTGTATTATCGAATGATCTAGTGAACATTTACAATATTAAAATAATACTGCTGTCAATGAATGTTTTTACACACTAAAAGTTTGAATGCATTTAAACGATCTTACAACGTGCATACTGACAGGAATACAACTAAAGTCAATGACCAATTACCCATATATTTTATTTATGACTCATGAAAATGAAAACGTTTAGTGTAATTATAAATGCTAAAGCATTCAGTATGCAAGTACAAATGTTGTGAGTTTTATCTTTTCATATCCGAAAAGCCGTTATGGTGTGTATACATTTTGTTTACTGTGATCATTTCGTGTGAGTGTTTATTGAACTTGATATGTCCTTCTCCACAGGCTAGTTACAATCAATAAAAATACCACTTTCTTCGTTGCACTTCGTTACAGGCATCATTTATACAAAGCACAGTGTTACACAGTTAGTGTAGTTTTGTGTACAACCATAGTTTAAAGAACAACTGACAGAAGCATACCTCTTTTGGTCGACCACGGCGTATAATGCACCCTGAAAATAATGCAAACACGGCATTTTTCACTCTGCGTTTCAAAGTACAAAATATAAGCGTAATCAATAGCGTATTATGTAAGATCTGCACAACGATGTTACCAACACATACCGGTAATACAGTGCATTTTGTTGCCAAATTCGAGTTTAAATGTCGATGATAATAAGTGGTTATTTTAAAGTATGATATGGTCTGGTCATTGGGTTTAACATTGTAATTAAATGCGAAGGCGACTCTTAAATCTTGTTGGTATGTTGGTATGAAGTGTTTGGTGTGAGTGTTTACCTGTTGTATTTGTTGTTGCATAGGCCCTTCGTTATTGGTCTTATTTATATGATATTTATTTGGCAATAAATGGTATTGAGTCGCAGTGGTGTAATGAATATGGTGCCCGCATTCGAATCCGAAGACCGTGCGTTGGAGTATTTTACTTTCCAAGTTAATACATTTTATAGTATTCAAGAGATGAGACTTTATAAAAACACTTTAACCAAAATTTCTCAGTTAAACAAGGGGCGAAAATATGTCAAAACACAAAATATAGTTATGCGGATAGCTTTCCCTGTTGAAGACGTTGATAGTTAAGACGTATTACACGTTTTAATTAAATACCTTTGATAGTAGTCACGATATTGAACATGATGAAAAACTTAAATCAAAATGTAGTAATAAATAAAAGAGGCATTAATCTGTCAAAACACAAAGCAGAGTTAAGCGGATAGCTTTTTCTGGTGACCCATTGATAGTAACAAACTAGTTCATTGTTCAAGTAAATACCTTTGATTGTATTCAATATATTTTACATTATAAAAAACTTTAACCTTGAACGGAGGGACAAAGACGGACATACGGACAGATGGACGGTTCGATTTTAGTATACCCTCCTCAAGGGGCATACAGACAGTTACTCATTACCTATATCAGCGTTTTTTGTTCTTCTAATTTCTAAAGGTTAAGTATTGTACTAGCTATTGCATAAACGCTTCCAACAATCTATACTATACATTGGTGTGTATTTATTGTCGAGCATTGACAAAATATTAACCTAAAATGTTAGTAAGTAAAGTTAAATACAATACCTTCTTTACGGTCCTCCCAATCAACTAACTGTTTGCGGATGCAAGGATATGCAAGGTGGATGGCTATCAGGATCAGGATGATCAATGAGCAAATTAAGATACCTCTCGAAGCAATGTCATGTGTACAGACTATTGGGCTATCTGAGGTTACTGCTGAAATAGACGAAACAGCGATTATAATTGCGGACCAAAATGCTTGTATGGAAATAGGTGTTGTTAATGTAAAGACTGGTTAAACATATCATGGATCCGTTTTTACGCTTTCTCAATTTGGTTTTGCTGTTCATACTAAGAATCATGTTTGTATTTTGATATACCACATTAGTGTACATTCACGTTACTTGATAGCTAGTCTACAAGCTACATCATTGTGAGTATGATTAGCTGCTCTTATTCTATATCGAACACAGTAGATCATATTCTTGTTACAATATAATAACAATTAGCATATGCATTCGCTATATGGATGTATAATACATATATTAAACAATACTGCCTGGTTTAGTAACGTTCACTGAAACGAATGTTGTAGTATCGATCGCATCGGATGCAACTAGTTCAGTACGTTCACAATTGCTCGGGCTGTACGTTTCGCAGCATTGATATGTCCCGAATGTGTCCTCGTTGAGAACTATAAGAATTAAAATACCTCCACCAGCAGTCTTAGCGATAGTGTACATTTCTGCAAAGGAATTATCCATCAGGTGACAAGTCTTAACTGACTGCAGACATTCTGCAATATTCACTGTTTCGTTGGAGTCACTCCGTATGAACTGGAATGTGATTTCACTTCTCGATCTACATTCAATGGCATCATGTTTCGACCATATCGAAACCATGTCTTTAGCTTGGTTTGTAACTGAAACGTATCAATGTTCAGAATCTAAATGTGATGTGATGTAGTTAAGCTGATCATTAATTATGGTGGATGTTTAAAGGAAAAAAAATGGGATATACATGTAAACTTAATTAAGCGAATTTAGTTTTGATATAAAATATTGACGAATTTATTGGAAACCTGGAAGCAGTACAATAAATGTCACTTTTATACGTAGAAAGCTCTTGTGCTTATACCCATATGTAGTCATAAACTAAGATAATGTGTACGACGACATACGATGTAAATATATGTTATGATATAAACAGGTAACGACACTCCAATTGTATACCAAATCCACACCCACATGTAAATGTTGGAGATAGATGTCCCGTCTCTATTTCTTAGGTTTTATCACAAAGATTAAAATGTGTACAAGTATAGCACACGATCTTCCACAACTAAACGGATATGTCGGATGCAGAGAACAACTATTAGCTCTTGTGTTGTCGGTTTTGAGGGTATCATTTTTTTTAATCTACCAAGGTGATTCAGGCCACAAACGAGCACGATACGCAGCAACGTCACCTGGAATGGATTATGTATACATAACCGTGCAATCATTTTAAACGGCAATTAAAGTTCACGCATTCTTGAAAAACGGCTTATTCATGCGGTCTTAAATTGTAGCGCTCTTGTATTTGTATAAATATACTGCTGCTAAACTACCTGTACAAATTTTTTTAATAAGTTTGGGTCGTGAAACACGCAACCATAGACTACGCATAGCAAACAATTAGTTTACACTAAACGATGCTTGCAAAGAAAAGGATCAACCAATAAACTTGTACTTGAACATATCGCCGTCTTTATACAAACAGCGTAAAAAGTGAATTCCTAAAATATGGTGGCTAGAAAAAAGTACTAATGGTAATTTTAAATTTACGTAAACACTTCTTTACAAACGGAAGTGCATATGATGGATTAATGCGTAGGCCATCAATCGAATGCTAGTACGCACCTTATAATCATAATAATCACGCGTTTGCAAATAGACACAGATACTAATTTGTACTATCGTCCATGACTGTGTAAATCATAATGTATTTTTGAGTCTACGGACCGACATATTCAAGTAGAATATGTCAAGAAACGTGCAGGAAAAGTACCAACAAACTAGAGTGCGTTATTGAAACTGGGAGTACACTTATAATAAAATCACTATGCACATTGTGTAGGAGTTGTTTTCATTTATCAGAAGGACTGTTCGAACAAGTATGCATGTGCGGACAATGATTTCGTGAGAAATAAAAATACTATGTTCAAATGCGTGTTTGCATACTGTTTTTTAGCAGTGAAAGGTAGACTGCACAACAAAATATACAAATTATGTAATAAATGGTACTGTAAATAATGATCAACTGCCATTCGTTAATGTTTTTTTGTATGCAACTTACCCACATTTAAATGGCATTAAATCAAACTCGGAGAAATGTGGCAGATGACACTGAGCAAGAAACTGCTTTATAAAAGTTTACATTCATACTCTCTGTTACTCGTTTGAGTAGCATGCCTAATTTATGTAGAAAATTACATGGAAGAAGTCGCTACATTGGATATGACGTGCATAGTGCTTTTCTAGAGCTGCAACGATTTAGCCATGGCTCGATTCGATACGATTTTAAATATCACTTAATAGTTGGCTAGTTCGATTCGATTCATGTTTTGTTTTTCTGTGTACATGCTTGTTTGGCGCATTTGTTTTAAGCCGTGATTTTCAGAATAGTATAGGTTTTTACCCTTGTTTTGCCAATGCTATGGTTAATGTCAACGTGTGTGTCCTATATAACGAAATAAACAAGAATAATGGACAAAAATGGTGATAATGTTCTCTAACTACCGTTAATTCAATATATAACAGAACCTCGATGTCATGACCGAGCTACATGATTAATATACACAAACACCATCATGTTTTTACTTTCTAAATGACCAATGATATATAAATGTATAAAATATAATTAAATCAAAATTGGTTGGGTTTATATACACGTGGAAACTCGAATAGGGCCATTCAGATTCAATTTATCGACGCATCGAAATAATCGTTGCAGCTCTATGCTTTTCTGTGCTCAAGTTTGTTTACACTTACAGGCGGATACGTCATTTATAGTGACGTGTCTTCAAAGTTACATCTAACGCATTATATTGTCCACTAATCCACATACCCTGCCAATGTATTAAAGACAGACTGTCAGCGTATACAGGTATACATGCCTAAATGCTTTTCCACCATTGTTTCGGTCAACTACGGCACCATAACTATTCATTTCAACTCTAAATTTGGAGCCAGAAAATGAACATGCATGTGCCATATTTAATATACTAACAAGACAAACGGCACTATATGTTCATGTAGGGCAACCGTTTTCATACACTCATAGTTTGTGTTCAAACCACAAAGTTAGTCATGATAAATGTGGTTTGGACACGTTAGGAAATCATGTATTGTGTATTATCACATATGTGTCTTTGGTATAATTCTTATAAATATAAACACAATGAATCCTCAGCTGCATCAGCAGGAGAGAACTCTTATAGCCATGTCAAACAACGCATATTTAAACATAGCACATTAGGTTATTATTTAGATAAATGCATGAAGTATTTTTTATTACGCTCTACTTTTTTGTTCGACTATCTTATTACAGAAATGCATTAAAATATAAAACATGTGTATGCATGTATTGTATCACTTTTGTTGGTTCGGGCTAATAACTGGCGTACCAACAGTCAAAACGGTGTATATGGTCTTCCAATAAAGTATGCTGATATAATGCTTTATCACAAACATAAATGCTATTAAAACCAGCATCATGCTTAAATAATCTTCCCATTCCGTACACATATTATTAAAGGCACAGCGGGAGATGAAATACCTAACGTGTTTGTGCTTTCAAAAAAAAAAACAATCATGTATACGTAAGTGAACACGATTTTACTTAGATAATTATTTGTGAACGTTTTAACCACTGAAAAATGTCGTGTTGAAATAAGAAAATGAGACTAGGCGTATTATTTAACAAAGACATGTAGAATGAAACAACAGCATCAACAAAACAGCACTTACTATTAAGCACGCCAGTTTACAGCCCATAGTCAAAAGCAGTCCTCTTCTGTGAGAATGACCTTATAAAATAGGAGCAAGATATCAACATCAGAGAAGCCAAAATAAACACAAACACATACCAATTATGTTTAGAAAACATAAAATGAAATATTCCAAAATCCCCTATTGTAAATGCCTACAATGTCATCCCATTAAAATGATAATTGTTATGTATTGATCAAACCTAACATATTACACTATAGTCAGTTATCAGATTTCGTAATTGGTAATAGGTTAGAGTTTGTAGCAATAATAGTATTTTATATGTTTTTAAATGGTGTATACAACTTAAGAAAGTCGTTTTCATTAAAGCATATCTCTATTTACGTATATTTTGACTTTATATTACCAAAACTAACTATATAAACTAATTAAGTTCAAACTAGTTCGTATATATATTATAACATTTGAACGTAAATATTAATTTCATGTAACCAGGGGGGAAATTACACTGGGTAGGGGTGTTCATCAATGAGAACTGCCATAGTTGAGCAACTATATATTGGTACAATACTCGTGCAAATTTGTATGCATTTGTTTCTGTCTGTTCAATACAGAATCTTAAAGTAAACGTTTAGTGAACCGTCCCTGTGTCATCTAACTGTTAAAGTGTTTTCTTGTTCCCTTGTAATGACATGGTTAAGGATTTGTTTTCCGAATACTGGTTATTTGTTTGCGTCACCGTATATCAGGAAGCCATGAATGATTTAAATTTTAATATCCATATTTGTAACAATAAGCACTAAACGTGTCCACTATGACAATATGTGTACAGTACTTTAGTTTTAATATCACAATGTCAGTCATACACATCAATAGATTTCTTGACAAATGGCAAAGCTTTGAACATTCTTAAAATATAGTAGTACACTCTTCACATTTAATTAATACAGTTAGTATTAGTTTTGTTCTGTGTTGTGGTCATCCTGGAAACCTGGATTGGTATAAACAAAGTTAATAACGAAATTAGTACCGAAAATTGCACTTATTAAAAAAATCAGATAAATGTGAAGTTCAATGATATGTTTAACACATATCTAAAACTAACCATCTAAGTACTGTTAACTATGTTTCCACATTTTAATGCGAACAAACGTATACTTGAGTCAAACACTCAAGAAATTTAAGAAATAAAGAAGTAAACTTTTGCCCAACGAACCGTTATGTACAATAATATTATGTGTCCAATTGTAAATGGCATGTATATATACAGTTTCTAAGTTATGTATGAACATATGATTTCATGAAACACTATGAACGGTGTTAGCTATGAACGTGTTATACAAATACCTGAACATAATGTAGTGTGGCAATTGTACATTTTCAAATTAAATGGAAATGCACCAATGCGTTTCAACAAGACGTTATAATATTAATAGATATTAATAGATAAACGGACACCGTTTAGCTTGTGGTCAGGTGAATAAAAATAAAGCTGTAAAACACATATAACCATATTGTCATAAATAAAACACACACGATACACACACATCAAAGATTGCACTGTGACATATGAGTAGGTAAGGCTTAACACATAACAGTTCCAAGTTGTGATATTGACCAATGAAACAACAAAACTAATTAAAACAATTACAGGGTAGCATTCGATCATCTGAAGTATACCCCTTTCAAAGATGAGAATTGTATGTAACTAATCCGACAAAGAAAGCCATTCTCTGTTTGTCAATGCTATAACGTGTTCGTGTTCTTTGGGTAGCAGGCATTATGCAAAGTAATCGATCTCTGAAATCATATGATGCGTACGGTCTGTTTGCAACTGTACTCTTCCCTTCTCTTGGCCTGACATTATCGTGTTCAGCTACAACCTTTCCATCACTGTTAAGGAAATACAGTTTTCCATTACACGCAACTGCATATTCATCATCTTGAGCATCATACCAGGCGCTGCGAAAGTGATTTTTAAATCCACCTGGAAGTTTGACACTGTACGTAAATCTTATGCCAGAGTCAGGTACCCCATAACACGTCATTTTACAAGCATTGTCGTTTATACGCATCATAGTCAATCTTACCATGGATGCCTTCAATATCACCAGAGGCTCTTCTTATACAATTTGCGAGCACTTTACATTCCCATTTGAATATGTTAGCAAAAACATCCTCTCCGCAACGTCATAGTATACTATTCTACGTGTAAATATATAAACTCGTTTGTGCTGTCCACTTCCTGTTAACACAACATGATCTGCTCCCTGTTATTTCCGAAATATGTATGTAATCGTTAGATTTGATTTCCGTTAAAGATCTGTTATTGCGCAACCGCATGTCAGGAATGACACATGCTTCTTGAACAATTGTTTCATGTATGAAAACTTTCCTTTTGATATAGGCGAACTCCACTTTTACCTTTTCAAATGAAACTTAGAAAACGTTTTTGTGCGCTTTTTATATCTGGCGTTTCAGTCCAGGCATCCGATGCATTTTTATCGTCCGATAATTGATTCGTAATCTCTATGCCTGATGAATTAACTTTGTTTGTCTTCTTCACATTATGCATTATAAAACTTGGAGGTTGCCAAGTCATCTTTAGCAATGGTGTAAAAGGCCAAAGTGTCCCCAGCCTCTGCAAATAAAAGACAATGATTAATCACAAACATACTAATCCGGAAGGCTGAATTTGGTCATCGACTTTAAATGTCTTTAGGAAATTATAACTGTGTGACACTGGATCTGAATAATAAAGGGTGTATACTATTTAACACAGCGTTTTGACTAAATGTACACTAATTCAACGTATAGTGTAATTATTAAAATACGTACATGTATGTCTTTTTAAAAATACACCACTTTGTAAAATAAATACCAGTGAAGTATATATAATATTAGTAAAAAAATACCTGCTCGAATATTCTCTTTTCTTGCAGCGCCAATCTAAAGTGATGAACATAACTGCCGTCCAGGAAAAGAATTTGATATTCGTTTCCAAAGATAACTATAACAAGCCCACCTATGTCCACATTGCAATCACAGTTCATACATCATACTTTAAACATGTGGACATGGTAAAGATGTACATACTTGTCATTTGCTTTACTTGCAGTTTTGCAGGGCCTTAAAATGGGGTTTAACATTTAAGTACAACTCTGCATTTATATTCCTTATAAACTATGCATGTGTGTGGGTCACAAGAAATAAATGAATACAGTTTGTGTTAAAAAACATCATAATTTTGATGATTATTCTTTAAAGAGTAATGGAAGTTTCATATGGAATTTTTCATACATTTCGGTCAATATTGACCAACAATGTCGCACATTTTCAAACACGACATGAAATACCAAAACATGAATAATACTTAATACAACAAAACTAATTGTAAACAAACACTATAACCAATATAAACATGTACTGTTGCTAAATGACAATTTTAGGGTTGTGTATCGGTAACAGATATAGCGCGTATCGATACTTTAGAATCAATATTTATATTGTAACGAACACAATATTAATATTGTCACCAAAAGCAAAACGTTGTTTCAGAAAGAATACTGGCATGAAAGACGACGAACACTATATATACCTTAATTGCAATTGGATCATCATGTTATTTGTTAGGTCTGCATTGATACAAATATAGTATTGATACACAGCAATGCGGACATTAATATAATTGTATCTGGTTAACGGCAGGATGTTTATTGCAAACACACAAATACTAAACTTTTCTAGTTTGTAATTTTGGTGAATTCAGTGGTACTGCCAAACCAAGAAGTAAAATCATGTAATTAATATAATAAACACGACACAAGCTTTGTTTTACAGTAGCCTTCATTATTATAATAAAATTACTTAATTTATTTATATTAAATCGTTTTAGCAAATGGAGTTTAAAATGTTATTTTTACAATATTTAAAACAACATTACTATAAGTTATATATAGTAAATCGCATACATACTAAAAACGCTAAAGACTAACACCCTATTTTTAATGTGTTTATATGTTTTTATATGTCTAAGTAATATGTTCATCTTCGACTATTTTAGACGTTATTAATTTTGTAAAAAAGTAAAAAAAAGTTTAATTTATTTAATTATATGTTTCAATTCAAATTGGTCGACAATGTATCTAATACCCGTGCATATATTTAGATGCATAATACATTCTAACAAGTTGCATGCGTCATCGTTAAAAAATCCGCAATACTGTCCCTATAAGCTGATGTATATTGACTGACATAATAACAATCGCCTTTATGTGTACACATCTCTTCATCAGTTTTACACTGTGCAACATAGACGGTTTAACGTTTTAAATATAAAATACATGCATAGTAATATAGTGTTTTATACAATCGCATTTGAATAGCACATGTTTTACTGTTAAATGGCATTAATTTACGCACGTGCTTGGACATACACTTTTGTATACATTACTAATGTAAAAAATGCATTTAAGCACCAAAACACACAAACACAAACTTTTAAACAGTTTACGGTTGTGTTTTTAATATGTAGTTTTAGGATTATCAGAAGTTAACTTTCGGTTTCAAAATGGGTTTTAACTTTGTTTAAATCATAGTCGATTTACTTTTGAGCTGAACTACAGCCATGGTACAATGAATGACACCTATACCAAAGATAACATACATTATTTACATACGTGAATAAGTATATGTCTATTTATAGAAACAACTCACGTGTATATCCAGACAGCGATTGCTACATGTAGTGTCGCGCGATAAAAACGCAGCAGATGTATCAGTGCGCATGTACCGAAGAGCATAATTTACACTAAATAGACCCTTTTCATATATCCGTTATTGAGTACTGCAGGAGTTGTATCCCATGATAAATCGATTCGAGAACGAGGCTGACGATGTATTGGCTGTAGTTGTCCATAATGGAAAATAATGTTCAGTGGAGAAAATGTTGAATAATTTAAACAATGCTGTTGGTTTTTTTTTTCTTAAACTTTTCTCTGTTTTATTCACTAAATCAGGTATACGTGGATATATTTCCAATACTTAAGTTATAATGCAAATAATGTAACACTCACAACATAGCCAAATCTGCTAACGGAACAATGTTTGAAATGATGATTATGTTACTTTATAATTAGATCTGAATGTTTACTGATTGAAATAAGTCTATAATTGCTGAATTAATTGCAATTTTCATAATTAATTAATTATTTAATTAATATTTAATTAACAGAAACAGTTCGTTTATTTCGGATTCAGTGTCAACTGGGGTAATTATATACTAATAACAGCTTGAAAGTTACGAATAGCATTATTATTATTATTATTATTAGTATTATTATTATTAGTAGTAGTAGTAGTAGTAGTAGTAGTAGTAGTAGTAGTAGAAGTAGTAGTAGTAGTAGTAGTAGTAGTATTATGCAGTTTGAGCAAGAAAGTGATTGCCGGGAGTATGTTTTTTTGTTCATTCGCGTGAAACAACTTAAGAATTTTACCGAAATAATCAGAATTAATCAAATATGTTCTTCCTTTGTATTCTCAAATGATACAGAACAAAAACAATCAACAGATATGACTGATAAACAAAACATCATTATTTAATATCAAAACATTGAAAGTGTTAATGATCGTCATTTGTCTTCAAACTGTGTCTACCATCACGTGTACATTCCATTTATAAACTGTTATGATTTCAAGCAAATGATCAGCGTAATTGCCAATACAATTAAGTTTTTGTTTTAAATAAAGTGTTGTTGATTTTTTTTTTTAATGATGGTTACTTCACTTGTTATCAAGTAAATTCATGAAGTCTGTGGCACAGCTGCCGAGACAATAGCCCGTGTATTACTTCACTAATTGGTATGCACTTTGATAAAGTAATTGTGCCATATGTTATTTTAAAATTAGGACTTGTGTATACACATTCTGGTTACATAATAATGGTAATGTGCTTATACAAAATTATGAACTTATTATAGATTAAACCAGGTTTGAACAATACGAAGTCTGTCAGTCTCAGAGAAAGTACCTAAGTTTAAATTGTTTGTTATTATCTTCCATTTTTTGCGACCATATACTAATTAAACTGAATCTCTCTTATCATATATCATAATTATATTGTATACCATGCAATTTTGTTTATTAAGAAGTAAACTACGTGAATATTTATAACATTTTAAAAGTAATAAACTGTAAATGACAACTATGCAACCAGTATTAACCACTATCAATACATCGCGAGCCTCGTTTCGATCCGACTATAAATTATTGTTTCGTGATAATCGCTAAACATGGGAATGTGAAACTATTATATTATCGCATCGAGTTGTTTTATAGATACTTAGTTTTCTTATCGCGCTATAAAAGAAGACCAATTTAAAACCACTCAACGATTTGCTATATGGGAACTACAATAAAAGAACAATAAATGTATTCACCTACTTAAACATAAAAATAGAAGTATTATCTTACTTACATGTTAACATATGTTATAAAAAGTATTCACTCACTTAACCATTATAAATAAAAAAAATATTCACTTAATTAAGTCTAATCAATACGAAGTAAACACTTAGTTTATCATAACTAGTAATATATACTTTCTTAATTATCAGTAATACGACGTATTCACATACTCAAGTTATTAATAACATGCGTTCACATATTTAGCAATAATAAATAAGAAGTATTCATTTACTTAAACAGGCCTAACAAGAAGTGTTCACTTACTTAATCATAATGTGATACAAAAATTAAAAGATTACTTAAACAGTATTAAGATATACAGTAACTTTATCACAATTGACATTATTGTTGGTTTATACATAAAGGACACATAAGACAAATGAAGGCATGTCTACAAAAAATGAGCAAAGACTTCCAAAAAATATATGTTTACCTTTATATTACTGTGATATACAACATGTATCTTCAACATATCATACACGTAATCGCAATTCGAAACATTTCGAAGTATTAGCACTACCATGCATGAGACAATAGGCAACATATATTCGTCCACATTCATAACAGTTCATCATTGTTTTTAAACGTGATGTTGACGTGAAAAAAATATACTGTTATTTGTACTTTAAACTTACCGTAGATGAGCGAAGTGTTTCTCAACAATGCATCGGTGTAGCCCAGTTGGACAGTGTCAGTTTACTTTTAAAATATTAGTATGATTAATGTTGAGAAACCACTCTACGAATTGCTACTTGTGAAATAAAATAGCAAAACAATATGCTTCTTAAAATAGAAGTATACTCTTACTTACATGCTTACATATGTAATACAAGGTATTCACTTACTTAATCATAATTAATAAAAAAAATATTCACTTATTTAAATCTAATCAGTTGATTATACTGGTGTCAGTATATTTGAAAATAGTATTATGATTAATGTTGAGAACGTTAAAAACATCCATATTAAGAGAGAAATTTAAAACATAAATAATACTTTGATGCGCATCGAACTATTAAATACATGTATACACAGCGTCTAGACGAGTCAGATCGGTTGATGATGTCTTATGACGCATGTCTTATTGTCTCATTCAAAACCAAATGTGGCCGTTACTGTATTATAAACGGTTCTGTATCGATAGAAAATACAGTTTTCATTTCTCAATAAGATAACTTTTATTTTCGATGTTGACTTGCATTTATGTCATAAAAACGGTTAGTTTTTGTAAGTGGGTAACACAAGAGACTTGAAATAAACATACAAAAAAAGACAGTCCCTTTTTAACTAGAGTTTAATCAATCGTTTGATTGACCTTATAAATGAAATTGTACCATTTCCAAGTGTGTGCTTGTTCCGTTCTACCCTTGATGTCAGTCAGTTACATTTATATAGATACTTCAGTGCAATGCAAACTTAATATATCCGTTACAAATTGAAAAGTTAATCCAGCTCGTTCATATGTCATTAAATCCCATTTGATAGTCAAAACGTGATCAATACATTAAACTACACTACGTATATGCAATTGATATAGTGTTAAATTGTATGAAATGACAGAGTTTGAACAGCTAAATATCATGATCTTGAATATGCAGTGCAATAAATTATATAATCGCTTGCATATATGGAGTGGACTCCATCAATGTTTGACTTTGAGACGATCTTAGCAACACATATACTTTTGTGTTGAGTAGTCTTTTAGAACGAGTTGTACGACATTTATGTCGTTACACGGAACTATTTGCAGCAGCATTAAGCGTATGGTGGTAAGCATTATTCTCCTATTTACAGCCCAGTTCATGTGTCACGGACTTGCACTCCCAGCCTGTTTGAATGTTAGGAAGAATGAAACCGTGAAGGTTTCGTATACCATTGTCCGATTTTAGTTTCTAAGTCGCAATATGTATAACCATTAGATAGAGAAATATATTTCTCTGTAATTATCATTATTATCTTTTATATTCTGGAAAGTAATTTATATTTACAATTGACATGACCAAGATTGTAATAGGAGTTTGTTTGCTCATTTTTGCGATTGGTAAGTGTATTTGCTCATGCTTTCACATAACTGAGATGTTCATATGTCTTCACAAATTATAAGCATATACCATATACGCAGAGGCAGACGTTTATACTAAAGTCATAGTGTCACGTTTTCGTCGCCTCGGTTAGCTACATTGTGCAACGTGGATTGTTCGTAGTCTGACGTGGCCGCAACGCGCCTAAACATGGCAATAGTTATACGTTATGTAGTTCAACGTAAACGACACTACCGAATTTTAAATTCTGTTAATTTATACAATATGCTGCGTTATTTGCTACTTTTAAATTACGATACGACTTAAATCACTCTCGTTATTGGTATTTTACTGCTTTCTTCCAGCAATGCTACGTAATGACAGGTTGTGGTTCGTTGCCAATGCAACGTAGCGTAGCGATAAATACGTTATACATAGAGGCTCATCGTAGTATAAAATAAGGATGACTTGACAGAACGTGATTGTAAAAAACGTACTAAAACGGCGAGTAATAACCCAGTCATGCATGTAGTTTCGCGTTTACGTCGCCTCGTTTACGGAGTTAAAGGAGGCCACAACTTGGCAGGTGCGTTGTTAAACGTAAACAGCAATTCAGAATTGTAAACATGTTCAAAATACTGTTATGTTATGCCATAACGTACTAATACGTATTTCGACACGTGGCACAACGTAAAACAACATGGCCCATATGTGAACATAATAAGTCATGTGAATTACTACGCTATGCTGCATTATTCACAACGTTTAAACTGCGATACGCCACCTTCACTCTCATTTTTGTTACGCTTAGCTGTTCTCTGTCCTGTGTTTCTTCACGCAAAGCTACGTTATGCGTGTTGAGGTTCGTTGAAATTGATGACAACTTGCCAGACCGTGAGCTTTGAATACAAGGTACCGACTAAAACAGCGCTTTATAACGTGGCAATATTACTGGGCCATTATAACGTGACACAATGGATGTTTTAATGTCATGTTTTGTTATGGAATGTGTGGCCTAAATGTGAACTATGATACTATGATAATGTATTGATAGGACAGTTCACGACTCTTAAGTATAACTCACACCACTTGTAATAAGCGTATACATGTAGATCTATAGGTATATACATAATTGGATGCATACATTCCTTACATTGCATATTCTAGACACGTCACACATTTTCAGAAATACCCATAGTTACATTTTACAAGAACAAAACTTACAGCATGTACTATTTAATTATGTTGATAAGAGGTGACGCTGCAGTAGAAAACGACATATGGTGCTTTATTAAAGGTAGGTGTTTGAAACGTGTTTAAATTATTATGTATGTCTACGCATACAAACATTAAATAATGATACAATGCAATATAGAATATATAATGCATTTATAACTGAACAAACAGTTAACGGTGTGCACAACTGTTATGATGCATATATAAACACATAACTTCGTTTACGGACAGACTATTTCATAAATGATAACAATTGTTACATTTAGAAAGAACACGTAAAACGATGTATATAATGAATGTGTAAAAATAATTAAAGTAGAACCTCAATCTGCGTCGTCTCTCGTAAAAAGAGAAAATACTATAAAACATAAATATCATTAATTGAAGGCAAATGATCATGGTCAGTACTGCGATGTACATACATGTAGCACACACAAACAAAATGACAGAAAAAATATTCAGAATGAGATCATATCGCACTGGTAAATATCAGATTAAGGCCCATATCTGGCTCAGAACGCATCAGATCTGCTGATTTATATAAGAACACTGCATATTATTTTCATCTAGACCTAAACAATTTATACCGCAATCCGATCTGTTGATTTATATAAAAGCACTGCATATAATCTAGACCTAAACAATTTATACCGCAATCCGATCTGTTGATTTATATCAAAGCACTGCATATAATCTAGACCTAAACAATTTATACCGCAATCCGATCTGTTGATTTATATCAAAGCACTGGATATAATCTAGACCTAAACAATTTATACCGCAATCCGATCTGTTGATTTATATAAAAGCACTGCATATAATCTGGACCTAAACAATTTATACCGCAATCCGATCTGTTGATTTATATCAAAGCACTGGATATAATCTAGACCTAAACAATTTACTCCCATTGATGCAGGGATAAGTTAAGCACACGTTAATGTACGTTAACTTTGTCAAGCAGGAAACATGTTGTTTTTTAATACGTTGTCATAAATTGACTAGTCAACAATCAAAGCACTTGTCTCCATCAATTACAGCATATTTTGAGTTTCGGTTGCTTTATTACGAGCGAAGCAACGAGGAATATGATCCACGTATCACAGTTTACAAAAGTAAGAAACTTTCACGCACAACATGCATATATATATATATATATATATATATATATATATATATATATATATATATATATATATATATATATATATATATATATATATATATATATATATATATATATATATATATATAAAATTGCAACTGAGTTATACTCAAAAGCGTTTAAAACCTTTAATGTAATAAGGACAATTGCTAAATGAACTATGTGTTAGCTGACGGTATCACGGCGATTACGGAATAGTGTTAATGTAAAAAGAAAGACAATTGGGTGGTGAGACGAATACCATGAACATTATTATAGCGAATACGATGGATATGTACAGAACATCACGTATCAAAATACATTCTAAAAATAATTAATGACGTTTTATAAATTCCTAACATGATAAAGCATTTTAAACCATGACAATCACGCTATAAATAAAACAAACGCATACAATTAAAACACCACAATGAATAGCAGCAGTCGTAATTGACCTGTGTCTGTGTATTGTTAGCAAAAATATGTCATACAGGTACCTTGGTTATATCTAAAGCACACATTCGAATTAAAACGCATGCCAACATAACGCAGAGAAGTGAACACACGACCAGTACGGTTATCATCAAAGCTCGATTGGCAACAGTATCATTTCCTTAATGTACCATTGCTGCTGAAATGTGCGAAAGTTTATTGTGATTTGATCTACGGTCAGCTTATTTTGTTTGAAATATATTCTTATAAGACAGTGGGCGTTTTAATACTTCGGTTGAGTGTAGTTGGTTTTTTTTAACTGTTACAGTTAATGATGTAAAAAAATGTATTTACTGTATTCTGGAAAATACATTAAAAGTTTACCATTTTCTGAAACTGTCGTTAAAACGTGGCGTTCTAACCGTATGATGCCATCCAATATCTATGCTAGCAAAGTTGCTTGTATTACACGTTTCAACGCATCTGTATGTTCCAAATGTATCTTTATTAGGATGAATAATAAACAACATTCCCCCGCTTCAAGGATGTTGTATGCGGTAGTGGTATCCAAATGTTGCATTCGATAGGTGGCATACTCGTATTTCTGTAAAGCACTCAGCCAAATTTAAAACTGGATTCGTTTTTTCACCAATAAATTGAAAGGTAATCTCATTGTTTGAATCACAATTTATTATTGCACACGATTTTTCAGTCAAAAAGTTCAAACGTATTAAATTATTTCCAGAAGAAACTGTTTTCACTTAAATAAAAGAAAGAACATTGCAATCATTATATAACGGCATTGTGTCAGTCAATACGTAATGTGTCTATTTTGTCCAATACATACATACACTAGCAACAAACAAAATTACATGAATTAAACGTGCTATTATAATAACTTCCTTGTGGTAAATTGGATTTTATAAACAAAACATATTACAATAACGATTTAAATCAGAAATGAAATAGTTACCTAACAAACTGAAAACAGTGGGTAGGGACCAGCAATATAAAATCTGAAAAATATGTAGTACACAATACCATAAACCACAAGTTATTTAAAAACATTCGATGCATCAGTATAATGTAAAATAACGAATGAGAAAACATTGCATCCAGATGAGAGTGATGTTAAACGAGGTCGAAGTCCCGGCGCCTAAGCGCCTTCCATTTATTAGTTAATTGGGAATTTCCGGAAAACACCGGTTGCTATCTGTAGGCCCACGCACGGGCTATATTACCACGCGCGGGGTATATTACATTGCAAAGAAATGGAAAATTAACAATTATGCGGGGACGGGTATATGGGAGTTTACAATGGGAACACAAATTGAGGTATTATTAGGTACACTGTTAGTAACTGAAGGTGAATGGGCATTACAGCCTAAATGATTTCATACTATGAGAGAGCGCAGCCCCTGAGGATGTATATCTCTGTTACCAACAGTTTAACGAATATATCTCGCCGACTACATTTCACTGTTTTGTAAAATTGATATTGCTTGAAATTTAACGAAATACATATTTACTAAATAACACAAAACACATACCATGATACCAGGAAAATAAACCAAATGGCGTCATTAGACTGCGTCATTACACTTATATGGGGTACTGAAATTTATCCGTGCTGTATGAAAAATGCCCAATGGTCATGTGACCGCTCTTAGCCAATCGGTTAGCGTCATTTATGTAGGAGGTGATATCTAATAATATCCAGTATAGGGTTTTTTATTACCCTAAACTGATTAACGAAAACTTTTCAGCACACATATTAATACATATAAATATCAAAATCACAAATATTACCTTGAATCCCATTGCTTTTGTGTACTTTTGCTTGAGTCGTGTTTCGTTTATTGGGATGAACGAGGAAAGTGTTTCGTTTATTGGGATGAACGAGGAAAGTGTATGTAACTTCCGTTGATTGTAGAAAAAAAAACCCTACACATTTGTAACTGTTAACATAGACAAATGTGTGTTGAATATGCAGGTTATTAGCGTATCCTTGTGCGATTGTTGAGGTTGTATTTATGCAATTCACATGTATTATCTTCTACGACATGTTTAAACAATTACATCCAGATTATGATTCAAAATTACACTTTCGACAACGAAATGGGATGGTGACGTACCTTTACTGATTAATAAATAGTAAGAAATAAATTAATTGTAAAGTAATCCCGTTAATTAACAGAAAAATAAACAAAGAACGCCATTCATTTATTGAGACTATACTAGTTAAACTCCTGTCGAATAAATGAAACTAAACGCTACAAATTATTATTTTAGTTTTCATCTGACAAATTCTATTGTATTTGAACAATACGTTAAACAATCAATAACCATTGTCATTTGATTGAAAATATGTATTTAGTACCTCTATTAAATCAAACATACAGATATAATTTGATAACCATTAATTCTCTCACCCGATTATGCATTTAAGTATAGATACATGTCCGGTTCATTCAGCGCGTCAATCAGTCCAATGTGTTTTCCTTTGGTATTCACGAAGCGTTGAATTCAGATGTATCGATTTAATGATTAAAAACATTCTTAATTGCATGTTCATTGTTTGCATTCTCTTTATTATTGACAATTTCATCTAGCAGTTCAAATTAATGTCAAAGAGGTCCCAACTCAGAAAAAAGGAAAACCGAGGCAAGCCTAAAGCCATAAAAATAACTAAATTGGTCAAACCCAGAATGCTCAATTTAAAGTGTGTTCCTTTAGCTTCGTATGTGTATGCTTATGCGCAATATAAGTTTTATGAGGAGACAATCGGTTTGATAAATACTGTTGTATACAAAAACACCTATCGTCCAAATAAAACTGTTCATAAACGTAAGCTGTATTTATATCGTGGATTTAAACCGAATACTTGCCGTTAACGTTCGACATAATGTGCGACATTCTTAATAAATATGTAAATGAAGCATGAGGACGATCATTTGGTTTCGCCTCGTTCAAAAGTTTGTATCCAATTATTAATGCAAAAACAAGTCATGCTATATCAACACGTTTAAGAATGTGGACTGAACACAGTCAACTCTAGTCAACACATTCGGAACTATAGAGTCTGACATGAGCATATGTTTTCTACAAACTGAGTGTAGCTAGTAGTCAAAATGCTCAAAAACACTATCAGTTACACTTGACACCATTGACTGACACGCAACAGTTTTCGTTTTAACACAAAACATATCAAAATATGAAGCCTGCTCTACTAATATACGGCAAAACACAAATATCGAAAACGTGTAGGACGCTACGCAAAACAATCAGCAGCATGACGTAGTCGGAAAGCTCGTGATTTATCTGTCCGACTGATCAACTCATGATTGTGTTCACTTGGATTGAATAAACCTTCGTCAAAGCAAGCTTGGTGGCAAAAGTAATGGTGATGTTCATATGATTAGTGGACCTATACCACGCGTTTCTGTAATTGTTATAACTGAAATGCATTCCATGTGCTAGCATTGCTTTAATTATTCAGCTGTGTCTGTTAATTGTAATGCACGTGTTCATTCCAGTTGGTCATTGTCAATAAATACATGAATAATTTACGGACTTAAAACGTTATTGTTGAGTTGGGCATTTCTATTCATGTTTATATAATGAGTCATGGCCATAATTGTGTGGTTAAAACTACCAACTCTTTCCTATGGCTTGTGTCAGTTGCAGTTAACAATAGTCTAGTAATGAATCATTAAGTATATTTGTGTGTGCCTTTTGATCACGTTCGCTGCTTATGCTTTAAATGTTCTAAATGTTCAGTTTAATGATGCACATAGTTCATCGAAAGAAAAACAACTTAATTTTGAGATTTCGGGACCACAAAATACATATGCATGTATTTGTTAACAGATCTATATTAGGTTAAGATGCGTTGGTTACATAGATGTCTGTTGCTTAAATGCTAGACAGCCGTGTTTATTTAACATTAACAGATAAGTTATTATAACCTTATAAACAAACGTACCCAAGGAGGTGTGTGTTGCCATGATACCTGATGTTAGGTTTAGTAACATGAAGAGTATAAAATAAGCTTAATCTTTCTAAAGGTGTTGTACTATTGACTAAAAACTGATGCAATACCAACCAATAAAACGTTTCGAATCGTCACTCTCCTGAGCACACACGCGATCATGTTTTCCACATGTCAGTAACTTATGTTGTTCATCATTATGCTTAATACAAATGATATAACGGTTTACTTTATTTGTGCGCAACAATACGACGCACCTTTAAGTCAAAATAGACCACATGAACATTGTCTTAGACGGAAATTATTCATCTTTTAATTTCTAATTTTCATAATTTAGGCATTAATATGTTAAGTCGTGTTTATTTGTGAGTAGTCTTGTAGTATAGAATCAAGTGTATTTACAGATAAAAATATAAGCTACATTAATCATGGATACATTGTCAATTGGTGTATGTTTCATCTGTTTCACGACTGGCACGTGCAAGTATCAGTTGTGCATAGTGTACGTACGAGCCTTGTCACTATATATGAAATACATAGTTGCTTTTCATAAATTACATGATAACGTATTGGTTCGTAATTTACATTTAATTGATTTAAATCATATGGGAGTCTTTATAGATGTGAATACATGTTTGTATACACATTTTGCACTTAAAAAAAATCTTTGAATATTGACAGCATGGTGTGAGCAACGTATTTATTTATGAGTAGTGAATCCCACCGCATTGGACAACTCCTGATGGCACTAATATCAGCATGTCATGGAAATACTATGTGTGCACATACTGTTCATACTATTGCTCAGACGATACACATTGGCACTATATGTGAAATATAGTTGATATCACTGGTAGTTGTACAGAAATTACCGATGTCATCAGAACTGAAGACAGAATGGAAATTAAACGTACAACAGTGGATCACAATGAACGTATCCCAATGATGGTTTTGTCGCCTATGGCTGACATGCTTCCTCTCTCTCACGACGTAATAGCAGAACATGCCATCGAATCAGAGAGTGCCAGATATGCCGATTCCCGAGAGGTCAGTTTCTAAATGTGAGTGAACTATACAGCTCTATTTAGACTCAACAACTGCGAGATTCCCTGTACTTCGTTTGTTGAATATAATATTTCGTTGTGTATGCTTTTGAAGACGTGCAACCTATAGACTGGTATATCTATATATGCATAATACTAACTAAACTCTTTACTATTTTGTTATGTACTTCAACAAAAAGCAGATTTTTTCTCATTACCATGTTGATTATGTCTGGCACTAATATAACAATTCCTTTGTTTTAGTGGAATATGATGAACGAAAAACCTGACTTTGCCCTATGAATAAATACTAGAATCCTATTAATGCCTTAAATAAATCACTAGTTTTTAAAGTCACAGTTCATTTACTGTAATTGAACACATCTTAATTTGGCATTAGTTTTAATAAAAGTTAATAACGTTTATTCGACAGAAAACTGTTTTTTTTTTACAAAAGGAACTTTATAAAGTATATGTTCGAAAATCCTTGATACGAACGGATTATACACTACATGTAATGCACAAGCTGGTTTAATCGAGAGGCATCACCAGCTATCGCATACAGATAAATATACGAATTTTTTCGAAAGGTTATTATTTTACCGATTTCTTTGCGGGGTTTTGTACTTTGATCGGTACGATGTTCATTACAAACGAAACGCAAAGTTTTTTTTTATTAACACATTTCTGGACTGCTGCATAAAATGTGTGTTTCTCTAATGGTTTGTTCATAAACATGTTTTTTTCTAACGGATCATTTTTCGGGATTGATGTTAATGCAAGATTCTTATTATGTTTGTTGTATTGTTAAAAAATGACATTGATTTTATTTGTGTTATTAATATTCAGACAGTGCCATTTTATGGACACATTAAAGACGTTTGCGTAACTAAGATGAACTTGCAGGTATATAGGGCAAACTTATATTATATCCTTTCTTCTTTCCTTTTGTTCTATTGTTGTCTTTCTTCTTTATTTTTCGTGGTGATAAAATTGGTACAAAAAATACATGTATCGATTCGTCCTGGTTCTCACTTGCATTTTTACCGACGTTATAGTGCGAAATTATTAACTTGACACTCATTAATATTCGTGACAAGTGTGTTCGGTTGTTTGTGTTGTTTAGGAAGAGTTTCTGTTATAGGAATTTATGTTGATATAGATTAAAAAGCATAGGTTAAGGAATGTCTGTCCTTTCCACTGGGTATTCCATTATGTGTGTTGATCAACAATAAAATATTTTATCCTTATCTGCACTTTTCTCTTAGCTGACTGAGCAATGGCTGAGTGCACTGTTTCAGTTGCAGCAGTGTATTGATCTCAGCTGATAAAGGTCGCCACTATGTGACCACATCAAGGTGCCAATGCACAGAAGTACAAAACCCAAGATTTGGTGGGTGGGGTCAAATTAAAAGGATTAAACTAGGCCTTTAAATACCTAGTTTAAGGAATGTCTGGCCACTCCATGGGGTATTCTGCTCAGTTTATTGGTCCACATAAAATCTCTTCTCATGATCTGCGATCTTTCTCTCAACATACTATACAATGTCTTTGTGCAATGTTTCAATATATCACTACCTTTGCAGCAGTGTATGATCTCAGCTGATACCACACTCTGACCACAGCAGAGTGCCAATCCACATGGGTATAATACCCCCGATTGAGCGGGGAGGTCAAATAAGGAAGAATTGAACTAGGCCTTTAAATACGGGGTAGCAAGAGTGATATTTAATGGTCGTGTGGTATAATTGCTAGCGCCGCACGCCATCGAACCGAGTTCAATTTCTTCTGACAGCAACCGTTTTTAAAAAGTTCAGAATGTTAATCTTAACGTATGCAGATCATAAAATATTAATTAAAATCGTATGACATTTTATTGTGTTACTTTTATGTTGACTTATTTTTATAGTACATTTACCCATTATGCAATTAATTTCACACACTCAATGACTAAATCGTGAACAACGTGAGTTCCAACCCGCAACAAAATGTGTAAAATAAAATGTTTATAAAATGTCCTTGCCGAGACTCGAATTCAAAACTTCGGAACGCTAGCGCTCAATCTGATCCACTACGCCAATCGCGCTTTACGATATCTAAATCATATCAATTTAAAATGTCAATACGCTCTTTAAATGTCGTAGTATCTATAACTAAATCCCGATTGAATACGGAATATTCATGAGTGTCAGGTTAATACTTTAACATGATAGCAAACAGCGTCGTTTATCAACACACAAACATGATTCCCCTGTTTTATGCAAATGGTTTAACCCAATATTTGCATGTGAATCGACTATGCACTACATCACCAGAAGTTGGTTAAACAAAGATAAATGTTCCGATAACAGAATAAAGTGGGTCATGGCTATAGTAGTACTGGTAAACAGTGCGTCGTTAAAAATTAAATATGAAATTTAAAGTGGCAGTGATTACCAAACGCATAAAACAACCAATCACTCTGAAACGAGGTATTACTTCTCCGACGGGTATATATTAGATTTTTCACTAAGGTATGTACATATAGTGAGTGACTGGTTTACGCATTCTGAAAAAAAAATCATATGTACTAGAGTTTGAGCTGGTGATGATGGTCGGTATTTACATAAGTCATCAAGGTTAAGTACTGAAAAACACCGCGTTGTCCTCTATATTTGCAAGTTACATTCTTTATAAACATAATATTTGCTTAGTTATTGTGTATATTGTTCAAATTCAGCCAATTGACGAACTATGTAACAAGGTTACATTTAAACTATTATACGCTGAGGTAATGTAAACATTAATATCTACATGGATAAACTTGCACAAAACCAATTTAGCAAATGATTCTGGTTTGAAGTTTCCCCACAACTGTCTATTTCTCACCTGTGGAAATGTGGCATTCCCTATAGGCGTAAATCAACAACGCCGTTGCAATAAGTAAAGCACCACTCCATTATTAAGTAACCAGCATAGTAAGTGGATGTATTATATGCATGAGAGAAATTAAAGTGCAGATATGTTGTTCGTTTCCCTTAGTCCAAACAAAAGTCATTCCCTACTAATTATTCACAGTTGAGTTGAAATCTAAATGAAAATCTAAATCTAGCAGAATAACCATCCGTTATGATCGACACCTTATACAACAGATTAATTATGTGTGTAACTAGATAAGGCATGCCTATACTCAGTGTTCCGCAGTGTTCCGTTGCAACTTAGATTAACAAGATTGGATGTCTTCATTAGTGGAGGCATGTGGATAGTAGAACTGTGCTTGAGTTCTTTAAAATACACGCCTCTAACAAACTTGTGCTATCTTATAGACACGCATACCTATCTGTGTCTATTTGAGTTGATATATTTTCCTCATGTGTTTATACAAGGAAATGCTGTGTCGTAATACAACGCTATGCCATTAAATGTGTAATATTGACATAATGTTCCTAGAGTTGTTCGACTGTAACATAGCTTATTTAGACCCGATAAACATCATTAGAATCAATATAAGCATTTATTACAATATATAAGACCAGGGGGTGCCACGTGTTGAACATAAGTTGTAACCCGACAATGTTTGCTCGTGGATACCGGTGCTCAGTTTGTTAAAATTAACACTCCATTGACGCCACGCAATGTATGACTGCTGTAATTCTTGTTCAAGCTATCGCAGAGTATTTTATAGTGTTTACATTCATTTGAAAACTGAGAAATGATTTCACGATCACAGTTTGAACAGCTAGTAAGTGTATGCACATTATGGGGATGGGGACCTGACTGACAGAGCAGTCATACTAATCTGGGTGGAGCAGCACACAATACAGCATTATATATAGTATTATATGTTAGTGTTAATTTCAGGTAATGTTAGAATCGACGTAATAATTATAACACGTAGTTTCGCGCAAATTATTCAATTGCTACGCATCTAACCTAGTGCCCTTGAATTATTTGACAACAAATTATGACATTACTGTAATTTTTTATGTATTTACTACCTTAATAAACACATGTTAACATTTATAATGATTAAATGAACGTCTTCTGCCCAAACGTATTCTCACATTGATTGTAAGTTAACACTCACTAGCGAACCAATTTGTATTTAAACATCAACTTGTGGTCGCGTTACAGCCAATAGAAAAGGTATTCACCTTATGTTAAATACAGTATATTATACGACAGACGTGCGTTATCTTTTGGGCATACATTCCGTTCTGCGTTTATCTAACTTATTTGAAGCGGATATATGATTATGCGATATCGCGTGCATTGCTGTACAGTACAAAATAACACAACACAAAAAAAAAACAATTTCACCGTCGTATTTAGACCATATTTGTCAAAGAAAAGTTTTGGTTATTCAGACAGATTACTATATTTATGGGGACAATTTAATATGGTACTTTGCTTAATTACATCACTACAGATAAACGTGTATGTTCAGCCGCAGTGCGGTTTAAACAAGGCCAACAGAAAAAATCAATGCAGTGAACCGTTTTACAAGAGGTGTGCAAGAAGATGTTCATGGAATGCACCACTGTTGGTACAACTACAAAAACTTGCCACGTTTAAATGCAAGTGAGAATCATTTAAACATGGACGCATCGATACACAGTTTAATCAGATAATCTTAATGTAGACGACTGCAGCCTGTTTATAAATATAGCATCTGGATTTCTCATATTTTCTGTAAACGGATATTATTTTAACATATTTTCAGTAAACGGATGTTATTGTCACATATTTTCCGTAAACGGATGTTATTGCATCCTATTTTCAGTAAACATATATTACTGTATCATATTTTTAGTAAATGCATGTTATTGTATAATATTTTCAGTAAATGGATGTTAATGTATCATTTTTAGTAAACGGATGTTACTGTATAATTGTTTTGGTAAACTAATGTTATTGCATCATATATTTGGTAAATGGATGTTATTGATTGATATTTTCAGAAAACGGATGTTATAGTATCATATTTTTTATGCACATATAACATTGTATCTCCTGATTATCCACTAAAGTTTATTCTATTGTACTACTGTGTGAGAACAAGCTGTATCACTGACCGGATACTGCTATTCTATTTCAATGTTTATCCCAATGAAATGCTTACCGGTTGACATAAAATCTGTGATTTATGGAGTACACCAGTAATACATCAATGCTAAATAGACGTGGAGTACGTACAGGCTCAGTTAGGTAAAAGAGATATAAAAACGATAGTACACATATACTGGTAGCGTACCCATATCATTCTACGCTCTAATTCTGTTTACAGTCATGCTGTGTCATAAGGATCAATTATTGTATCTCATAATGTATTATGCCACTAGGGCACAATTACATTGAAGATGTTGATCCAATATTTTTAAGCATGGTTTTACCACTGACTGATACACAAATTCACCCCGCCTACTTTCTGAAATACCATGCCCCGCACTGAAAAATTGTTTTAGCTCCGCCCACATTAACGAATATCACGCTACTGTGTCACGTGCAGGGATTGTTTAGTCCCGCCCACTTCTCGGAACTACTTTTTTGTAGGCGTAGTTCATTTTTTATTCGATGGTATATTTTGGGAAGATGAAATGCGTTAGGCGTAATGCCTACCATCAGGAAAGTGCTATGACTTACTGAGCTGTACCAGCCAAGGAGCTAGATCTTATTTCTGTGCCACGGAGACCAGGCCCATAAAGTACTGTAGGGAAACCTGCAACAAACCACGGAGTCCAGGGCCATAAAGTACTGTAGGGAAACCTGCAACAAACCACGGAGTCCAGGGCCATAAAGTACTGTAGGGAAACCTGCAGCAAATGCAGTTTGTAAACCTGTTTATATATGTTCCATGCCGTATACTTGTATATGTGGGTGTTACATTTCTGCCACCGAATAACTTCTATTGATGAGACTTAACGTATATTATTACTGAGAAAATGTTCAGAATGTATACCAAATAATTATATATATTTTCGTAATCGGTGTATAAAATATTCATGCATTAAAATCATACACAGGTCAGTTTGGCCTACCTTTATGTAGGTGTTTGTTTTGTTAAACTTATAGACAAGTACCCCATACCGGTAACACTCAACGCCTGTTCGGATCCCACAGAGTCGCCAAAAAATGCTACCAGCTTCACAAAGAAGTTTGTATCTGTAACGATAGATCCATCAGATCGATCTGTGATGGATATTGTGATAACCAATGCAATCAACGGAACGACACACACATTGATTGGTACGTTATTGAACAATCGGTGCGTCCATAAGTTCTACTGATGTATATTAAGTATTTCTTTGCGGGCAATTGTAGATACCATATGGGAATTTTAACCACGCCTTCTGAGGTAAATCTCGGACAAACAGGGTTGCGAGTATATGGAAGTTTTTTATCAAACAACTCCCTCAAAAAGTTAAGCCATAGCTTTGTGAATGGCTTAACACATTGTCAATGCTTTTTTGTATGGTAATTTCCGCTTGAATATTACATGTTTAACGCTGTACAAAGTTACCACAACCCAGCACGTGGTAAATCTTGTGTTGGGAATTATGGAAACTATCCCTTAAAACGTGTATGTATGATCTTACAACAGATATAGTGACATAAATACAATTAACCAAATAACGTTAATAAACATATGCTTCTTTTTAAATTGGAATAAAAGTTAAGAACAACCATACCTTTTTAACGCACAATAAGCTAGATTTTAATTATCAAATAGTTTTCGTTTGTACATATGGAAACTCAAATACATGTTTATTTATCGACTTGACAGTTGGTTAATGTTGCACAACACGGATGAACGATGCAAAAAGTCGACAACAATACTTGTTGATTAATTCTATATTGAATTATTTCCTACGAAACTTGTATTTTCACGTTTATCTGCTTATTTTGAAAATAATTTACATAAAATATCGTACATACACACTTTAACAATAGCTATTTGTGGCTTGTTTAAATGTTAGGACACACTCTTGAAAGGTTTACAGTCGTAAGATCATTTTATTTGCGTGTTTATCCTTTACATCGACCCAAACTATTGCACTTACAAAGGCCTACATCAGTTTGAATTTTCAAATTTAATATTGTGTGCAATTGACCTTAAGAGGAGATTTGATTGGTTATGTGTCTACCCATTCAGAAAGCTTGGACTTTATTGTTTGAAAGTGATGTCTTGTTAAACATTCGTATACTGTCACAGGTTTTTGTCACAGTTTGATTTAAGTAGGCGTGGTTATAAACACAAAAGCCTATCGGCACATTTTTGACGATTGATAACTTCACCAAATCATGATCTGACTTGCACATGTTTACATAAACGCACATTTTTATTCGGACGGTTTTACACTGTATACATACATGTTAATATTTTGCAATGGTTGCATTTCAGAGAAAGACTTCAACTCTTATATAAAGTTACTAGCATGTTTCCCTTTTCCATCGGCTATCGTGCATATTAATTTCATAACAATTATAAGAAACGGTTGGGGTATAGTTTTAGTTAAATGCTAGATCAGTACAGATTTTTCACTTACCCGCATGAATGATGCCTTTCAATCCTCACTAAATGCATACCTTAATTTAATATGGACCAAGTGGATTGTCTATATATATAAGTTGAATATATAAATAACTGCAAATGTATACAACTGTTACGATATATTGTTATATAAATCATTAATCATTCAAACCCTTACGATATATTGTTACCTTGTTACATTCCGGGATGGAAAACGGGCACTTTTAACGAAGCTGCTTAACTGAAGTAACCTGTTTCGTTTATGTATGATGCTTTAAATGAAAACTGGTGACAGAATACACATGTTGAACATCGGTATAAACATTATGGTGTTATTCCTTCATCCTTTTCTAAGTGTTTTCAAAACCTAATGAAAACATCTATTTTGTTCCTTGAAGCCATATGGGAATGATTCAAAACTAATGAAAATTCTAGTTTCAACAGAGATTCAAAGTTTATGGCAATTAGCTTATTCAAACAAACATGTATATATATATATATTAATATATAAACATTTATACAGTTTCGTATATGGCACTTGGAACATTGTTTCCGTTGATTATATCTGTGTTGTGTTGAAAAGATGCCACACTAAATATCACGTCCGTCTAGTATAAGCAACATACACAGAGACATGAACAATTGTGTCGTCGCCTGCATATTACAAAAATGAAACGAGTTATAGTATATTAAAACAAGTTTCAGGATGAAGCTGAAATCAGTCAGATATTTATGCCAGATTTAAAAAATGAAAATAACTATATATTCACGATTATTCCAGTTATATGTTCACGCCAAATTTGTAAAAAATAAGCCAGTACTATAATTACGCAATATGCACAAAAAGCTGATATCAGTACATGTATATGTTCGTGTGATATTCGACACAAAAGTTCATATTAAAACATATCTAATTGCTTGTGTTTTACACATAGGAAATACGAAATCATTGACCGTCGTAAACAATCCAACGATTATGAAAAGGAACTGATAAGACTGGTAAACGAATTTTAATTTACGACATGTCATTATTTTGTTGGTGGTGTATTTACAAACCCAAAGTGTTATCGGTAGTGGCAATATAAAGTATTGAAACAGTACGTGCGCGCTTGTGCTAGCACTTTAATAGAACATATGATTAATTCACGCAATGGTCAAAGTATTATAGTATATAGGAACAAAAACATGCTTGCGGTTATATAAAATCAGTGCGTGACTTAAAATCGTGGTCATTTTTGTATCATGGATTAACGCCACTTCGTAATACATGTAACTACATGTCTTTGTTATATAGTTCTACCCAGTGACGGCTTAATGTCTGTATTGTTTTTCATCACAGTAATAATTTAATTTCTGTGTTATTGTACTACCTTAAGATAACGACATTTTTTATTTGTTATTGTACTAGCTACTAATAACTTCTTTTCTTTGTTATAATGCAACATACAAATGACACATTTCTTTATACTTATTCAAGTACCTAGCAAAATTACATTTCGTTGTTTTTACATTACCCAGTAATAATTTCATTTCGTTGTATAGAACATAGGAATAGCTTCATTCCGTAATTACTATACTACTCAGTAATCACATTGCTTTATTTGTTCGTATACTGCCTAGTAATAACTTCATTTTTTGTTATAATAGTACAAAGGAATACATTTCGGCGTAAGTGCTGTTCCAATAAATAACTTAATTAACAGAGTTAATAACTCGGAATAACTTCGTTTAAGTGTTAGATTAGTTATTAGGAATAAATTCATTTAAATGGTAGTTTGGTAACTAGGAATAACTTCATTTCAGTTTTTTGGTAAAAACTAACTAAGAATAATTTCATTCCAGTTAAAACAACAGTTAGTAACATGGAGTATCTTCATTTCAATTTTAGTGTTGTTACATCGAATATCTTTATTAAGGGCTAGTGTTGTAACATGGAATATCTTCATAGAGTTGTTACACTAAGCTTTTTGTGCTACTGGGTTTCCTAATAAAGAAATTTAACATTTATGGAAGGCTTTCACAGTGGTTTCAGTTGTGAACACGCAGGTGCATCGTTTACTGCGGAGCCCACTTACTGTTGACCTTTCCAATACTTAGTCAGTTAAATATCTTCTCTGTTGTTCTCTTTTATTTGAAGAGTTTTATTGTATTACATAAACCTTTAGAAACTGACGATCACAATCATGTTTAAATGTTTACTGAAAAAAAGACAATAAAATGGTATATTATATACATGTACATGTAATAATATATTAGCGACAGTTTATATAAAGTATGATTTTATTTTGCAATACGTGCACCCTTGATATTCCTTTATCCCCCTACCCAAAGTAATATTTCAAACACATCGAATTTTGGGACGAATTTTGTATCATTATTACAGTTTTCAGCTATTTTATTTGTGCTGTATGCTGTGTGTTTTTTTCGAGGGGGGGGGGGTACTGTAGTACCCGAAGAAATCCTCCGGTATGGTGACCACTGGCCATCAAAACAAACTCACACACGTCGGCGCCTGGAATTGAACCCAGAATGCCGACGTGTTCCAAGTTAGTGTTAGTGTAAGTGTTCCAACCACTGCGCTAATCGGACAGATCATGGGTATGGTATATGTAACAAAGTATGGCATCGAACACTGCGCGGAGTTACACATTTCCTGACCAAGTGTCCACAACAACTATTTGTACAATAGGACAGCATAGCAATTTGCATATTCCTAAAGGTGTATAGTGAAAGTATATCAGTGGTCAACGCTCGCAGTAACAGGGGTCTACGTGCTTATGTTTTCACCAGAATTCTTTAAATAACATACATATAACATTATATCGGATGACATCCTACGTTTAAAAGGTGAAAATAGTCATAACAATACTTGTGGCTTGTGGCTTTACGAATATGGCTTATCTATTATCTTGAATATGTTGATAATATAACCAAGCATATAACAACATCGGATGCGATCCTTACAAGCGTTAAAACGGTTGTGAACATGGATATAACAATACATGGATAACGAATACGGCTTATCTATTCAATGATGGTATAACCATACAGATAAAAAAAACAACGGACGTATAACTTACAGTCCTTTACAAAATCGGAAGTAATGCCACTCATAAAACTTTAACACAAGTGGATGGACAAAAAATGATATTTTATGATAGTATTGGCTGCATAAGTAGTATAAAACAAAAGGATAACCGAGTTAATATCGCAAAAAAAAGCTGAATCCAGGTTGTGCCTGATGCAAATCTTGTATATGATAGCATGAGAGATAGTAGTTATCGCACAAAGGGACGCATAGTAAGCCGAATATAACGAGTAGTAATTTAAAGGTTTTGAATGGACGTTCTTAGTGAATGTGCGGCATTAATATAGTTGGATGAGAACACGTATGTTAACGTGCGTAACGTTTTCAATAAACGGTTTGCTGTAAAATAGTTCATAAAACACGATGTTGCATAAACTATTTTCAATGAGCAGTAAATTAATATTGAATAGTTTTTGCTTAATATATAATTGAGGTCGAAATCCCAAGATATGATGAGATACAAAACTTATTATCTCTGCATTGGAAAATTCAGGAAAGGCTTGTCGTGTAGACTATACACAACATTTACTGACGTTATCGTGAAAATGAAGATGCTGTATACCAAAGATATCAACACGGTGAGCACTGACAACTTTTGAATTTGTGTATGCAATCAGCCGACAAACTAAACGACTGAACTATTTAACTATCGACCGACGACATGGTGTCACCTCCTTAAGGATACTTTATATACGTTGTTACATGATCTGAAAATTAGTCATTGGATCCAAAAATGTGCTTCAGAAATCTACAGTGTAGGTTTAGCATTGTATTTACTTTCAAGGACTCAGAGACGCATTGGATATAACTGTCATTGGATATATATATAGTGCGCGAATCTTGAAATTACAGTTTAGGTGTTTTTCACATAATTTACTATCAATATCACATGGCTACATCCTAAACAACATGTAAATAAAAGTGCAGGTTTTTTTTGTAAACGTGCCCGCATTTGAATGTAATAGTGATTTACTCAGCAATATACATTGTGAGTTTTCCTATGCCTTTCATGACATTATAAATGAACATGTGACGATTGATCGTAATTGTGTTAATTATCAAACATGGTATTTGTTGTGTTTTTTATTGTAGAAAGACTGTACTACCACTACCTTTGAATTACGTTATAAGTGTTTAGTCATGAGAAAATTGTTTGTGTTAGTTTTGGCAGTTACTGTCATGATTGGTTTGTATAGCTATGTTACCTCAAAGCTCTCGCTATATGGAATTAAACCAAATACGAGTCACAAATATATCAAACTACAAGGTCGTGATATTTCGATGAATGTAAATACGCATGTTGTTGCGATAAGCAAGCCGTCAGTGAATTATGCATTCAACAAGTGCGATCGGCAAACCGTCTTAAAAGGTGAACTTTTCAATGTATCTCAGCAAGATATACTAACTGACTTGTCATTGGATATATTTAATACACATGAGTTTCTTTCCGTAAAACATGTGGGATTCTACGAACCCGAAAACTGTGAACCGGTGACACGTACAGCAGTTATTATACCGTATCGAAACAGGAAGCAGCATCTGAACATTATTATAAACAATTTGCACAGAATCCTACAGAGGCAGCAGCTTAAATACGGCATCTTTGTTGTTGATTTGCTATTACCGACTACATTCAATATTGGCCTTTTAATGAACATGGGATTCTTAATAGCCAACAATGTCAGCACCTACGACTGTTTCATATTCCACGACGTCGACCTGATTCCGTTGAATGACCGAATATCATACAACTGCGACGTGTCCCCTAAGCACATGTCCGCCTTTAATACGAAATATGCCAGGGTGAACATTGCCAAGGCTCTTCCTTATTCGTCCTATGTGGGCGGGGTTGTAAGCCTACGGGGCGTTGATTATAGGAAACTGAATGGCTTTAGCAACGCCTATTTTGGGTGGGGAGGTACAGATGATGACATAGAAATTCGAGCAAAGGCGGCACTGATGCCATTTAAAAGGGAAAACCCGAACATTGGTAGATACTATGCTCTACCTCACGAAAGAGATAGTAACAACACGGAAAACCTTTTAAAGGGATCTCTGTTGAAATCGGCGAGAAAGAGATATACGTTTGAGGGACTGAACACTGTACAGAAATGTTGTAAATGCGAATCACTTGTGTATAAAGATTTGTTTGTACATGTTATTGTTTCATGTGATGAAAATATTGCTATGACCCAACTTTTAACTTTGTGAATGAGGTATGGAATTATTCCTGAATGTAAATAGTATCACATGAATACTTATGTAACTATTGTGACATGTAAATAAAAATATGGTATAATGTTAATTTGTATTAAAATACATTATGGTCTACGCAGACCTGTGAGTTTACATGTGTACATCTTATACGTATGCACTGTTATGAAGATCTAGTGGTGTGCCCAAGCAAACATATAACACTTGTAACTCACTAATCTCTTAATTATGTTTAATTTGTACAATATTCATATATTGCAATCCACCAGTCGCTTTACTCACACTTTTTTTATCGTGGTTGTATACAAATACACTTATTTACAACACTTAACAATGGTAAGGAGGAGCTACTTTTTGGAAGTATTGCTTACAACACAATTGTGAAATTCATGCCGTGAAAGAAATGGCCTGACATTTTTATTGTGTGTCAGGCCTTCCGACCTGATGTTGTCTTTTAAAGAAATTATCACTATTGAAATAAAAACATTTAAAAATAATAAACAATGATAAATAACAGTTCGTTCACTGTTCCCGTATTCCCGTACACACATAGAAACATGATACGAGTTCGATGTATATCAGGTTGTTTTTGTGCGTAACAAACGTTCCATTCAATTGTTGTTTTCATCGTCATGTGCACTGCGAACACATAATTGCTAATAATATAAGTTTAGTTGTGATTTTTATTTTTTGTTCCCACTTAGGACTGAACAGTTTTCCAAAATATCATGGAAACTAAAACAAACTCTGGCCGAATAAATGCATGCTTAGACATTTCACTTGTTTCTAAATCGTTCAATCGTATCTGCTTTTGATTTACGTATTTCGTTTTTTGACATCATATCCACACTTGCATGGGTGAAAACGAAATTGACTGCTCTGGATCCATGAACGCAACCAAAATTAATTTCAATCCTTATATTTACATTATATCTGGGGTTATTTCATAGCACTCCTTTATATTATTTTTGTTTAATATGCATTTTAGTGCCATTCTAAGAGAAATATCACGCACAGCAGTTTTCTTATATTAACAGCGAAGTACCGCCACTTGTAACCGAACTACACAAAATAGAATGCAAACAACGATAAATAAAACTAGTTCCCTTCGAAAATGTCATTTTTTCATTATTTTACTTTTTTTTCTGTGACAAATGAAATTTAATGTAAACATTATGAGTCATAATATTATTGATTTTTATGGCATAAATTATTTCGTTACAAAACTCAAAAAGTAACTTAAAAAACTGCAAACATACCTGTGACATCAAGAAGTACTGCTAATTCGGTCGGTATAGCCAACAAGCACCAAACATTATTAATGCTTTAGAAAGATTAATATAAAATAAGAGGTGCTTTGTTAGTAAGAAAGTAAATCAACATCACGAATACTTCTCTACTGTACCACAGTTGAGTTCTGACACTTTAATATCACACAATTCATAGGCTGAGAGTTTAACAGATCCTGGATAGTCCTGTTTAATTAATAAAACAACAGATGGAGACTTAAATGCTTTTAAATGCATTAAAGCCACAACATATATCAACATGTTCAAATGCAAATGCAAAACAATCCACAAATGAAATCACAAAACAAGTGATGACGTGTATGCTAGGTCATCGATCAATAGCATTCACACGAGAGTATCTAAGCTCTTTGCTTTGCCTGGGCATAACTTGTGTTAGAAAGAATAGCATCTTAATATAAATCTTACAATGCATTTTTTTTCGTATTGTACAAGTTAAACAATTCATCATTATTAACTGTGATATAAATGCACAATAAATTAGACGATCTAAATGCATCTAGCAAATCGACACATCACTGCGAAATCAAATCCAGTTTAAAGCTACGTTCCTGAACCGATGTTACGTCATGGAGATTGTCTGTGGTCGCTTCTAAGAAAAGTACTGTTTACATAAAATATCATAACATGTACATATCACTTGCTAGCGAAATGGCTTTGTTTAATAATAATATGTTTAGACATTGCATGATAGAATACTCTCAAGCAAAGGTGAAACAAGTCAATTTGATTTTTGTAGAAGAAGAATTGGAACGAAATGTTCATGTATAGCAATTATAAACAATAAATGCAAAAAGAAGTAACATTGAACAGTATAAGACATCTTAGTTCATGTAAATATTCTTGTCGAAATATAATTTGCATAAAAATAGGACACACAGATATTAATACGCCGGTGATAAGGCATTGCGTTCATACGATTATGATTGCATACCCCTTCCATATTAAAATGCCTATGCAATGTTAATATATGCATTGTATTGCGTGGCCTAAATGTTTTTATCGCGACTCAAATTACCTGCGAAAATAAGGTAAGTTAAGTACACTTATCTCGTTAGTTTACAATGTGATAAATAGACGAGCTTGTATCTTTTTAGTGAAGTTAAAATTTGTGATTTTAGAAAACAATATACATTTTGTTTTGGCTTAGATACGAAATCTAAATGCCAGTAAAATAGAAATTATGATTTGTCTGAATAATAAAAACGTTCTTTACACTATGAAATATAAGCTGCGGCTATGTTTTGCCTTAAAAGTATATAGATTGTGTATTTGATATAGAAACTATGTTTTGCCTAAATGATAGATGACGGTCCGTTTCATAAACTGTTTTAAATCGGGACCCAAAAAGTAGTCCCTCAATGTGAGTGATATAGGGATATATTTCACTTACTTTCAATATTTCACTAATTACATGTTGCATTATATCATTAGTATTAACTCACCATGTGACTTCTGGGCGATTACAATTTAATTTAGCGAAATGACGAGGACAATGTATTCTATGAGTTAAGTATAGAAAAGTAGACGGTGACTCAAGAAAAAATAACCGCGTGTTCACAAATTTGCTGGTAACAATTTTGTTTATGACATTGACAAATCATTGTAATTAAAGAATGATAAAATAAAAGTTAGAGAGTAGGAAGTACGATTCAAATTAATGGCCTTTTTAGAAAATAAATATTTTAGAATAGTCTTTATTTTAAGGGTTTCAAGTCTAAAAATGTGTTGTTGAATACGGGGCCCGGGCTGATAACAGCCGCGAATTACGAGTATTATATTCAAGTGCGTTTCTGGGATGTTTAACGCTGTGTGATACTGACACTGACACATTTCGTGACGTTGTTTCGTGCAGGACTGTTGTCTACTTTCAGTCGACATTTCGTGGCCAGGTTTCGCGAAGGAATGTGGTCTACATTCAGTCGGCATTTTGTGGACAGGTTTCGCGCAGGACTGTGGTCTACTTTCAATTTTTTACTATTACCTGTTTTTTGTTTATATATTTTATTTACATTTAGTACAAACTGTATATAACTGTATGCACAGTGATCATTCAAACGTGTTTCTTTAAATAGGGAAACGATATGAATAATATAATTGTCATTCATTGGAATTGATGACGGATCAACAACCCTTAAACTATCCAGATAACTGGAAGCAACTGTGAGATTAATTATATTGATTTTTAACGGTTTGTGCTTTTTGCGTATGAATTATATATGAACAAAAACGCCAGTTCATGTCTTGTTAGCGGTAATGTGCCGTATAATGTTTACTGAAAATAACTTAATATTTAAAGAAAACAGTTAATGGTCAATGCATTATATTCTGGTACCCGATCTTTACTTACTTCGCGGTAAAGGTCTGGCATCACCCAAATCTCCTATGGTAACACCGGTTAAATCAAGATGGCTGAGGTACGATACTTTCTATAGGCAATTTTAAAAGAGATTGAACATTAAGTTCTTCTTTACCTGTCGTTTTAATATCATACCGCCTTTGCCTTGTTTGTTTATATGCATGCTTGCCATTGCAGTAAAAATTGTAGTTTTGTTATTAGATTCCAATTAATTGGCCTAACCTTATGAAGTTTAAAAATATTATGTCATGTCAAAATGTCTCAGCGATAAACAGTGTATCTAGATTTATTTCACATGCAATGAATCTCCGTGACGAAAAGTTAACAGCTCTTGCTGCTTCTTAATAATACAATGTTTATACTTTATATATATTGATATAGCTACCATGACTTTCATAACTATGTTTTGTATAAATTTTGTTTGTGAACATATATATATATATATATATATATATATATATTGTTATGGCCAAAGGCTATTTGCCGATTTGAAAAAAAACTTGAAACTTGATACTTGTTATAAAAACTTACCCAAATCAACTTGATGTCTGTTTCAGATATTCGGATAAGTGTTCAGGAACTAATTCAGTGTAAGCAGTTAATGCGTCTTGGTGGTTTATTTGATTTCTAATAATGCTCAAATGACCAATCACGTTGCTGTATATTAAGTTTGTGTTGAAGTATAAAGTATTACATCAAAAGTAAATGTGTATTGCATTACCATTTTAGAATTATAACATTTGGAAATACATTAACAATGAAGATATATTTAGTAGAAGTTGATGCTAGTAGAACTTACTTTAAAATTCTTGTTTTTTGTATTTATTTTCAGGTTGCTGATTCATTTCGAAATTGCTGGATTGATTTTGTGTGCATGACTGGCCAACTGTACTGGCAATTCAAAGGATCTTGACTATTATATATTTACGAAAAAAAATATTTAAAAAAGGTTCTTCTGCACAAGTGTTGATTTTTTTAAATTTATGTTTCATTATTACCAGTAATAATTAACAAGTAATACACACCTTAGGTAGTATGATTAAGAAAGTGGAAAAGTAGTAATGAAAATGACTTGAAACTTATTGCTTAAACACTGTACATGTCACTCTTATTACAGTGATATGACTGGAAATATTGACTTAATCTTTTTATGTATAAGACCTATGCCAGCTTATTAACACATTTTTATTACACTGTTTAAATCTGTATTTGATTTATAATTTCAAATCAAACAAATAATAACACAGTTAAATTCACACACATATGTCTTTTCTAAACCAAAACATCTACATATATATTTCTGGTTAATACTGACACAATGCTTATGTTCATACGTGCAATACATGCTCGTGTTTGAAATACAATTGTCAATTTATTGCATACACTATTTTTTAATCACTGAACATGTATACTTTCACAATAAATGTATACATGTTAAGTATTATTTATATATATTTGCAAATCAACCATTTAAACTGTATACAAATTATTGGCATATTCCTAAAGTAAAATATCTACATTAAAATCTTCACTGAAATAATTTGATGCTGTATAGGCTCAGGCAATGCACACCATCAAACAAATCAGTACTACATAATTGAACATATTTAAATTAATTGCTCAATTTTCTCTAAAGCTACAAATGAAAGTAATTAAATTATCATATTAAACATAGAATAAGGTTACTTTCACCTTTCAAAAGGATAACATATGCTTGGGGTATGTTGCAAAGTTTGTAAGATGTCCTCATTGCTTTGTTTGCTACACACTGTTAATATTCACATTTTATAACCATGTAAACTTTAAAAACTTGGAAACTTTGATATTTTACTCATATACAATTCTGAAAGTTGCTTTTTACATTTGACATTTTATAATCTCATGATAAATCCATTAGATGCAATAGTAATCACACAGAGGAACAGCAAAATTTCTGTTTATGAACTTGTTAGTTTTGTGAAAAGAACAGTATCCCATATTTTGTGGCTTTTTTTCTGTTCTTTCTATTTCTTACTGTTGTACTGATGCATTGGAGTGGAAACTGCACGCTGAAAAAATCAAACAGTATAAATAAGTTATTAATATCAATAAATTATTCATTATATTTATTTATTTATTTTGAGTTTGTTTGACCAATTCATATTATTTTTTACTAAGTATAATGGTCTTTATTAACATAAGTTTGAAATGAATTTTTGTTGTTAATTATTTTAAATAATAGAGCAGTGTATTTAAAGATCTAAAAATAAGCATTGATACATTTCTGGTGTATTGTATTCAATAGTAAACAACACGTCCGAATATCCGAAATATATGTATGGATGTTCAGACAGGTTATTCAGAATATTTAATCGATATACGTTTAACAAGATTAAAATCACTAAAAAGATCGCGATACACTAAAATGAAATACAATGTTTGGTTACAATGACAGGCAAAACGAACGCAAACTAGTTAGAAAACTATGTTTTTATGTATGGCATACCGTTAGTCCGGCATATTGTATTGTCCATGAGTAATCGGCCATGGATTTGTTGACGTCATACTAAGTGTATTATTGAGTATGAATTATATACATGTATGAACAAAAACACCAGTTCATGGCTTGTTTGCGTCATGTCCCTCATAGCGTTAACTAAAATTACTTATTATTTAAAATGGACGTTAATGGTATATGCATAATTGCATATGAATTATATATGAACAAAAACACTAGTTCAAGCCCTGTTAGTGCCATGTGCCTCTTAATGTTAACTGAACATTATTTATTATTTAAAGTGGAAGTTAATGTTGTATGCATAATTGTGTGTGAATTATTTATGAACAAAAAATCATTTCAAGTCTTGTTAATGTAATGTGTCCCGCTGGCATTACCAGTGTACGATAAAACAAGAACTATAAATACTTAATGGTGAACAGTACTTCATAATTAGTGCTTTAATAAGTTCTACAATGAGTCAATGTACTGTTGATGTCGGTTGTGAAATGTGACATGATCTGACAAAATAGTGCAGGTATTGCTCATGTACGATCTAATGATAACATAAACAATGTGCTATTCTCAATTCGCATGTTTTAAACACAGTTTGTTTATATAATGCTCGCTTTTCATGAAGCTACTATATAACTTTATAGATTTTTACGACAGTGTGTGATGCAGTCAAATTACCAATCGATACCTGCTGACATGCCCACTTGATATCTGAATCGTGTTTATTACGTGTTAATGTGATTTTGAATTTCGAACTAGATGTTGTTTATTTTCACTTTCAGTACATCTACCATAACAAAAGGCTCTGATTGGCTATCTAAAGTGTTTGCAGAATATGACCTACTATCGATGGTCCTCAGATCCTTATGTGTACAGTATTTTAGGAGTTGATTTAAATGAGACTGAACAGTGAATTATTTTAGTATAAAACATGAACGACGTATACATGATCGACAAAATACGCCAGAGACCTTTTTTCCATAGATTGTTTCCCCACATATATTGCCTGTTATACATCTGTAATGAAGTTAATCATGGTCTCTTAAATTCAAGCGGACACCATAGCCTCGTATAGTATTGTTTTATTACACACGCTGGAAATCATGTCCCTGTGCATTCTCACGCGGGTACGATTTCCCGCCTAACCAACACAATCCAACAATGTGCATTCAACATGTATTGCCGCATGTGCTACTCATTAAGCGTTTTTAATTGTTTACCACTTTGTTGAAACACGCTCTTCCCAACAGGCAGCATTTTGTGATGGTTCACGTTTTTGTTTTGATATGTCTCCCTTACCATTATTCAAAGGGAAACAACATGCGCAGAACGTTGCACAATGTAATTGAATGGTTAAATGTCTTTTTGCTAAATGCAATGTTCACATCCATCATTGCAAACAACTAATTATTATTACTTAAGGTGGTATTGTACTATTTTTTTCGTGTTTTGCTTTGTTCACATTGAATTTATAATCCTCTAAATGATACTGACTGTTAGAAGCAGGACCCATATTCATGATTGTTCTTTGTTGAGATTCACACCTATTGTTATGTCAGTTTTCATAGAAAATAAAACAATTAATTGTTTTGAGTGTGTGTTTATTATTGGAATTACGTAATAAAGCAGATATTTTATTGCATTTGTTTTCCTTCAGTGTGATCGGGGACAACATTTTGAACTGTTGCCCTTATTTTAACGACCTCGGGGCAAAATATTAAAAGTTTAAATACCTTGTATTTACTCCTGTTTTCTCTACTTCAGGAAAACAATTTTACTGTTTTTAAATGTCAATGACATATCTTTATAATGTTTCACTTAACAAATGACTGAAATCCGTGTCAAGGACATTCACAATAGAACAAAATACTATTTCAAATAAGGTAAATTGACATAAAATGATTTGCAGTATTTGTAAGCTTGCGATACTTGTTTTTGTAATTATACTTTACTTATAAATGCTTTTATTTTTGTAATAGTGTACATTTAAAGCGGACACTGTGTAATTAACATCTGACTTTGTCATTCCAGAATACCCACCCTTATGGTTGGCCCGCACTCAACGTTTAACGCTCTGCAATTAACATCTGACTTTGTCATTCCAGAATACCCACCCTTATGGTTGGCCCGCACTCAACGTTTATGACATTGTCATTCCAGAATACCCACCCTTATGGTTGGTCCGCACTCAACGTTTATGACTTTGTCATTCCAGAATACCCACCCTTATGGTTGGCCCGCACTCAACGTTTAACGCTCTGCTCTGCAACACTGTACTTATCAGTTCTTCACAAATTATAATTGACCACAATAAATGACTTATGACCTAGAAACACTACTTTTATTTACTTCAAAACATAGATCACAATGCAAACAAAACATATACATGTAGTCATAAAGCCAAAGCATACTCATTTTCCCTCCACTCTGCTTAATGCTTTTTTATTGGGGTCAATTTATATAATAAATCATCATAATAAAGGATATTGTTTGGATCAGTTTATTTGAGCATTAAGTTATGTTAAAATTGAAACAGTTTCCTTAGACATACATTACATACGTTTTACAGAAATAATCGATTTTCAGGTGTGCAAGTTCATTTTTCGCGTGCGTATACATGTTCAATGCAATTCCGTCCTATTTCTTTAGCTCCAATTATGTTCCCCATTTCTCAAGTTCACCAAACGTTATTTATCGTACTTGAAACATGAAATTTATGCATAAAATCCAGGAGGCGGAAGGACCCATTTTCAGATGTTTCTCGCGCATGTTTTCAACATAAATTTTCGAATGTTATTAGGTATTGAGTATCTATGTTTAAATTTTATACATACGTGTTATAAACATGTATATAGGGGGGAAAAACGCCGTCGAGCATTCGGCGCGATTCTGTTTTTATCCGTATCACATTTGTCAAACTTAACGTCGTTTGCAAAAAACAACAACACACGTTCATGCTTTTATTTGACTATATACAGTTTAACGTCACGGGGGAGTTCACAATGAAGCATTGTATAAACAAATACCGACACCATCAAAATGTTTTTCTGATTTTTCTCACAACTGATAATTGCTTTTAAACAATAAATTAAAACAAAAACTAAAGCACACATCTAATTAACTGTTATACAATATTGTCTCAAGAGCTAAGGAGGTCGAGCAATAATTAAAATGTATACATGTTCGTAGCACAAAATTCTCCTAGCGGCTGTCTGTAACGAACACCCAACCGCTTTCGAAATAACTGTACTACCATCACCTAAATCCCACTGAACGCAATGACGAGTGGTGGGTCGATATAACGAGCATTTGAGCCAAAAGAAACCCAACCATTGTGTTGTTCATAGATGGCTCTTCATTGTTACTTACCCATGCATCAGTGATGTAGGATTCCGTCACTATAGAAGAAAAACAACATATTACTACGCACAGGAATCAATTTATTGTTACGATATGTTCTAACAATTAGCTTCCGCTTTGTATCCGAGATATTTGCCACATTGCAATTTCGGTCAGATATGCATATCCGTGTATCTTTAGTTCCGTGGATACGCTTAAGGTAAATGTAAGACTATCGACAAATGCCCCGTTGAATACAATAAAATACGGTACCATCTCTAACACAATACATATAGTTTGGTTTGCTTATTGCAAGTAAAGCCCGATACAGTGTATTCAAGACAACAACTAGTTTATTAAAGAGGCAGTTTCACACATTCCGGATGTGAACAATAAATTTTGTAAACTTACTTTTTCTGTCCTATAATACCTGTTTGTTCATATTACAAGGTTTACAAAGCACATCGATTGTGCAAAGGTAACATTTTTCGAGAAATGTATTTGATACCTGATAGACATTGCCTAATATTTTTTTAATACAAAAAAGGCATAATGCATATCAAAATAATTATGTTTGGAACCCTACCAGCATAAAATTAAAATTGTTTTCATAAATTCTTCACATTCCCGTTTAAAAATATTTCTAGCCACAAACTGCGAAAGTGTCCCTTTAAAACAACATAGTTGACTCTTATTATTGTTTATGATATACTGTGATAAAAACAAGGTAAAAAATAAAAGTCGACTTCTTGAATGCGGAACACACACAGCCTCTTACAATTGCATTGGTTATGGTATTGCGCGAAAATATTTGAAAGTTCTGAAACTCTATTTAAAAATGTAAATAATTACTGTCTAATTACAAATCACACTGAGTCGTAGGACTTTCGAGTCGCAGGACTTTTGCGATTTTTGACGTCTTTGCCCAAGTTGCAGGATCCAGCAAAACAAACATAAAACATTAATACATCCTACGTTGGTCCTGCGCTGGTCTTGCGTCGACGCAAGTTGTATTAAAACCCAACGCAGGTCAATGCAGTCGTTGGTTGGCGTAGGAAGTCGTATGTTAAGAACGTAGGACCACGGAGGTCGCCGAAAGCCAACTTACGTGGACGTAGGTAGTTGTTTGCTGCTTAAGTACAACTATGCACAATAACGTTCTACAACCTGCGTTGACTTAAGTTGTATTGTATGGTGATGTACGACTTCACGCGGTACAGTCTCTAGATAAATATTAAGAGATATTGCTTGTTTCTGTCATTTGTTGTCCAATTTAGTTGAGCAGCTTTTCGTGATTGCCACAATGAAGCAATGAAAATAACTTTATCCCTGTGATACGATGTCACGTGATATCTGGATCTGGGCTTATCAGTGCGGCGAAAATACACATGATAAGTCAAACAGAGAAGATTGTGGTGTTGCAATACTATGTCAACATCAGTTGCTTTATGCAACACTATTAAAACGGAGTTTAAGAGAAATATTGTATCTTCTTAATAAGGCCCATTCCCACAATATTTCGACAGAGTTTACTGAGGAACATAGGACATGGCATTGAAAACTCTACATACGCGTAAAACAAACATACCCGAGGAAGACGTTAATGGTTATAATTAACTGTCCTTTCATTACTGAATAATAGGTAAAACAATTAATCATTTTGATGGTAATGTGCGTGCCCTTGACGGTGTTCAAAACAAATTAGCATTATTGCCTTCTAAGTTGGGAGGGTATAAGGCTCCGTTAAATATGCAACTAGTATGTATATAAGATTAGTATAAACTGTAATATTCGATCAGATATCTGATTTGTTTATTGAACTGTCTGATTATTAGTTCATGGCTTGGTAGCGAAAGGTTTAATATTAAATTCCAAGCAACGTGTCTTCAGACATAGTATGAATATTTTTCAGCAGTGAAGTATATAAGGTTGGTATCTTGCGTAGTCGTAAGTCAGTCATACATGACCTAAAACATTCTTGAGTCGGCGTACGACAACAAAATGCATCGTACGTCGACGCAGGAGTTCTGACTTGCGCAGTCGTACCACCTCGCACGTTCACACAGGTCTACGTAGGACCTATGTCACGTCGACGTACGACATCGCTTATGCCAAATTTCTCTAAGACGACGCAGGACATTACATAAGACGTCTTGCGTCATACGCAGGTTCATGCAAGACTATATACGAATCTTGCCACCATTCGGGAGGATTTTAAACATGTTTAATAACCAGCTACGACGGATTTTTTAACTTAAGACAACGTACGACATTCCAAAACTGCGTAGGAACACGCAGGACTCGGTCAGGATTTGCAGTCGTATACCTGTCTTATATCTGTCTTAGCTGCAGTGTGACTGGGGCTTTACAAATAACAGTATTTGATCTTAAGATATATTATTAGTATTTATTTTATCTGCTTTCATACACATTCTTAGTTTCAATACCATGCACTGTATTGCCTTATTAAGTTGAATATATAAAAACCAAAGCACTACTCACGTGGGCAGACCTAGCATCCTGCAAGCAACTTGAGCAGCGTTGTTGTTGATGTCAAACTCGTCGTTACACACTGTTCCCCACTGACCGTTCAGAATATTTCAAGGCGCCCGAAAAAACACTATTTGCATTATATAAATATAACGTTGACGACAAACTAGCACGGAACTAATTTTTACTGTTTTTACTTTTACCTTATTATTCAGATATTGACACTCATATACATTAATATTAGTAATACACATGCCACACACATTTACATATTACTTGTGATACATTCCAAACTTATGATTATTTAGTAGCGAAATAGTCCGCATCCAAGTTCAATTATTGAACGAAATTTAGTTTCTTTAGAGTCAACGAGTCGCGTATATTGTTTTATGTGATCTGAAATTTTAGTTTGTATTTCATTCATAGTATATGCTTTCTAACTTGTATGGTCATTTTAATCGTGTTCGTTATTTATACATACGCTTTCGTGGTCGCTCAGATTTAAGGCGGTTTCGAATCTGTCCTTTTAACAGATGATTGTATAAAAAATTAGTCATATGTTCATTTGACGTCATACATGTATATACACTGAACAGCATTGTCCTGATATTTGGTGTTTGAGTGTTTGATGTAACCGATATTATTTGAATATGTATACATATGTTTTCATCGAAAGACTAACATGCGCGGGTACTGCGTTACTGTTTTTGTGTTTGACGGTTCATATAGGAAAAACACCCGAACAGTAACCAGTGGCGAACAATAAATCATATTCAATAGGCGGAGCATATCAATGAAATAATGCAACTGGGTATCCATTTTTCTTTCGAAGTCGGTCTAGAATCACTAGCTAAACCGATTTGCTATAAGTCGAATTCGCGCTCATCTTTACTGCCAATCAGTGACATTTTTAGTTGCCCGTTTGTAACGCGTGCCGATTGTTCGTGTAATTAAGATTCTTAATTGTATTTAGACGAGAAACTAAACCCGCAGCTCCCCGCCTGGGTCTCCTGCCATTTTTATTTTATGATGACAAGCCCTATGGGAGATCACGTGTTAGTAGCCGCGGACTGCCCAGTATGCAGCCCTATCTGCCAGTCAGTGCGCGCAGCTCAATGAGTGAAGTTTTCTTTTTCTGTGTTATGGATTATGGTGATTGAACCAAATGCGTATACATGTGATTATTTAAACATATTAAATTTTATGTAAGTGCCGTTATTTCATTGAACAAAATGTTTGATGAAGAAGTGATCAGTGACAAAAATGGGTTTGACTTTGAAATCTGGGTGACGGAATTAAAGTTTCCTCGAAAAGTTACCCAGCAGCTCTGACAGGAAGAGCTTGTCACCAAAGAAGCGTTGTTGTTACTAAACGAAAGTGAATTGAAGGCCATGGGTTTACCTCTCGGTTGCACTAAACTAATTCGCTCAGAGATTCGAAAGTGGAAAGACAGCGAATCCTGCGTCAGCGCTACGGAACTGAAATCGCCGCTTATAAGAAGAGGTATTCACAGTGAGAAGGAACAAAAACTCAACCATGAGGTGGCCTTTTACCACATCAAAGCTCTGTCCGAAAATACAAAGCGGACATACGCAACCCACAGGGATCCTTATATAAACGTTGTACTAAGTTTGGGTACGCTGCTGTTCCGTCTTCGTCGACAACAGTATGCCGCTATGCCGCCTTTCTTGCAAAGTCGTTGATGTACAACTCTATTACACAGTATTTAAACATAATTCGCCTTCTACATGCTGAGTGGAACCTCCCCAACCCGCCTTTAAATGACGTAAGTCTTACGTATGTGTTGCAAAGAATACGGCGACACCTAGGTGATACTGTGGTACGCAAACGACCGATTACTCAAGAAATTATCCTTGCTAGCCACTCTACTCTTGATTTATCAACCACACTCGACTCAACCGTATGGCCGGTGCCGCTAACAATGTTCTACGGACTCTTACAAAAACCCAACATTCTATCCAGCCCCGGCTAGAAATTCAATCCTGAAAAACATCTACGTTTGTGTGACATTACCTATGATAGCTGGAGTGTTCGGTTACACATACGGTGGAGTAAGACTATCCAGTTCCGGTCTATTTCATTGGCCATACCATTGCCACGCCTTCATCAGAATCCCCTGTGACCGGTACAGTCTATTTAACACGCTGCACGACAAGCGGCCGGAGCTGACCCTATGTCCCAGTTTTCATGTATGTATGCAAGGGCGGGTTCAAACCATTGACATGCGAACTATTCCTAATCAAGATAAGGCAGTGCCTGCAGGCGACCGGTATTCCCTCCTCATACATCGCTAGCCACTAGTTCCGACGCGGCGGTGCAACATACGGTTACACAATCGGCATATCACCTGACGATATTAAACTGTTACTTAACTGGCGCTCTAACTGCTACCAGCAATACATCTCCGATCACTTCCGCCAACTTTACCGCACCATCCAGTGTATTCAACAAGCCACCAAAGACTCATAAGCCATTAACTGTCTCTGTCGCAAGACAATACAAGTCAAGACAACATTTATTTATAGTCGGGGTATACAACACGTAACATTAGCTATTTATAGCTATTGACCGACTTAAAAATACACTTTGTAATGTCACAACTACAATTTAATAACAATCAGTATGAATGTATCAATTTTATATAAATAACAGTAGTTACATAATAAATTAGTTTTACACTTTTAACAATAAATATAAGACTGATTAAAAATTAAACATAAGTTATTATGTAGACTGTCCTGTTAATATAGATAACTAAATATGTAAGTGTAGGTAAAGCAAACAATATAATTGTAAGACTTATGTTATTTTTAATGCCTAAATCTTAAATTAAATATTTATACTTGTGCAGTCCTACATAGTAAACAGAGTTTATAGGGACTCGTTCACAGATTTTTGCATTTTTTTAGTATGCCTTTAAATATCTTTACTTGACAGATTTAAGCATCGGAACTAAAAAGCTCAAGTATAATAACAAGAAAAGTATTTAGAAAATAAATAAAAAAATAAAATAATTGGTCCAAACGGGGTTCGAACCCGGGACCTCTGAATTAAAACGCTATCGACTTAACCAACAACTCGGCCATTCCGACTTCTCTATTGCGTCCTGCATTATTTACTTTAAGTAAGTGTTCCACATCTCAACACTTTCAGCAAAAACAACAGAAACACTCCAAATTAATCCATCGTTTAGCGTTACAAGCGCTTTATAATTGTATCAATTTAACCTGATGATTACGCATAAACGAACCAGTTTTTATAGTATATTTATAGGTATGAAGTGTTATTTTGCTCCGTTGTATACACTGTTCTTTTATTTTTGGAATCGGTGACAAAACGCAGAAAAATTGTCCATTCGGCAATCTGTGAACAGGTCCCTTTAAATGAAAAAACAAAACAACAACAACATTTTCATGAAAATATATGTAAAGTAATTTAATTATAAATTTATATTTAATGTACATAAACGTAATTTAGATACGTGTAAAGGAAAATTTGCATAGATGTTAAGTACAATGCCATATTAAGGTATAAACAATAAATTAAACATTGACTATTTCAAAAAGTAAAAAAGGAAACTTCTTAAATTGCATACGTTACAATAATGAAAATAACAAATTTTCAAAAATAGAGCGTTTCCATCATATGCATCTTCGCAAAGAAGGTTTTATTAGTACTATAAAATACATTGGATAAAAAAAACAAACTGTAGGCCTACTGGAGGACATGAGAGAATTAAGAAATAAATTCAGATAAATAAATGGACACAGAGAAAATCTGGACACTACATGTACCATAGAACGAACAGTCAGAAAGAAAAGGACAAATTGAATTAAACGGACAAATAGAGTAATATGTAACAATGGTGGTGCTTATTACATTTTAGCTATTCGTTGTAGCACGTACAACATGAACATTGACAGTGCTCCCTATTCCAAGAGTTTACTAAACTACGGAATCGCTTTAAATGTCCTTCATCGCGGAACTGTCAAAGGAGCGAGCTCCATAGTCTTGGTGCAGCTGGACGGAAATATGTCAGGCCATAATTTTGTTGTTTTAACATGTGGTATACATGCTTTATTACTATATTTGAAAGAGTAGCTTTTTTTTCTTTTTTTTATTCAACTTGAATGTCCTGAAGTTAAGAAGGTGACTGTTTATTTAGTACTTTGAAATTGTCAATAGCCATAGTTCTCAATTGTCTCACTTTTAAAAACGTTTTGACTTTGTAGTAAAGTAAGGTGTAGTCATTGTAAACAAGTTGCAGGGTTCTCTTTTGAATATTTTTAATTGTGTTTCTATATATTTCTCCACAAAAATGCCATGCTAAGGGGCAGAAATTAAAATTGGACATGATAAAGGAGTAATATATGTTAAATCTTCATAATTTACAGATGTTTTTTCCATATGCGCTTCAGAACATTTAATTGCATAGATGCTTTCGTACAAATATTTGTAACATGATATGTGAAATTTTACCTGAAATCAACATATCTTCAACACATGTTATGTTTTTATCTTTAACAGTTTATGTAAAATTACATTTATGTGACTTAGGTCCTGCTATGGCTTGACATTTTTAAAGATTGGCTTGCATTTGATTACCTGTAAACCATTTTATTACAGAGAGACTGTTATGTATAAGAGAGGATTTCACATCATTAATGTCATGACTAGAGTGAGATAAGGTGTTGTCATTAGAATAATTATACAATTTACATTATAAATATTGAAGAGTATTGGTCCTAGGATAGATCCTTGTTGCACTCTCTTATATGCGTTTTGGAAATCCAATAGTGAAATGGCCTAGACTTACACTTTGTTTTAATTATATAGATAGTCATTTATTAGCTGAAGAGCGTTGTTACCGACTTTGTAATGTTTTAACTTTAAGAGGAGAAGGTCATGTAGCAAGCAGTCCATAAGGATGGCGGCAACATACGTATTCTTGTTTAGAGCCTGTTTCCCGTCTTTTATAATGCGAAATAATGTGGCCTTGCAGCCACACTTCGGTCTAAACGCTGATATGAAATATGGAAATGTGCCTCAAAGTAATGACCTATTTGTTTGCTCATGGCACGTTCAATTTTTATTGGAAGAATGGGAAGAATGCTGACTGGGCGGTAAATATTTGTATCAAGGTTGCTGTTCTTTTTGTGTTTGGATGTGACCTTAGCTATTTTAGCTATTTGGAAACGTTGATGTAGAGAATGACATATTGACTAATAATGTAATATGATTAAAAATTACAGGCTTAGCTGTTTTCATTAGTTTTGAAGATATTCCAACAACACTGGTTCCTTTTTAATACTTAATGCATCAATCTGTTTGGTTATGAATGTAGAAAACAGGTTGAAATTCCAATGTTCCATGTTTGTTGTATTACTTTCTTTTAGGGCAATTATGCTAGGATGTGTTTCAGTTAAAGGAAGTGAGTTACTCCCTATTGTTTTGGCTACATTAACAAAGAAATCATTCAATAAGTTGCATACTTCATTTTGGTCAATTATAATTGTATTATCTTCTAATAGAATAGTATCTTTATGTGGCCTTTGTTTGTACATTGTACTTTATATACACTTAATCATCAATGCCTGTCAGACAGTTTGCGCGCTTTTTCCAATGGGATTGCATTTACCTGCCATGAACATGAACAACTTCTGAATCGCCCATAAATTATGTGGACGTGTTGTCATTAGCGACTGCAGCAAGACAATGGTCACATGTATGGGCAAACCAGTTGGTTCACATTCGCTATAATAATATTGCTGCGTGGGCGAGTATATACAGGGGGTTTAGCATGCACGTCATAGTAATGGATTCGTTACAGGGTGTTTTCTGGTTGAGTACAGTGGTTAACTTACGTATCCGGGCAGTTTATTATCCATGTCTGTTTAATACTCTTGCTGATTATGTGTTCCGCTTACATGAGCTAAATGATGTAAACAGACTTTGGAAAACAGTATAATCTTGTATTACATTCAGTGTGTGCGCATTTGCTTGGACCTCATACTTTGAAGTTTCTCATGTAGCCCCGGTACTTTTTTTATCACTATATGATATATGTGTACCAATTGCGAAATTGGTGTTTTCGAATAGTTATTGGTATTTGATTGATGTGTTCTGAGCGCGCACCTATATTGCTTAACTTTGTGAAATCTTCATTTTAGTACGTTGTTAGTACATAGATAAATAAGCTCTCGAAGGCGACACACATAGTCCACGTGAATTCTTATATAGACTTTGTATACCCATTACGTAGTATATGCTATTCTAACGTACTTGACTCTCTGTTGCTTGATCACACATGACTTAATATCTAATTATTTGAGGTCCCTCATGTACATCGTTTTTGCTCTGCCCCTGTTGGTTTTTCTAGCTTAGATACTAGTAAATCAGTGTGTATCTCTCCATGGATCCTTCGAAAGTAGTGCCTTTTACTAAAGAGTTCCTTTTCTCTTATAAAAGCCCTTTAGCAATCTTATACATGCCATTTGTGGTTATTTCTAAATTCCCGTTTGTGTCTGAAACATTTTGGTGTAATTCTTTTGGGATAACTTGTAAGGTGAACTTTTCGGGTGTGTTTATTGTGATTTTGGGCTTTTGTTGAAATATGACTGCCGAAACCCTGTTTTCTACCGGTGTCTGCATTCAGGCGAGATGAATTGTCTCAGAAGTTACATGAAATATAATTTTTTATTGCAATTTTTAGAAGAGAAAAAATTCATATTTAAACTGACACCATGCTTGCACAATCTAAACATAAAAGAAAAGGCTAGACAAATGCTTGGAAAGTTTCACTGTTTTATAATGGGACCCTATGGGAATTGGAATTCCTGGCATCTAAACTTTGAGAAAAACCCGGGTCCAACCCTTTAGCGCCCGCATTTATATAAAATCATCATGTAACTGCATTATTTTATTGATTGTATTACTCTTCAAGGGAAGAATTGTGATTAATATTATAACAGAGATGTTTTTTTTATCATTTTTAAAGCAAAACCTGTTTTTTTCGGCTAAAGATCATTTAAAAAAAGCACGGAAACTCCCCTTTTCCAACTCACAGCACATCGAATCACGTTATTAGCAAAATATTGTACGTTTCATACATACTTGATGTCCATTGCATTTAAATAAGTCTAAATGAACGGCTTATTTGACTGGTTTATATGTGTAGGATTTATGTACGAATTTTAGCTCCCGCTCCCCATACAATCCAAGTACTGAAAACGCAAGCTAGATGGCTTATCATGTGTTATACTAAAATGCGTTTTTGAAGCGTTTCTACAAAGCGGATCAACCTGAAATTTTGCATTCGTGGTACAAGTAGGTTTATAATGACGTAATGATTTTTTTATGACAGCAAAATTTTGATTTTTCTTTAAGATTAAATAACTGTTAATCATTGTGTATCCCTCCGTGGTACATTCGAAAGTAGTGCCTATTACTAAAGGTTTCCTTTTATCTTCTGGTATAAAAGCCATTTAGCAATCTTAGACATGACATTTGTGGTTATTTCTTATATCCCGTGCGTGTTTGGTGTATTTCTTTGGAGGATAACTTGAAAGGTGAACTTTTCGGGTGTGTTTACTATGACTGCCGAAACCCTGTTTTCTACCGGTGTCTGCATTCAGGCGAGATGAAATTTCTTAAAAGTAACATGACGTATTGTTTTTATTGCAATTTTTAGAAGAGGAAAGATTCATCTTTAAATTAATGCCATGCTTACACATTCTTAAATAAAGATTGTGCTTTATTTGGAATTATTTCGAATTACATTTTTCTCTCAAGTCCTCCTGTAGAGATTATTCAATTTATTAATAGAGGTTATATCTTTCAATAAATATATTATGGCGGAAGCATCGGAACACGTTGAATTACATTTCAAACATTTGATTCATTGGTATTTATTTCTTGTTCATTTTATGAATTATGCATTGTCTACTATTTAAGTTATACATAGAAACGCTTGATCAATTTGTTTCCTATGGGATATTATTTAATGTCGCCATCATCTAATATAATGGTATGTTTTGGTAATCAAAAAATGATGTCAAGACATATTGTGTGTGAATGTGCCCTGATGATTGTTTTTATTAGGTGCACATATCATACATACTTATGTGACCGCACAGTTATATGATGCTGATGTATTTATGGTACTATTTTCTTGCATTGCAACTCTTTAAATTTTTATTTGCCGCACATATCGTAATATGTATATGTTAATGTGAATTATTAAGATTATTCAAATATCATTGATGCTAAACATGGGGCGGTAAGATCGGGCTAGTGTTCGGACATTACATAATGATGGAATTTAATAAGGATTGTCATAGTTTCGTTTTTTAAAAGGATTATACTTTTATGATTTTACTACCCAAGGATAATACGAGTTTACTGTTTTATTATCTTAGTTATACGTACTTTTATTTAATGAATGTTTCATTTTTTTCTTTTACACAATTATACGACGCCCAATGATGATTTGCATCATTGTTTTTCTTGTATCATATGTAATATTAGTCCAACACTGTCCACATACCTGTATATATACTCTCCTACCTTGGTCGAGAAAAACTTAATTGCCAAATGGATATTTATGAAATGTGACACAACCTAAACATAAATATATTCCATATCCTTTATATCTTTGTACCCTTTTATCAAAATGTTTATTGAAATATTCCAATCTTAGTTCCTAGTTTGATACCTACAGCAGACACATGGGTGTGACACGAGTCTACGTCTACACTCGGCCCATGACACGGCTGCCCAAATGGGGATGGTGCCGGATTAGTACAGTCTCGGTATCGAACTCGATTCCCGCCACCACAGCTGACTGTACACGAGCTCCAAGAAGTCCATGTAGACCATCTACCATCTGCAATAGAAACCATACTGTGAATTATTGCTTGAGACAGCCAATCATAATGTATATAACGCTCTTTGGGATTGTATTGGATAGAAACAATATACAATAACAATAACATTGTAAAAATATAAAAACAAGACAAGTGTGGACATTGCTGAATATTTTTAATAACGTTAAATGACAAACGTGTTAGCGATAAATAACAATGTAATATATTAAGTTATCTATGTATATAAATAGCATGATGGTGTTATAGAAATAAGTTGTGTATACGTAATAATAAAACCTGCGCAGGCGCGTGGGATACATATTTGTACCTCTGTGTAATCACCAATGCAGTGATTATTGACTATTTTGGAGAGAGACTTGCTGCAGCTCCTGTTCCTGTGTTGTATCCCAACGCCACATGTTGACGAACATGAAGCCCATTCACTCCATGGTCCCCACCCAACTGGAACTGAACATATGAATGTATTGTTATAAAGTTGTCTGTGTACAACGTTTAAATCAATCATTTATACAGGCATGTGGTTTATACATTCCATATCCGCTCTGCGAATGATTACCAAGTGACAGTTAAGCAAACATAAACTATTTCCTTTTCCATAAAACACTGTTATTTATAATAGCTTAATTTAATAAACAAAAAGAAACCAGAAAGAACAACACTGTAAAATAAAAAATTACGGATATCACATTAGAAGCGAGTGATGAGCATCTATATAAGTGTACTATTCCTGCACAATTTGTCGATGAGAACAAGCACGCCAGAAACAATATTATTAATAACTTTTGTTTACCCGGACAGGGTTCCCACACGCAAACCTTTGAATCAACGGACAGTCCTTCGCAATCGGTACCGTTGTTGGCTGGCGCAGGGTTTGTATACGTTCTAGTTCTCGTTTGCGCCATGTTGCCACATGTGATGGTACAAGATGACCAGCTGGACCACTCTGACCAGTTGCCATCGACTAAGAATGTTGTGGTGTTATACAAATCAAATCTATTTCACCATTAAGCATTATTTTTATAATGATGATGATGATGATGATTATTATTATTATTTTATTAACAATGCACTAATAATGAAAGGATTTAATAAGATAGAAATTACAAGTTTATGAACAGAAGAACATATTCAATAAAAGGTTCAACATATATTAGGACAGAATACCCGGACAGGGTTCCAACACGCAAGGCTTGTATTCCTCAGGTGACCCCTCACAATCTTTACCAGTCCTTGATGGCGGAGGCTTGGTACATGACCTCGTTCTTGATGGCGGAGGGTTGGTACATGACCTCGTTCTTGATGGCGGAGGGTTGGTACATGACCTCGTTCTCGTATGCGTTGTATTTCCACAGGTGATTGTGCAAGGTGACCAGTCTGTCCACTCGGACCAGTTTCCGTTAACTACAAGTTAGTATTTGTACAGATATAACTTAAATTCAAATGTTTCGGCTTTCATTCAGCCTCTCGTATAATGTAAATACAAATAGTTTTTTAGTTTTATTGAAAAAAGTGTCGTTGGTAATACTAATTAAAAAATCATTATTGCGTAGGGGCATGTATTTGCACAGACCAGAGCGGCATGTTCTTTGTTCCCATTACACACATTAAACAATGAATTCAACATGGTGCAGTTAACAGTTGCGTCGTCCACGCACTCAGAGACTAAAATCCAAGAATTACCAAGCGAAAAACAACAATTTATGTAATACATAGCACAATGAGTCAATACAATTACGCAAATGTGTTAATTGAATCAGTCTCAGTTAGACAAATCTAAACGCTTATGTATCTTAAAGGAAGAGCATTCAAAGGCTTGTTTTTAAGTACTATGTATTCGTCACTGTAAACGATTGAAAATGACATCCTTTATAGCAATTTGTGGAATTACCACATATGATAAGGATTATTTAACATTAACAGTTTTAATACAGAATATTGTGCGATTAAGAGTGTTTTAAATTCCACTCAAATGAAACGTTCAGGCAAATCATAATTATACCACATATTTCACGTTAAACTTGATATATTTTAAATAATAGCAATAACACAACTAATTTATACATAATGCTGAAACACCTAGCTGATACGGGTAGTTTACTAAGTCTATGTTCGCCGATGCTTTCACACCAACGTATTATGACTTCTAGTATCATCGGAATGTGTACAGATTACAGCAGCAACACAGCTAGTATTGATCTTACGTATTGTATTTGTTAGGAAGATACAAAACAACAACAACGTACCAATGTCCTGTATCCATGGCAGAAGCAATGCTGCGGAAAAGAACACCATAAAGCAAACAAATGTAGTTATGTATCAATTGATCAATGTATATATATAACAGAAAAATGTCAATATTGTCTACGCATATAATAAATTAATAATGAAATGGCTATTTACAAAACGATTTTGCTTAAAGGGACTATGCCAACGAACAAGTGATCTCCTTCAGCAATTGTAATGTTATTATGTTCAATAAATGACCAATACAAAGGCGTAAACAATAAATAACATATTAATATTTTGCTGCATTATGTAAATTTTGATAAAAACTATAAAGAAAAATACTTTAAAAAGAAAACCCAGAATGGGTATCGCAGTTTCGACGACTAGTAGGCAATACTGTAACTAACTGCGTAATGTTGACTTGTAGAAGTCAATGTGCATACTCTGGTTGTATAAGATACCCTCAAATCTGACGTCAACGTGCAAACAAGTAAAGGGCCTAAAACGATATAAGTAGACTTTTTTTTTCTCAGAATGCGTACACTTTTTCTTTCATTATAAGTTCATTATTTTAACCTTTATAATATACCAATATTAATATTTAATTATCCGAGTTTTTACTGCAGTTGCCTTTTTGGGGTCTTTTCGAAGACACAGTCCCTTTAACACTAAAGCGAAAAAAACACACAATATATTGAAATAAACAAATCTTATTCAGTTGAACTAAACTACAAAAATGCAGATATTTAGTACATACCTATCGTTTTTCTTTCATCAATACATACTCCATTCAGCATTCAAATACAGGTAAGCCTATTCGTTATTAGCGTTTTCTTTTTCCGCAATATACTAGTAGCCCCTGTTAACACAAACACTCGGCCGAAATCGGCAATTATCGGAAAGCATTTTTACAACTTCGGTACAGCATTTATACAGAAATGTTCATTATATCAGGAAACAAAAAACAAACAAATCACACAAGTTTACTTCTGTTTTATCACAATCATTGATGTCAAATTCACCCTCGTTAAACAAAAGACAAAGTAGAATAACAGTCAGTGATTGCGATTTATTGCGTATTTAATTCAACACAAATAATATAGACAAAAACCTATCCAATTAACACAGCAACACGTGTATATCCATTAGGAGCTATTGTTTGATATATAATGAACCATTATTACACTACACACTTCCAAGAAATAAAAAAAAACAAAGTCTACGTGACATAAAATAGTGTGAGACTTGTTGAAAGAATATAGTGCTTAAAAGGGGGTATACAATACATGGACTATTACACTAGTATTGTGTTGTTTTTTTTGAGAATTTGGATCATTCTCGTTGGTTTTGTCAAGCAGCAGCGCACTTGAGGCTGCGCCTCTCGTACGATACGACTTAACAAACCAACTCGACTTATAGAAGTTTTCAGAATATCGTACTAGCATATTTTCTATATATATTTAGTACACTTATAGGAGCATAATATTTCATCAGTAAATAGTATAGTAAGCATACTAAAACAACGAAACATGCTATGTTTACAAACGCTACGCCTCACTCCAAACTACAAATCTTGAATGAAAAATATTTACTTTGCGACATCATCAACACAAAACGACAGATATTTCGTATAACAAAAAGTCATTATATGTTCTGATAGAAAGTGACAAATCAGTTAAATATTTAATTTCGTTCACAAGTTGGGTTTTTATTTCTTACGGTAAATCTATTGCTGAAATGTTTGCCTAGTCCCTTTTAATGACTTTGCATACACTATTGTACTTATTACCTGGCGAATATAATTAAAGAATCCAAATAATATGATAATTGACTACTCATATGTAAGTAATAAAAAGGCAATGGCTTTTGAATGACTCGCAAAGTAGTCTAAGATGCAGAGTATAAGAACACAATTTCGAGAATTGTAAATTACTAGCATTTCTAAACATAATTTGAGTTTAAGAATCGATCACAATGTTAAACAAGGAAACTATAAACCTAGTAGGACAGAGATAGTTGTTATTCCGTCCATATTCCATTCGCGTTTCGAACATATGATTTCGGTTATCGTTCAAGTTTATATAATAAACTAATATGATCAAATTATACTGCGTGTTCTGGTTTTCATTGTTTTAATGAAGACCACACGCTCTAATGCAAATCCAAACCCTCTATAAGTTGATCGACGGTGTGCCTGGTTTGAAAAACAAGTGTATTTCATAAAACGTTTCTCACGCGGTGATGCGACAATATATAACAAATAAACAATACATAAAAACAACATATTTGCACAATTAACCAATTCATTCTGACACAAAAATTAAACTGTAATTGAAAACATAACCCTTTGAAGTAAACTCTCAAAAGAACCATGCACATTATGCATAGCAAGTGTATGAGTATTATCGGCTTCATGACAGTTGACGCAGACACAGTTTTACTTTAAGAAAACAAACAAACTCAATTTAAACATTTACCTGGCTCTCATTTATTCCCGTAAGCACAATACAATAACAATTTAAACGTATTTGAATGTATGCAATTTATATTTCAATGTAATACCTATTTCATTACGTACAATAAGTGAACTTTAACTTGTACAATCAAAATGGGAATGATATTAAAAAAGTAACCTGTGAACAGTTTTTTCAAACAAGTCGTTCGATTTTCAATGATTTAAGGAGAAAACATGCCAGAAGAAAATATATGCGAATGAGAGCAACATTAATATGATAATAAATATGTACCACTTGCCATAACGTTTTAGAATATATGCTTTTTATAGATTAGTGTGCCAACCAACCCCAATCGCTACATTCAGATCGGTTACAGTTGGCTTGTACACTGTGAAAAGTATTATGCTTCATGATAACATCTGTTAATCGTCATATTCAGATTTTATTATTTAATCGCAATGCCGGTAGAATGAATAGTCTGGTTACCCGGCCGTACGTATTAAAACAGTACGTCAGGCACACGTTAATAATGGTGGCTCCCACTCAAGGCATAATGTTAATGAATATTACAGTAAATCCCCGCTAATACCACCCTTTGAAGGTCTTAATAAAAGTGGTCTTAATAGCGAGTTGGTCTTATTATCGAGATACGACAGATACCAGAGTCAGTAAATGCATACGGTCTTTGTTATTTAACGTTTTATTGTAAAATAATAAATTAATGGATAGATAAACACGATTGCTACTGTGTCCAATATAATTATTTATTATATGCATATTTTATAACAATTCTTTATGCATATAAACTTTACATTAAGTCAAAAATTTATTTAAAAATCGAGATAGTGTCAATAAACGCAATCTGATACACAGTCGATTTGCATATCCCCTATCAAAACATATGTAACTATTGTTTTTTTCACACACGGCCTTTATTACCGCAAGGCACTATGTTATGCCCTCGGCATATTGTTATTTAACGATGCAAAGTGTCAACGACCAAATGACACTGGTCGCAATAATGGGGCACTTTTGAGTGTTATTTGATACTTTCGGTCTGGGATGTTTGGTCGTAATACGGAATAGTGAAGTGCCCGTATAATCAGGGTTTGGGGCCATTGAAATAAATAGGAAAACATTCGGATCTGTTAATTGTGTCGGCTTTAGCGGGGTGGTCGTAAATCGAGGTGGTCATTAAGCGGGGTTTTAGTATACATTGTTTATGTATTTGCCTTTGGACCACTTAACAGAGCTTTCAAAATATCATAAAGTATATTTGTTTGAATTTACATCATTCTGTTTCTTATTTATGTTCATATGTTGCGTTATTTTTTCAATATTGACCGGGAAATCCCCTAAAATATTTCATGATATAATTGTGGCTACAGTTGCTTAACAGAAAGCGTTATGTGTATGAACGTATATAACAATACATCTTCTGTGGTGTATATAACGATTCTTTAATCCAATAATACAGTCGGTTTCGACACTTAAACGATCATTTAATTCAACAATAACGTCGGTTGTGACACTTAAACGAGTCTTTAATCCAATAATAAAGTCGGTCTTGAAACTTAAACGATTCTTTAATCCAATAATAAAGTCGGTTGTGACACTAAAACGATTCTGTAATCCATTAATTAAGTCGGTTGTGATACTTAAACGATTCTGTAATCCAATAATAAATTCGGTTGTGACACTAAAACGATTTTGTAATCCAATAATAAAGTCGGTTGTTACACTTAAACGATTCTTTAATCCAATAATAAGCCGGTTGTGACACTTAAACGATTATGTAATATAATAATACAGTCGGTTGTGACACTTAAACGATTCTGTAATCCAATAATAAAGTCGGTTGTGAAATTTAAACGATTATTTAATCCAATAATAAAGTCGGTTGTGACACTAAAACGATTATTTAATCCAATAATAAAGTCGGTTGTGAAACTTAATCGATTCTTTAATCCAATAATAAAGTCGGTTTTGACACTTAAACGATTCTTGAATCCAATAATAAAGTCGGTTATGACACTAAAAGCGTCATATGATTGAAACAAAATACTGCTTAGGTTTAATAGTGAAATGTAAACGACAATTCACTGACAATTTGCACGCAGACTAAATCTTTTGTAAACTAAAACATTTTGCACGAAGTTTCGCTGTAACAACTTTTGTCCGGCTTTAAATTAAAACACTATTTTTATCTTAATAAATGAACACATTTCAGAAGAAATATCTTCGAAAAGTGATTTCCTTCAGCAGTGTTTGATGTTATTATGTATAAAGATGAACAATACAAAAGGCGTGTAAAATAATTACAGTGCGAATAATAAACAACATTGTGAGAGTCTTTATATCTAAAAGAGAACAATACACATACCAGGTTCTAAAATGCATGTCGTATTTTGTGAATCGTATATACAACACAATAAAACGGTTGCGACTTCTTATAGATTTGTTAGTAACACATTGTCGTTTATAAAATAAAATATCCAGCTGCATCATTTATTATTTAGTATTACATTTATGTATGATCAGTGCGTGCAGGTAAACAATTTAAAGCATGAAATAACGTACGTATAAGACTTGTCTGTAATATAAATTGATTTCAATTGAATAAATTAATTCAAAATAGAGAGAAGAAAAAATTACAATTTCATGGAATTTATAAAACAAATGAATATTCAATGAAAATTATATAAGATCGAATTATACCCTTTAATAGCCCAACTAGACATTTATCAAAACTGTTTCAGCACCAATCGGAGGAAAGTCAAGTACGTGGAGAAGAAATAAAAACACTGTTTGCGAGAAAAGAAACGAGTAACATGTGGATTAATACAGCAGTTTTTACAGAAAAAGAACATATAATGTTTGAATAAATTTACATTCCTGTAATGTCACTCTTATAAGTGAAAACTGGAACTCATAAGTATTTAATATACTTTCAATATATTAGTATAATTTGATATTTGACCTTATTGAAAATGGACGTCCACGTACTGTTATTACCAGCTTGTGACTATTATACTTTGCAATTTGAAATGTATGTAGCGTGTCTAATTCAATATCTTATAGATGAAAAAATCGTTTTTGTTATTCGTAACTTGCCATTCATTTTGGGCACACTATTCAGAATGCAAACGGAATAAAACATGATTAAAAATAAACAAGCCAACCTACAAAGGGTCAAGATATCTGATGATATCGATTTCAATGCTTAAGAATACAAAACTATGTTCGTTAAACTGTTATATAAAAACAACATAATAATATATAAATATCATAGTCAGTTGAGGGATATAGTAAATATTGCAGCCCGAGAAGAGTGATGTCAACCGAGGCCGAATATTTACTGTATCCTTCAACATGCCTGTGATATTTATTTTATTATAACGAACAAAAATACTGTAATTTAAAGAACAAACTAGTACATTGTAAACAAAAGTTTATTGTTTGAAAATCCAGCGTTCATCGACAATGATTTTTAAAATACATTTTATTAAGCGCCTACTGATTATCAGCTAATACGGATTTCTCGGAAAACCCAATTTGCTATTTTTTGGCCCACGCACGGGCTATATTTTTGTCACGCGCGAGGTTTACTAAAAATTATTCCCGGCTCGGTGCATATTGCCTTCCAATGTCATGACATATTAAAATTATAGAGGGATGGGTATATGGGATTTTACAACGTGAAACGAAGTGAGGTATAATAACAACATATATGCATCGTATTACGCGATAGTTGTGTGGCGTAATCTGTAAATAATTTGAGCTGTGACGACACAAACCAGCTTCCACTGAACTGACATTGTTACATAGGGCTGTGTTGTGTCGTGTTGGTTTGTGTTTAAGTACCAACGTAACACACAAATAAAGAACCCATGTAAATGTTATACACGATACCCGTATGTATGGCAACAGTGACGTTACATGTATACATTAATCAAGCAGTGGTGTTGAGTGTCCATAAGAATACATTCATACAATAAGTCTCATTTTATAGAATATGTGTTTGCCCTCTGTTGGTTTGTTTTATTTTGTGCAAACATACATGAACAATAATATATTATTAAGACTATTTTATGAACAGTAGTTATGTTCTTGTAAAATTGCCCTATTCAAGGAACTATCCTGCCTCGTTTACTTAACAAGGGTTATATTTTGGGGTTTTAACACTCCAAACTAAAGTGTAAGTAGTATGTGCAACTACTTATCTCTTTCCAACGTTGGGTACATGACAGTAAAATATGGCCATATTCAATCCTGTCAATCACATCGAACCATAAATAGATCGACTGGTTTCGACTAGTTAAAAAACAATGCTTATATGTCGGAGCCGCAGCAAGCCATTCAAAAGAATCCATGGTAATTATGCATGTATTGTTCGAGCAGAAAATAATCGAGTAAGGTATCTTCATATCCAAGACATTGACCCACAGAGACACTTAACTCGTTCTAACTTGTTAAAATTTATTTCGGAGACTCACCAGGCTACACTAACATTTCCATTAAAAGCACAATGTATCCCTATGTAATTATATGCACATTCTATTTAGGGATATCGTCCTTCGCAGGCAACCACATTGAGCATAGAAACGTTCACACGGTATATCTAGTTACAGGCATTCACGCAATGCGTTGCGAGTGAAGACAGCATTACGAAGTTAATTTCGAGTTTACAAATACATACAAACACGCATTATTATTAATAATCAAGTTTGCATGTTCTTACAACAAATGCCGTCTGACAAGTTTTAATTCCAGTTAAGTGTTTACATTTTTATGTGAAGAAACTTATTGAAGTTCATCGTGTTTTATTAGTAAAGTATCTTGCATCACGCCGAATGTTTACGGTAAATGTTCTGATAAGGTCCAGGTCGCCAGGATGTTAAGCAAATAAAGGAAATCTTTAGGAACAATTTATTTGGCGGATCAGTTCAATCAGTATCCGACCAATCAAATGGTCCCGGATGCATGGTATTTACACGCGTTTGTAGCCACTAAAACACGTTAATCAAGCGTTAGGTGACTGTTCTCATTGTTCACTTTACATTTGGCTACTTTCATTTTTTGTTAGTCTTTCATATAACATTGCTTTTTTTAACCTTTGCAGTCCACACCAACGTCTTCACCGTGATTACAATCGTTAATCCCTATTCCATGATGGAGACACTGCAGCAAAGAATCTTCATGTCCAGAACAGTAAAGATCATCCAACCAGATCGGCATTAAGCTCGAGTTGCTAGGTTTACTAATGACTCGAGCATTTTCGCTGAAAAATTATAATTTATAGAATACTTTGTGATATAATTTGCGAGCATATATTTTAAAACACTCATTAAATGTCTAGCTTATATCTTCTATATCAAGCATTGAACCTAATAACTCGTCTATGCGTACTGCCTTAACAAATATATTTCTTGGAAAACGCGTGTGTTGGAATTCAAAATAAATGCAAATGGAATACGATGAATGGTGTTTTTGTGTTTTGGATGGATTATGTTAATAACATGTATATATTAGCGTGTATTGAATATATTCCTTGAACGGTACCGGTACACTCCTTTATGAGGTCACTTTTGCAGGTAGAAACATAATAAACCGGGATACATACAGTTAACATGAGGTGCGTACAATAAATAGATAAAGGTCAGTGAAGTGTTGCAAATGATTATGTTAAATATAATGTATACGCTGAACGTGATACACATTATTGTAAAATGATTAATACGTACATATTAGGTTAGTTAATATTAGATAATCGAAAATGCAGTCAACTAAACAATGCAGTGAAATGTTTCCATATCAACACGTTATAACATATTTTCCCAAATAGTTATTGAGTGACTTAACAAAACACTTGCAAGAGTTACCCAAAGTTCAAGTTTGCCAATGTTTGCAGAGATGTCAGATCAATGCTCGTATGATTCAAGTTTGATTATATTTGGAGAGATGTTAGGTTGACGCTCGTATGATTCAAGTTTGCTTATATTTGGAGAGAAGTTAGGTTGATGCTCGTATGATTCAAGTTGCTTATATTTGGAGAGATGTTAGGTTGATGCTCGTATGATTCAAGTTTGCTGATATTTGGAGAGATGTTAGGTTGATGCTCGTATGATTCAAGTCTGCTTATATTTTGAGAGTTGTTAGGTTGATGCTCGTATGATTCAAGTTTGCTGATATTTGGAGAGATGTTAGGTGATGCTCGTATGATTCAAGTTTGCTTATATTTGGAGAGATATTAGGTTGATGCTCGTATGATCCAAGTTTACTTATGTTTGGAGAGATGCTAGGTTGATGCTCGTGTGATTCAAGTTTGCTTATATTTGGAGAGATGTTAGGTTGATGCTCGTATGATCCAAGTTTACATATGTTTGGAGAAATGCTAGGTTGATGCTCGTATGATTCGAGTCTGCTTATATTTGGAGAGATGTTAGGTTGATGCTCGTATGATTCAAGTCTTCTTATATTTGTAGAGATGTTTTGTTGATGATCGTATGATTCGTGTGTAGATATAAAACCCGTATACACAAAGCACTTCAGTATATTGCACTAGTAAGAGCCGCTTTCGTTAGTCACAACAGATTATTATCATCAAAAGAATGTATTGCACAAGTGTATCTGGTATAGTAAACAAGCACATACATTAAGACATAACAGTTAATTAAACATATTCGTACGTATGGATAAAGCCTAACATCCTGCAAGCCACCTGGGCATCATGTGCATCAAATTCGTCATCACAAACGGTTCCCCATTCACCATTCAAATTAATTTCCAGGCGACCGGATGTCAGACGGACTGAAACGAAATAAATGTAATGCTTATCAAACAAATAATAAACACAAAAACACATTTAAGTTAAACGTATACCAAATACCATACAATTTAATATCTGGTTAAAGTTAGTAAAAGTTAGATTGTCGTTAAAACAAATGTTCAGAATGGTATCTCATCAAATAAAGAAATTCCTTGAATTAATACACGTATGAATCCTCACGCCATCCTACATTCGAACTGATATAAATATAACTCCACAATTAAATCTTATACATACAATTCACTGTGCATTTGACAAATGTAACGAAGTCATGCATTCATTTGTATCGACACAACCTTTAAACGTACTACCTGATTTGATTTGCATCGCGTTAAGCCATTCAGAAATCTGGGAAGTAATTGCTTGAAAGAAATGTCATGCAAAAACGTGTTTGTCGGAGTTTGACCAAGTAGGCGTAGTCATATACCCCTTGGCGTACATGCGATTGACTTATCGATATTTGGATTTAAAATCACATCTGCTCAAATCAATCTTCGACATGCACCGTGTCATTGTTATAATGTTGTTTTTTAAGTTATCTCCGTCAAACAATGAAGTCCTAGCTTTATAAATGGCTAAGCGGATTGTCAATCAAATCCCATCGAATGGCCAATTAAGCTGAAATACGGTAAAGATAATGTACACCTATGATATGTTATGCGGCATACCTCTGCATTAGATAACAAAATACCTTTCTAAAAAGGTATAATATTTTCTAGCAAGTTCGGAAAATTTCATCAAACAAAAATGCTACATTTTGTCGGAATAGTTTAACTTTACGTAAACATCATCATTTTTCATAACGTTTTCGAAACACAATCAGATTATTATTGTTTAACGTTCATGAGATTATATTAAGTAGAATCATGCTACCATATGTAAACATTAATGCCTTTTAAAAATTAATGTTGACTATGTCTATTGATGGACTTTGATAGCAATTATTTATATTTACACTATTTGACCTGAATACTTCCACACTATGACCATTGCAAAGGGGTTCGTACGGATACGGTACATTTTTGTTACATTCTCGGTACCGCTGATGTATCCCTGTTCTGCACGTGACTGTGCACGTACTCCAGTCAGTCCATTCCGACCATTCACCAGCTGCAATATAGGTTTTCAGAAAATGTCGAGTACATGCCAATTGATTAAGTTTGTTTTGTCCATTGTTTCAACAAGCGCTGGTGAATCCGTTGAGTGTAACAGTTGATGATTATCGATCAAATGAAAAAAAAATCATTTTACAATTGATCGGCAGGATAAATATTTTAGTGGTGACGAGCAGTCATGGTCTGTGTGTTATTGCCTCAATTGTATTTACGTTTTTAAAAAAGTTTCACTGCTGATGCATGTTTTTTTGCGGGTCCAGAGCTGTGCCTTTCATTGTTAATAACTTACACTATTCAATAAGTACCTGCTATCGTTGTGTTATCGTTCGTTTTTTAAAACCATAGTGTATAATAAAAAATAATTTTAATACAACATAGATTAAAAGTATCATATTACATACTTACTAAATCGGCAGGTGAAATGATTATTTCAAATCTGTCACCTTGACTTACAGTATGCAACTTGGCACAAATAACGTACATAACCCAAAATTGTACGTAGCACGTACCTATACGCGGACACTGTCGATTGTTGCATATAGCAAAGTAAACATTTGGTCCTGTACACAGTCGGCCATACGGAGACGGTGAAGGGTTAGTGCAGTCACGGGTTCGCTGGTGTAATCCTATATCACACGTGACTGAGCACGTGCTCCATGATGACCACGTGGTCCATTCGCCATCTAAGACAATATGTCAAACGTACGTATCGAGCATTAAATGACACACATGCTTAATAAATACTGTTAGGACACGAAGTATATGCACATAAATGTGCAGATTTTGAAACAGATGATTGAACATTATGTTGTTTCAAAATGTTACATGCAATCTGATTTGAATTAGTTATTTATTGCAAATTTCCGAATCCAAATGGTACATACAGTAATACATTATATGAAAATTTGTTTATCAAATTAAACAATTAAACCAAGCAGCGGTACTCAACGTTACAGATTTCTACATACTTAACAACGTATCTTCTTACTTTGCATTGGATCTGATTAAATAAATATCCGAATAGCGTGTTACATGAAAATCATGTGCATGACTTATTGCGTTTCATAGCGTGTTAGCCTCAATACAGCAGTAACTTTTGCATTATGATGTTGTACAACGAACAAATCAGAACAGTTTCGATTAAAACGATGTTCAAATTCAGTGTTATATGCACGCACAATATCGACATAATATCGAAACTATTTCAGTTTTGAGAGTGAAATTACTTTCGAAATATTTAGTTTCAACTAATTTGAGAAACCGGTGCCTTTGTTGTTTTGATGTACGATATTATACCAAAAATATCTAGACACCGGTTGAAATGTATGTATCATATTTACTGCTAAGTTATACCTGCGCATGAGCGTAGCATGCATATTTGTTCATCTGTAGAATCACCAATACAAGGATATCCAAATCTTCCAAATTGATTATTGCAGCTCCTGTGTCTGTGTTGTATTCCTACATCACACGTCGACGAACACGATTCCCATTCACTCCAAGGTCCCCATCCGACCGGGACTGATATAAGTATGCATATAGTGGCTAGTAATCTCAAATCAATTGTTCTATTTAGTCATTCATTAGAACGTTTATGTTAACGCCATAGTCATGTGTGTGCTGTATTTTTACATGGTCCCAATTATCTCACGTTCATCAGTCAATCGGGATGTATATATGAAAGTAATGAACATTCATACATTGATCGTTAGAATCACAAATCAAACTTGTATTTCTTATGACAAAGAGTAACACAATCAATCATGTTTTAAATTAAACAGTTTAACAGTATATACGTATATTTCGCGAAGAAACATAAACTTAAGACAACACAATTAAAATGACGAGTAGACATGTATATAAACGATTATTAACTATGTTGTTGTAATGTCAAGTAATTGTTGGTTGACGCAACTCAACACAAATAACGTTTATATTTACCCGGGCAGGGCTCAAACATGCACGATCTGTATTCTTCGGATGGCCCTTCACAATCTGTCCCATTGTTAGCAGGAGGAGGGTTGGTACATGATCTTGTCCTCGATTTCGTCGTGTTGCCACATGTGACTGTACAAGACGACCAACTGGACCAATCGACCCAGCTGCCGTCAACTAAGAATTATTTGTGTGTTTTAATTAATATACAAAGGTTTACAAAACGTATATGTAGTAAAATATGGCAGGAAGCAATAGTAAAATTTACAGTGTAAAAATCAGGTGATTGTACAAGATAACCAACTGGACCAATTAATCCAACTTCCGTGGACTGAAAAAAAAAAAACTTTTTTTAGATACAGCGTTTGTGCCTTGCGCATGAAAGGACGTTCATATGCTAATAGTTGGCACATACACTTTTATCTTCATACGAATTATTAAACCCAAAGTATTTGTTTTTAGCCATAGCTTCAGTAAACATAAGCCATATGTGTGATATTTAGTGCAATAATTTGCAAGTACCATACATTTGAAGTTAGTGTACGTACATGCTTTACAAGTACCACCAAAATGATGTATAAACCGCGGACACTTATTGAGTGTTGTATACAATTAAAAAAAAACACAAAGGCACTGAGCAATGGATTGAACATACAAAACGAATAGTATGCGCATCTTTCGCTTTAGTTTATGTCTAGCACAAAACTTTCGGGGCCGATTTTTGTCCAATCCGTATCGCACAAAATGGACAGAAAAAAATTAACCAAATACAAAATCAATGGCGTCAGTTAATAATGTTGTAAATATTCATAATACGTATTGAAACAACAACCCACAACATTTTGACAAAGAAAACACCTTCAAAACGACTTTATAGTTTAAAGTTCATTGAGAATGAATGCGTTTACCCGGGCAAGGTTCCAGCACGCATGGGTTCAATTCTGAGGAAGGCCCTTCGCAAGCTTTACCATTGTTGACAGGAGGAGGATTAGTACATGACCTTGTTCGAAAATGAGTCGTGTTTCCGCACGTGACAGTGCAAGATGACCAGCTTGACCACTCAGCCCAATTCCCGTTAGCTAAACGTAATAATAAGTCATTTTGAAATGTATACATTGATATCATTTCTGCCAACAAAAGAATGACATAGACTTAACTGGCAAATGCATACATTATTGTTCAGCGCATGCATTAGAAATACACGTATTCCTAACATGACAAATAGATTTATACCTCTATGAGATCGCAATAAGCATATCGTGAATTATCGTTCGTGAAAGTATAACACATCGTATCCGTGTCACTGTACACTGTCCAAAACAATTCCATATAATAATAATGAGAAAACTGTACGCTTATAACTTTTTATCAATTAACTTTGTCTTACAGGAGTGTGCTCCGTATAGAAAAATGAACATGTACTTACGAAAAAAGCATAGATTACAGGTTTTAGGGCAAAGCTTAGCCGCATTTTCAATATTAACTGAACAGATGCCGAACATAGAAGTCAACATCGCACAGTCTACCTTCTCATCGTCTATGCAGTCTGAAGTTATAAAAAGAAATTTAAACTGAGCGTGTCTTTACAAGTCAAAACCAAGTTGGATTAAGGTATATTTTCCACAACCGTTAGGAAGTAGATGTACGTTTGTATATGTAATGGATCGGTTATTCATGTTTGCAATATGAAACAACACGTGTCGCATATATCGTGTTGATGGATAATGATTCGATCTCATTATTCGTTACATGCATGAAATATGACACACATATTATTTCCATGTAAAAATAAAAATAACCTGGGTCTGTTTGTGGCCGTGGTCATGCAACAGAATTCACCGTTAATAGTCATGTCGTTTTAACAGATGTGATAATCTGTCATAACACTTATATAACTATTTACATAAATATAAATAAAACATACATCTGATTAATGTTATTTATTTTAAATCCTTGATTATTGATTTAAGAAATAATTGACGAGTAAGCGTTGGCAATTGCAGTAATAACCAGCGGTTTGGAGTTCCGATAACCAACGCTAGTCCGCCAATTAGTTGGATTCATACACATAATTCGTCTGTATTTTTCAAGGTTATGAATGAGAAATAAATGTATCTATACCCCGCCCATGCTAACAAGCGCACATTAAAAGCATATTGACAAAACGTAAACGTTCTTTGTGAACTTTAACATAAAATATGTAGTAAACATGTGGGTTTAGCATTTGCGACAATGTTTTCAAAACATTAGGCTCTGCCCACGATGTGTTTATTCCATCCTTTATCAATGGAAAACTAGCCGCGTGCCGTTTTATATTATGTATTAAACTATTGTATTCAACGAAAATCTGTGTAAGAATGAAGTGCTTACCTTCGCAATCGACATGTGATAGCAGCAATGTAGCTGTGAAGAGAGCAATATTTGAAATGAATGGAGGGTTCGTGATCGTTATTTAAACACACTTAGTACTTTTTGGGCACATAGCTAGTACATATGCATGCGCGTGTCCTTTTTTGTTTACATATTTCTTGTAAACGTATTATAGTGTTTTTCAAATAGCATATGTCTGATGTCGCATAATATCAGTTTCATACATACTAATATCTATATAAATAGCATACTGACACTCTTGTAAAGTACTTATCCCTAAGATCAGGAAATTAAACTTAATCAATTAGTATATGCATGATATATACTGAGGAAGCAAAAACATAATTATTGATCTAATGGTACTACTAAAATCAACATTAGCATACATTTTGAAAAAATCAAAACATTTACCTAGTATTGCTATAATATTCACCAGTTCCTTCATCCTTTTTTTACTTCCTGTCGATAAGACAGCCTTAGGTAAATATGAACTGGATACTGGAATGCTTATCCATGTGCATGTATTTAACAGTTTGCAAGAATGCTACTCTGGTTCTATTAAAGGGATGCTACCATAGCATCTTACATTGTCATGCATTTGTTTTAGTCATTGCATGTGCAATTGTTTAATACCGTTAATAAAGGTATACAGTTTCGTTTGTGCTGCTACATGTAATTATGCCCGTACTTATATATCATTGTTGGATTGTTTATTGATTTTTCATAGCGCAACTTTTCCTCTTTGAATACTACACTGTATTAATGATATACTTTCGACTATTTACCCATATTTTACCGAAAGATACAACCGTTGCGATGGTTAAGAAATATTAACATACAACATTGGACAATGTTTGCATATTTTTATTTTAAGATAAGTTTCTTCTCGACGTAATTAGCGTATTAAATAAAATGATATCGATTTAAAAAGAGAAAATTTTAGAACTTTATTAATTATTCCAAATGCCATAAAAACAAAACAATTAGGCTTTATATGTATCAATAGAATCATCCTTTCTATACAATGTTTGTCACAAAATATCTTGCTATTTTTTACAGCCTGCAACGTTTGAGTGGGTTTCTGTTAGGTTTGTCTTAATTGTTACAGGTTATAAATATTTATACGAATTGGTCATTGTAGTGTACATCGTTCAAGAAATAATAATTCAAATGATGCACAATTAGTAATATTTTGATAAAAAAAGAACAGACAAACAAACAAACACAAATACACCACAACAACAAACATATAAACTAAAAGAAAATAAAACACTCTAACACATCACATGTGTATATTAATTGTGAACACTTTTAATACTGATCTTTGTTTTGAACGCAATTGCAAGGATTGGCCCTATTTTTGTAATCTGCGATATTTTATTCGGCTCTGTTACAAGCTTCTTTATGTTGGCTCTCACTTTAATATATCAGTGAAGCCGGATGTTTATGTGTTAGGCTGAAATCATGCGTTAATAAGATAGCCGCTATCGCATTCCTTTCCGATTTATCTTTCTTTATATCAGCTTTTTGCTTAAGCTGTTAAGAGATAGAAGCAGAATCTGTTGGTGCGCTTGCTAGATAAAGTGAATGAAGGTTAATCAACCATTAGTCCGGTACTTTGCTAAAACATATTTCGTTGCGCATTTATTTAACGGGAGTTTTTTTCCCAGTAATTCTTAACCAAAGAAAATCTGTAGAGATATTACGTATAAATGAAATTGAAAAACGGATGGCTACTGTTGATGTTATTACAAATCAACGACATTACATTACTATCTAAGTCACACAATAAAACAATACAACATGCGCAGTCACACATAATTCATATATGCCATTATGGTCTTTAACCAATATCGAGATAACAAAAGAGTTACAATGATTTGATTGAGTTTAATGATCTTCGAGAAATAAATATACCACTTAATGCAGGAAAACTATCTCAATAGCTCTGTAATTTCTGCTGGTTGTATACAACAAAAATAAGTATGATAGATGAAATCTAATGAATATATAAATATCTAACATAAAGAATGCTGACTAAATTTATTTGCTTCAAATCAAACGCAGGGTATTCTGACTCACGACAAAAAAAAAAGTTTGGTCAATACATTGTGAATGTAAATATGTAAACTAATTCATTATATCACGTAATTCAAGATATGAACACATCGGTATTAACAATATGTAAGTGTACTAATAACACAAAGTGTTTGGATTACATGTACATAAAAGACACAATGCGGACAAGTAATTCCCAAGTAAGTAAGAAATACTAATAATACATTTAAGTTACGGCTGTTTTCGTGTTACATGCAAGCTAAACGCGAACCGTTTTCAAATTGCACGCCGACTTTTAGAATGTGACCGCAATTTCTTTAACCTGTCACATTATGATTGCAATTAAACATTGAGTTTTCAAAGCTGACACGTCTCTCGGCACGAAATCAGAGGGTGGAAAGATGACACGAGCAGTGGAATTTATAATACATATATTTGAGCAGCCTTTTAGATATATTAGCGTTTTAAGTAATGGGGATCTGTCATTATTCTTAACATCAGTTTGAGCCGAGTATTTGAGAGAACATTATACAATGTGTAATATTTTAATAGTGCCCTTTCATTTTGGAACATCGTCGTTATTAAAGCACACACATCAAATATCACTGTATTAACATAAGCATTGGGTTTTGTCCACTTACTTTATATGGTTTCTTGTAAGTTACTCTTGCAGCAACCACGTCCAATAATTCAATGCTCACTCTCCGACATTGACCGTTGATGCAAACCTCTGGGTATCCGTGTGATAGACGGGATAAAGCAATTTTGTTGAAATTCTGCACAGAAAAAGCATTGACGTATACATATCCATTCAAATATGAGTGTTTCTATTAAGAAATACATGTATTTAGTGTAATTATAAAGGATTAGTGACATAATTTTCGTTGCAAAATATGACGGTATACGGACGGTAACTTTGCTGATATGCAATTAAAATGTTTCACAGACTTATTCGAACTGAAAAGGCTCACCATACCGTTTAAATCAAAACAAAAAAAGTGCTCAATTTAGGTTGCATCTTTTATATCCCGATGAATGAATGTTTGGCAAAAAATAAATAGTGTCCTATCTCAAATGTTTAATTTGAGAAATGCGAAGTGTGTTAAATGTCAGGACCGTTTACATAACGAAATGTAATGAATAACGGCGAGTGGTAATGAAGTGGCCTGTTAAAATAACCAGTTGAGTAACACGCTTTATGCACATTTACAATATCTCTTCTCACCGTTTATTCTTGGACTGATGTTATACGCTGACTACATATACATGGACACGTGCTGCACGAGCCTCTTTCTACGTTCGATCCATGGTATAGCAGCCCTTAAGAACAGGGTGTGGTATTGGTGCATTGGCGGAAGAGTTGAGAACTTCCATCACCGGATTGGATGTTACAGTTGCTCTAGAAACTCTAGTCTGACCTCTTCATGTTCAGAAATACGCACTTAGAATCCTGTTGAGTACCTATTTCTTAAAACATAAATTAGGCAGATGGAGATTACAATGAATGAACAGGTAACCTGCAATTGAAGAGTTGTAAACTATATTTAATATGTTATCATTTATGCTAGATCGCGTATGCTGTCATTAAAATACAACCATATATCAATGTGGCCTAGTACACAACCAATGTTCAAACATGCATAATTAAATTCAACCATTTTTAACCTTTTTAAAACTGTATTGTTGCTAAAGTTATCATTTGTCTAATAACACAGATTGCATGTATATGGGCACAGCTTAGCGGCATATACAATATTAACTGTACAGATGCTGAACATTTTAAGTAAAAAACGCACAGTTAACCTTCTCATTGTCCATGTAGTCTGAAATTGTTAAGTACTTGGAATGACGAAAGTACATGTACTGGTTTAGAAACTTGTTGCATTGTAATTATAGGTTTGCATTTTTGTTAGTACCCGTCGTTCTGCTTTGCTGGATTGAAAGACGTTTATAAATATATGTACTACTTAACTACAAAAATTTGGTTTGAATTTCTACCTCTAAAGTATAGTATTTATTTATTATGCAGTACGATAAATCCATATTCCTTAAAAAGCACACATAAAAGGCATTTTATTATGTTAACTGTTTATTATTTTTATAAATCCATGCATTACGGATGATGTCAGTACAAATGTCTGAAGCAATTGAGGACCATGACTTAACTGATCTGGCGTATTTGTACTGATTCGATGATATTAGTGTTCAAAGTAAACGCATTATTTTTGTAAATATTATAAACATCGATACCATACCGTCACACCAAATATGTGACTGCAGCATGGTTTTGACAATAACGTTTGGGTAAATGTTTATGTATCGCCATTATTTTTACATTGTGAGTACACGTTGAGAAAAATGCAAATGTATGCAACATCTTTAACTCTATACTTTTGGAAGTTTATGTTTTTATATAAACATTCGATTTAATGTCCCAAATGTTTGAAACAAATACCATATATTATATATACTATTTTATTTTAAGGTTTTCCAGTGATTTATGGGAAAATATCAGTGAAATAAAATTGGTTATTCAATGTTTGAAACAGTGAACATTATCATTTCGGTTTCACACAGGTTCCCAATTAAATTTAGTAAATGAAACTGACCGTCAACGATGCCGGGCTCAAAATTGTGAAATGACGCATTTTGATAGCACATAAAATGCAACAAAGGTGCGTTAAAGCATAAAATAAGAAACAAATCTGTAGGATTCGATAGAGTATCGATTTTTGATTCAATCGTGATCAATGAAAATATGTATTTTCACTCGTGGCTGCGAACTGTGCCTTGCATTCAAATACATGTAGATAGTTTCAAGGATAATGTTAAATGTATATCATGTGATTTAGAAACAAATCATATCTGTGCAAAAATTACCAGTTTGGTTAATTTGAACTTAGCATCTATTTACAAAGCCATTATTAGACTTAATAATAAAGAACAGACTTAGACTCAAGAAAAACAAGAGATGTTTATAAAACATGCATGCCCCCCGACTTGCAAACAATTCGTCAATATGTGCAATTGTTAAGAGATTTTTTTAATATTGTATGTGCACATTAACACAGTGGGAGGAAAGTAAAGTTGATTCTTTAGAAAGTAAATATAAAGCTGACAAAAAGATAGAGTATAATTATGGATTTATTTGTACAGCCTATTATATAAGGATACCTGTTTTCTTTTTTATTTAAACATTAAATAGGCCAAAACTTCTCTAGATATCCTGCGGAAACAAAATAGTCTACGGACAAAACAGGTTTCATTTAACAAGCCGATGTGACCTTGACCTTTGACCTGTTGACCTCAAAATTCATAGGCCTCTTCCTTTCCTCTCGAGCAACCAGCATACCAACTTGGGTGATCTTAGGTCAAAGCGTATTCTACATATCATGCGGAAACGAAATGGTCTACAGAGGAAACAGTTGTCATGTTACAAGCCTCTGTCACCTTGACCTTTGTCCTGTTGACCTCAAAATTGATAGGCGTCTTTCTGTTGTCCCAAGTAACCAGCATACCAACTTAAATGATCGTAGGTCAAAGCGTTCTCTAGATATCGTGCGGAAACGAATTTCATGTTACAACCTCCTTTGACCTTGACCTTTGACCTGATGACCTCAAATCAATAGGCGTCTTTATTTCTACCCAAGTAACCAGCATACCAACTTAAATGATCGTAGGTCAAAGCGTTCTCTAGATATCGTGCGGAAATGAAATGGTCTACGGACAGACCGACCGACCATCCGACGGACCAACCGACCGACGGACAGGTGCAAAGAAATATACCCCCACTTTTTCGAAGGGGAGCATAATAATTGCGCGTGTGTAGGCATGCTGGGTACCAATGTTTTTTCGTCGCTTATGTAATTAACAATTTTGTCTCAATAAAGCACGCAGTAATAAGAGATGGTAAATAACAAGAAATCAGATTTTTGGGAACATAACAGTTTCAATAATTTTCTTTATTTTGTATTACCTTATTATGTTTAAAATGGGTTGGTGAATGCGGCCATTGGACTGCATTTACATTTTTCTTAAATACACTCATCGGTGAATTTCACTTCCAAATTCAGCCAGATGTATTTATCATTGAATATCATTAAACTATGCTACATCTACACATGGGCCGCCTTAACGAACAAATCTAACATAATACTCGATAATTTTTCTATAGACAAATATCACACTTTTGTTGTTAAACTACCGAATAAACAACGCAAAAAGAATTCCTCATTCTAAACGGAGGAGCTAAACATTTTCCAATTACAATTGCAAAATTATATGTCAAATCGTGTAAGAATTGTAATAATTTTCGCATTATCGAAGTTTACCGGCCAAAAAAAACAACTATTTTTCAATCTTATGCGTGGATATTCAACAACTCGGACTAACCTCCTCGTGGTTTAATTCTTAAGCATCCGAGCTCCAAATCTTTGTTTATTGGCCGATTAACAGCGATAAATCAAAACTTAATTCTTAAATATACTACATGGAAGCAAACGCTTGTAAAACATTTACTTTAGCGGTCCACGGAAATAATATATATCTATATTACGTTACCAAATACTAGGTGCGGGTTTATATGGAGAGCCGCGTGCTAGCGCGAAGATTAAAAAACAATCGGCCGTAAAACGCAAAAACCCCACAATTTGTGATTTTTGTGCAAAGTTTTATACATATTTTATTCTACAAAAAGGTCGATCATTTTGAAAATGTTTATCGACGCAGCCATGCGTAACGATTTAACACGTGAAACACAATTTGCAAATGGAATAAAGCGACTTATACTCTTAAAATTACAAATTACAAAAAATAATAGTAACAGAGAACATGATACAAAAGTCAATTCGGCCATCTGTGCATCCATTAGTTCAAATGTTCATCCTGTTTTGATTCATGACAATGATTTTTTAAAAGAAAAACATTACGAACAGATGAAATAAGGCGTCCGATTAGAACAAGAAAAGTCATACATAGCAACGTGAACCCATGCGTAAAACGTCATTTACATTAAAAATTTCCGGGGTCCGGTAAAGTACAAACTACCCATTCCTTCATTCGTGAAGAAAACACTTACGATTTATGGCGGAGAACTGGATACGATTACGTTATATATATTTTATTAATAATGTAGTGAAACAGTGAAAAGTATGCAAATTTCAATATATTTAGCATTATTAGTTATTTGTGTTGTGTGTAATAAGGTAGTAAACAGAATTTGGTCATTTAACTATTTATCACAATCGGATCTGAAGCAAAACGTCGACATATTTGTAATTTTATTTAGGAAACGCATAATCGTTACACACCGTTATTACATAACACACATAAATTAAACATTTTCCTAGATCATTCGAGAATATGATGTTAGTGATAAATATCCACGAATTTGCGAATAATGGATATTGTAGAAATACAAATATTTTACACAATAATGCAAGACGTCCTTCCATCTTTGAATAATTTATAATACACAAGTTATTGCCACGACGAACGCTATTCTAATTGTTTAACAAGCTATTCCTAGACTCTAGTTTATACAAATGTCTTATCTTAGTCACGAAAATAAGATTTTCGTTAAAGCAATTTGCATTAGTTTGATAAAGGGGCTTGCTTTCGGTGAATTCGGTACTTTCTATATTAAATCACGATTTTTAGAATTCTTAACGATTGCCATTTTTCGAATTGAATTCGTGAGCCGAATGAAGTATCTCTTTTTATAATTGTATAACAATAATGAATGGTATCACATGTAAAGATCATCTAATGCAAAATAAGTTTTAATGAATGTCATGTCAATAGTACGACACGGAAATCACCGTACAGTTTGACAAGTATATTCTTAACTATCACACAAACATTAGGCATATAAACTATAATTCAATAAACTGTTAGTTGTAATATCAATTAAATTACATTCAATAACATCCAGTTTAGCTCGTATCTCTGATTGAAACCAAAAGAATGAAAATTAATTATTTATAATAATAACATTCATTCCTTTAAAACTGAACAGGCATGAGACACGCTACACGATGCTTAAAAATGTACAGCCCTTGATGACCTTGCCAACGTGTACGCACGTGGACTGTCGGCACGTATCAACCGGAACAAATACCGTTATATTTAGGCCATCTTTTCCATAAACGTAAGCTGGAAAGACAATAGCGTAAAACTAGACCACCAATTCCCCACAAAATCTACAGAAGTCAATGTGCAAAATAGGCCTATGATAACCTACTTAATCAAGAGTTAGTTATTACTCTGACAAATTAGAATCCTGTGAACATGACCAGAAACGTCGTTTTAAGATTGAGATCTTCTAGGTGTTTTCAAATAAGTTCATATTACCCTCTAACAAAGGTAGAAGGATACTAGCGACTTTTTCATTAACATAATCGGACACATTAGATGTGATATATCTCAGGAAGTAAGTTTGGTTTCAATACCATGAATAATAAATCTATTTTAAGTACCTTTAGGAAATCATCTGACATTCTTTTACTCCTGTTACATGTACATCCCAAGAAGTGAAACAGATCATCATGCAATACCCAAATAAATCATGTAAATTAGACCCGATACCAACATCACTATTGCAATTATGTCTTGATGAACCGTTACATGTACTGGCTCTTACGAACATTATCACATTCTCTCCATGCTGCATAAGTACCAAAGACGTTTAAAAGTTCACGTATACAACCGCCCATAGTAAGGCCAAGCTTTGACTCTCAAAAGTACAGGCCTGTGTCCAATCTCCAATTTATCGCAAAGGTTTTAGAAACGATAGTCGACAATCGTGCAGAACGGCATTAGTCATGAAGCAATTTTCACAAGAAAATTCATGCGGCGTATAGAAATTTCCCTCTACTGGGACTGCTTTATTCCAAGTCCAGAGTCCTACAGTCTTAAGACCAGACCAATGGCACTTCTGAGTCTCTCTTCTGCCTTTGGCACCATCGTTTATATCACACCGCTCTATTGTTTAATCTTTGGAGACAATTATAAGACACTTGCACAAATAACATTATATCTAAGTGAACGTTATCAAACTGTGTGCATAGACGACGAACTTACCAATCCAGTGCTCAGGACAGGAAATTCAGTGAACCACAGGGACCGATGTTAGCGCTAAATCTCTACATCATGTACACCAAACCAGTGTCACAGTGACCACGTTTTATAAGTAAGACTAAATTATTCTACTTTTTGTTTATAAAAACGAGAAGTTTGACATGCTCAGATAAAACATTATCTTGTGTTAGACATCTGGGGAAATTTCTCTGTTCCAAAATGGAAACTAGGCCCTTAAAGAATGTCTGGCCTCCCCCCCCACCCCCCCAATTGTCTGCAATCTTTTCACTGAGCATTACCATGTGCCTGTGTTAATTTATGCTCCATTATCATTATGTTTGAATACTTTGCAATTAAATATATTTATTAGACCCTTGTTAAAATGATGATGTCGTCATTTCAAAAAACATCTTGTGATTTTACATTTAGTTTAGGGTTTCAATTTTTAATTTTTCATACAATCATTTCAGTTTTGACCTACTTACCTGTATATTGTACCGTGAATGGCCTATGTAGGCAACACAATGCATCCGAGAAAAGTACAACGTCATATGCTTAAATGCAGTCAGTCACACTTGGGTGGTTAACCAATTCTCCTGCCCCGCGGAAGTGTACTGATCTCAGATGATACGGGTCATCGCGCCGTTTCCACAGAAGAAGGGTTAAACGAAGCCTTTAAGATTATTATATTGTGCAAAACATGTAGGTGTCCATCAAACACCGGCAACTATGTGTTGTACTCATTACAGATGTCAATGTATATGGCTTGCATTTTGAATACAATATAAACAAACCAAAACAAATAAATTTAATTATTTTATTGTCTGGCCAGATTGAACTGGCACTCAATAACTATCGTCAATACCTTCGGCAGTTTGTGGAATTAAATTAAATAAAAACCAAAGCCCTATGGTTCAGATTTCGAGTTAAAATAGTTCGCATCATTGTTTTTTTCAACGGCAGATTTTCTTTAAAATTTGCACAAACATGCGTCAATGTCTACTTAAACTAAAACAGTCTCAAAAAATGTTCCGGATATATTGGGTTCTTAATACGGTACCTGTAGAAGCCCTTTATTTTTCATTTTGTTGTTATTAGCAATGTGGAATTATATAAAGCGTTCAGTTTAAAAAAAGGATGGTGATTGTTAAATGCATTTGTTAATGTTTCATTTACCAATATACAAGTACAGTTTAATGAAACGCGTTTTATGAACAGTTACCATTTAATAAATACTTTTGATAGCCGCTTAAATAGGTTAACCGTTCATTTAATATGCCTGTGAAAACGTCAATAAATAATAAAATAAACGAATAACTTTTGCTCCAAACGACATATGTTGGTCAAATATCCATTATAAATGCTTCATTGTATACTGAAACTAAAAACAGTCTTACAAAATATGGGTCACCGGCCTTGTTCCGGAAATATTCGGTTTTGAAGACAGTTACTGTCGAAGCCCCCTTTTCAGCTTGGATTTTTAGTAAGGTTTGAAGTATATAGGATAGCTTTTTTTTAAACAAAATTATGTTTCTTTCAACTGATATGTTTTAATGCTTTGTTTGGGAATACACAAGTGTATGTTGATAATAAAAACGCTTTACCTATATTTACTGCTATATAATGAATTTGTCTGGACATTTGAGTGTGTCAAATGGGAACTAATAATGCTTTCCGAAACGACATATTTTTTTCAAATGTATACTTTGTTCTAAACTACACATTTCTTTAAAATTGTGCACATACATGCATCAATGTATACTTACTACAAAACATTTATAAAAAGAATGGCTCAACGAACTTGTTTGGGAAATATTGGATTTCGAATAGGGTAACTGTGAAGCATTTTTCCTGTTCCGTTTTGACATTGTTTATATATATATATATTTCAAATAAATTGCCAAATTAGATTAGATATATTTAATGGATCAATTCTGACCTGATTTTGTTTGGAAAGTCAATGCATTGGTGTGCATTTTATTATAATATATGAACTTTATGAACTTTTACTATTTATTATTTTTATTTTGAATGGACATTAGAGATTAAATTAATATATTGTAACGTATATACAATAAAGAAAAAAAATGGAGCAACAGGAAAAATTAATTAACTATTTACTTTTTGTTGCGCAGTCAGTTGGTCATTAGTTGGTCTAATGAAAACATGCTGGTCGGTAATGGTTTGGTGTCGTTCGAATGTTCGAGGTATGCTTTTTCAACAAGTTAGATACATTGTATATTTAATTATTAATTTGTATATTGTTGTTGTTTTTTATATTTGGTCTTATAGCGTTTTTTGTTTCGGTTTCATTTTTGTGACGCATGAAGTTTGCTTAAATATGTTTGAAAAATCGCAAAAGAAAATCAATAAATAATTTTCAAAAAATATTGATTTGCAGGGTATATTATCTGTAATATTTGGCGCGCCGTTACTCTATATGAATCTACTTTTTCATATATTTCAAGCTTATACAGTAAAATGTCATGATCAATTAGATAAAAGAACTCCCTTAAATCAAGAAATAATGCACCATCTGCTTTTTCCATTATCTGTTGCTGTAATCCAATCATCCACTAGTCTGAGTAGTGAGGTTAAACATGAGTGATTTTGTCTGAAATAGGACTGAAATTAATGTTATATACTTTTTGTTTGAAAGTAAAACCTAAATTGATAAGAGATGTGCTTTTCATATATTGTGGATATGGTTGGGAGAATTGAAATAGGTCTATAGTGACAAGGATCGTTTCTATTTAAATCATATACTGGTATAACAAACGCTTCCTTTAAGGAAGTCGGAACCTCTCTAAAATATATATTATTGTTTATAATAGCAGTAACAGGTAGAACACTTTCATCTCCACATTATTTACGGATTTTAGGGCCTATACTATCTACACCCGAAGCTTTAGAACAATCTAATTGTTATACACATTTCTTAACTTCGATTAGTGTAATTAATTCAATGTTAAATTGCGTGTGCCCTAATAGTTTATCTAAATAGGATTTTAACGATTGAAAGAAGTTTTCTTGTAAAGGCGATTTTGATATAAAACCTAAAACATTTATAAAATAAGCATAAAGTACGTTTGCGTCATTTTCTAACTTTTCGTCTGTTAATTTACCATCAGATCATTTAGATTCTTTGGTTGAGAAATTGTGTTATCATTTCCATCATTGATTACTATTTTTATATTTCTCCATAAGTATTGTGTCTTTATTTACTCGAATTACTTTATTATAAAAATACTTTTTGTCCTTCTTATTAAAGACGTCTTCTATTCCTTAAATTATTTATTGTTATTAATTGTATCCATTTTTAAAGCTTCTTGTATTTCAGTCGTGAACCATTCAGATTGGTGATTTAATTTTTTTTTCAGACTTCATGGGTTCATGTGTATTGAGTACATCATTTACAATGTCATAGAAAGCAGAAGGGATTGATTTGGATCAATTATCATATCAATATGACATACTTTTGACAAGTAGCAACAATACATTGATATAATCGTTAAGAAAACATATATGCAATGTTAAAAAAAAATGTGGCGCGTCGTGGGAAAACCGGACTTAATGCATGTGCGTAAAGTTTCGTCCCGGATTAGCCTGTGCATTCCGCACAGGTTAATCCGGGACGGCACTTTCCGCTTACAGTGGATTTATGTTTAGAAGAGACTTTATTGAAACAGAAAATACCATAAAAGCGTACATACATCGTTCCGGAAGGATTCAAACATACGCCTACAAAATCGCGCATTTCAATGAAAACGTTCATACGCTACAAAACATTTATTAACGTTGCGCATGCGCGTAACGGCACTTCACGTGCCTTTCATTCATATTATATTTCTCTAATACTACTAAATTCCCGCTCCCGCAAAAGTTTCACCAATGACAACCGTTTATATATTAAATGAAATATACGCTAAATTAAATTTGACAACTATATTGATATAATACCGCCGTATTTATTTACGCTTCACTATTAATTAACTGTAAATGAATTTTATTTTTGAAAATGTAATTGTCAATCTACAGTCGATACGCCCATTTAACTAATGGCAGGATTGCGACATCATATTTTTATATTATTGGTTCTGTAACGAGTTTATGTTTCTGCTTTATCAGTTGGATGCTCACGAATGTTGTACAAATGGAAACATCATAACACGATAGGTCGAAATGGTGTCTACCTTTTGTTATATTGCCATCGACGTAAATAGACACAAACCGGTAAACAGGCAAAATTTCACCAAAAATCACAGAACAACATGTCCTAGATTATGTGTCAAATTCGATGACAAAACGTAACAAACTGAATTTTGCATCATCGTTGTTTATCGGCTAATAAACAATTATTTGGAGTTCTGATGCATATGAATTAAAATACGAGGGCATTCGCCCGAGGTCTTTCATATACCGCATCAGAGCGACACATCGTTGTTTATTAGCCGTTCTTTATATCGGTGAATATATTTGATAGTGATTTTTTTAAGAAAAGTAGTTTTTTCGTAATTTCTTGATTATTTGTCATTCAAATTGATGTGTCCACTAATTATTAGTATCAAAGCCACGTGCTAACAATCTGTGCTCTAATGTGTGACGTAGTCAGAATTTTAGATTCAATAAACACTCAAAATCTAGGTCCTCCTAGTAGGTCAGTTTTGTTAAACCATTGATCGACTTGTGTAATTAGACATGCACAGATAACATTTGGAACACAACACAGTCGTATTTAAATACCAACTAAAATCATGAACTATGTCAGTATGTTTCGTGTCGTGTTGTGTATTACGCTACAATAATTCTGAAGTATAAATATTTAATTTAATGAAATAACGTTCTAATAATTTGATAAATGCACATATGTATTAGTTTTCTAAAATTCTACAATCAATTTCAAGTTAAATTATCAGTAAAATGTCGGTTTGCATAAGGGCTATATATTTTATGACCGCCTATCGATTGAAATAATACATGAGATGTTAATAAATGGCGGGCGTGGTTCGATAATAGCTCAAGCAAAGCGATAATGCCCCCGCGCCGCCCTTTATTGATCTGTTTAATACATATCTTTTCCCTATAATTCATATTTGTTTCTTATGACATCCTTGTTTTCTTTCCAATTCATAACGTATTTAAATTATTGTCAAAAACAAATTTAATGTTAACAGTTTTCACGCTTTATCATGTTTATTTACATCCTAACTTATAACCAGTACATGCTATGGTATTTTAAGTAAGCATTTTTTATTCTTATAAAAGACCACAGACAATTTTCATGACGCAACATGGGTGAACGTAGCTTTAAAATGCATTTAATTTTACCTTGACATATCTACAGTTGCTATGTATGTATGTAGATCTAATTTGTTGTGCATTTCGATAAACTATATGTCAGCTAAATATAAACCGTTTTTCAATAGGAAACATACATTTGTAGATTTGTATTTCAATGTTATTCCTGTGTAGGACAAGTAATGAACAAGCAATGATACGCCCGTGTGTATACTATCAAGGACATGTAGATTGTACACGTCATCATTAGTGATGTCATTTGTTTCAACAGATATAGAACAGTAGATTGCTTTTCTTCTTTTTTGTGGATTTAAATTTGGATGTATCATAATATATAATGCATTTGTGTGGATTTATTTTAAGATTTGAGTATAAAAAAAGCTAATGTGTCCAGAGTCGGGTTGAAAGCGTGTATAAAAGTCTTCACCTGCTGTGTTAATAAATCAAAAGGAGCCTACACTTAAAATTAGCCTAGGAATTGTAATGTCAAAGATGTAGAACTGTAGACTCAGTCAAGAGCATTCACGATGTGGATGTAGTTTTACTAGCAAAGCACCTCTAATGCTAAAGCATTGATAGTTTTGGTGCTTCTTGGCTCTATTGGCCGAAAATGACAGAACTTCTTGATGCCGCAGGTATTTTTGCCTCTCTTTACTTTCTATTTTAGTTGTGTGGCGATATGTTCTATTCAGTGTAAAACAGTGATCGACAATTTTAAGCTTCCTATAGGTGTTTGTGACCGCTATATGGCTGTCCCAAAATGTTGAGCTTCAAGTTGTCAGCAATCTTTTTCGTGAAGTGACGTCAAAAGTACGCGTGCGAAAGATCGGCAGGGCAATTATCATAATCTGCTGTGGCGGTGCACTTTTCGATATTAACATTTGATGAGCAATAATGGGGATGTTTTACGTACACAAATTTTACTATATATAGTAAAATATGCATTAAACATCGGAAAACGATGCCTTGTTTCGGCAATGATCAGCTGTAATCGCCGAAGTGGGTAAGTTGATTATTGGATTTTCAATAGCGCACCAGAGTGGCTGTTATTCTTCCATATGATATGCAGGCTATATGCAAACACTAAGTACTCAGTCTAGACATCAATATTAAATGTTTTGTACTTAAATAAAAAAGCTCATATTCAGTGCAAAAATCGTTAAAAGTAGTATAACAATTATAGAATCAGGAATACACTAATATCTTACATTTGGCTATCACATCAGATTTCAAAGGAGGGTTATCCGTAGCATAAAAATCGTGCATGTTGGAACTTTGTGCTAGTAAACATCAACACGTATTTAGATCAATGATATAACGTTCAACAATCAAGAGTTAAGATTAGGGCTTAAGTTTATGGTTAGGGTTAATGATGTAAAAATGAACTCGCTTATAACCATATTATGTTGATGTTTGTATTTGGTTAATATGTGTTTAATAGCTGTTCAAATGGGGGAGGGAGGGGGGGGGGAGATATATATTAAACAAATATTTGATTTAGGTGATTTTGCCATACAGTCATACAGCCAACGCTTGAAGAAATGCAATGGGATCTTTATTGTCATTAAAACCAAACAGCAATTTAAGTATAATTGCTTCGTACGAATAAACACATCATTTTTTTTAAATTCAATAAAGTGATATATATATCAGTGCCGGTTGGATTTGACCCTTGGAGTGCATGGGGGTCGTGTTCGTCAACATGTGGTATAGGAATACAACACAGAAACAGGAGTGTAATAAGCCTCACTTCGGAAGATTTTGTTTTCACTGCTTTGGCGACTTCACAGATCATGCGCATGTAATTGTATTATATTATATTTCAACCAGTGTTCAGATTTAATATCGGTATAACATAGTACATAAAATAATACATGTTCATTAATCGGATCTTATGCCATCTAGTTTTCCGTGAAATAGATATATGTAGAAAATAATACAATAATAATTTGAGAACTTAAGTATATTTGACTAAAACTTTATCTTGTATAATACCGACGCTACTATTAAACAATTGCGTACATAGTTTAACTGATTTCTTGATAATGCATTATGTGCTGACATTTTTGCTTGACTTTTCAACGGAATCGCTACATCGATTTAGTCCAAAATGACCCGATATGTTGGTTGTGTATGGAACAAGTGCACACCTCTGTTTTGTAGTGATGCTCACGCTAAACATGAACTTTGTCATACTAATTTACAATATTTGAGACCCATTTCAAGGAACCAATTCATGCCAACTCTGAACATTTAGGTATATACGAGTATATATATCGTAACGATGCACAGCAATTTTGAAGTTCGTCGATAACATGTGATGTTCCTCATACGAGCATGCACACATTTTCTGCCAAATCTACAATGCGCCATCCAGCCAACACTATTCTCCCGTAAAGTTCAGGTGCGATACGGAGGGATTCTCGTGTTCACTCTCTCAGATGGCTGTAACAACGGCACACCTGCCTGGTGTCAGGTGTAATGTGTCATTAATGTAAACAGTCAATAGTTAAACGGCGCTGTTTACACTGGATATTTTTTTTAAATATATATTATCATTGAAACACTTTTCTTGTATTAAGGATTATGTATAATGTATAGTTTTACACAAACCTCCACCAGTTCATACGTCTCCGTTTTTTAAATAAAACAATTTAAACATTAACATTATTATCCGTTGAGAAAGTTTGTGTTTTTTTTCAATTGGAAAGAAATGAACACATTCGATTGAAATTATAACATTGAAACAAAGAAAACAAACTATAATAACAAGACCGTATAACTAAGAACAGTTATTACCCTGTCATGTTTTATTTAATATGCCTGAATCATGCAAATATATGCTTATAAACGTAGGTCAATAGTTGCATTAGCATACGTTTATTTCAAACGTGTAACTTCACTTCAATAAAGGACAACCATTTTTCTCAAGATTAGTAAGTGTAAGGGCACTACTACAACAGAATCACTCATCGAAACGTACACACAACATTGACATTGTTTCGGTAACGTAAATAGCCATGTCATCGTAGCATGATCCATTATCTAATGTTTCCACTAGTGGCATGGGTATATTTGGGCCTCTATGGATACATTAAATCAATCCAACAGATTAGAGCAAATAATTAAGCCGCATCGTATGCTGTTATTTCTGTGGAGGTTGGGTCGCTCGGTTATTCCGAATATAACGCATATGCTGGTTTCGTCAGAATAATTTAATTAATTTCATGCATTAGGGTTCATTCATAGAGACCCGTTAGTATGAGTGTTTTTTTTTCGTTACCCAATTTATATAACAGCTACGTGTAAATTATAGATTAAATGCGTAATACATATATGACAGTAAATAATGTACTTGTCAAACTGTTTGAACAGTTATTTAAGTGCCGACGTACAGTTCATTAAATCTTAGTATCCATTAGATCGAACGTTTTCCTTACCTCTTCTGCATTTTTTAATACACTAAATCAAAGAAAAAATGCCTTGAGCATGTATTTTATTTGAACATTCCCATCGTTAAATCTGGTGTTTTTGGTCCAATTTGGCCCTTTATCGAACCATTCCGAGAGTGTATGGTCATACACAAACTTTGCAAGTATATTAAAGATCGAACGAAAAGTAAAGTAAAGTATCTATCGCGCCCGCGAGCCCATTTACCTAACGCTCACCGAGCACAAAGTGAGCACAAAGTGAGCACAAAGTGAGCACAAAGTGAGCACAAAGTGAGCACAAAGTGAGCACAAAGTGAGCACAAAGTGAGCACAAAGTGAGCACAAAGTGAGCACAAAGTGTTCAGGTTGGTTAAAACATTCATATGTGTAATACACATTTAAATTTCCAAAATTGTTTGAAAGAGATAACATAATGACTTGTTCACACATATGTATTGATTTTGTGAAATGTTCGGGGTACCTGTATTTTTGAAAAAAAAACACACACTACAATTCTAAAAGTGATACTATGTGTTATCATATTGATATAATTATAACACAAAACGAAACGTTTTCAACAAAAAAATCATTGATCAAATCAATTGCATAATCAACTTTTAAATCAAACATGACATCTTGAATTGGTAGAGTTTCTCAAACATGACAAGGTGTCATTATCCAAATTGTGTTATGGTATTGTCCGGACAACAAGAAAACAACAACAACAACATTTTTGTATATAAGTCATTGCACGGTCCACTGCATATGCTGCCATACTACATGGACATTTAAACATTGCATGTATGTTAAACAAAGAAAGCATTAAAAGATCACGATATTTGACAAAAATAGAAGTTACCAAATGTACTAAACTTAAGACATTTATCAAACTAGTGCAAATTTTAGTAACAATAGGTTTATGTCCTGACTAAGATAAGAAATGCTCATAAATAAAACGATCTCGCACCAAGTTTAGGTTAGCGTTCTTCGTCTCAAACAATTATATTCAATATACTTATCTGCAGCGACAGAAGGATGTATAGCGTTCGTAGGTGATATATTTGTAATAATACAATACAATTTTCATGTTTTCGCAAATTATTCTGGAACAATTGTACGTGAGCGTTACCTGGACATACTATATATATTCTACGCAACTAAGGACTAAGTGCGCGCATATAGAGAGAACAGCGCGAATGAGAGGTGATTTTGAAAAATCGGCCGTAATACGGAAAACTAATCCCGAATTCGTACACTATGTGAAAAGGTTTATTAATATTTGTGAAATATTTTACAAAATATTAATTCAAATTCGCATATCTTTGCAACATTTGCTCGTTCTACAAAAATATCCGCTAGTTTAAAACGGTTGCCACAGTCATGCATAACGAGTTAACACGTAAAGCACAAATTGCAAATTGAATAAAGTGAATTATACCCCCAAACACCACAGACTACAATAATTTTCTAAAACAGGGAGGCGTTTCATCAATATTAACGATTTTTCTACGATCGTAATTTACGTATCGATATTTATGTAGTTGTTTACGAATATCATAAATTCCGTTTCATCAACGACATCGTAAATGCATTATACATAAATATACGACTACATAAATTATGGTGAATGTTTACCGAAAATATTGTGACGCAGTCTAATTTTTTTAAATGACGTCATTGTCGCGCGCTGCTTTCGAAATAAACTAGTTGAGGAAATGGGTTAAAAACAAGGACGTGAAATTAAAATTCTTGTCACACTTGTTATTTTTACTGTATTTCATGTTATGTTCATTTTTAAAAACGAAGAACAACAAGTACATAAAGCTACTAACCTACCGTAGGTATTGTACGTGTCACGGTGTACCCTGAAATCGATCTACTTAGGTATGTTTTATAAATTTATATGTTTTCATTAAATCGGGAATGAAATTGTGTTTAAAGACTACTATAGGCCTAAACATTAAAAATAATGCACTATAGAATTGATAAGTGACCCAAAATGCGAGCGTATACATCGAAGTATTTATTCCAAAATGGGAAAGGTACACGCATAGATCTACCTACTATTAGATCTATGGTTAAATATTTTAGTCCTTATTTTCCAACTTAATTTTGTTCTTTGGTTGCTTTTCGTAGCAAAATTCAACAAAAAAATAAGACATTACGTAAACATACGACCGCTCCCACCCAGTCGTAGATTTATGTATGAAAATTATGTAGTCTGACGTTACAATTTGTTTGATGAAACGTGATTTCGGTGAAACGTCGTAATTTATGTAAGTCGTAGCGTACGACTGGTAGTAAACCGTTGATGAAACGCCTCCCTTAACACGATAAAAGTATAAAGACATGTTAAATACGGTCATATGTGCATCCATGTTTACTTGTCCCAAATGAAAGCAGCAGGCAGTCCTGTAGAAGTAAACCACGAAGTAAGTTTAACTTTTAAATAGCAGAGCAACTAATATCGGGGGCCACCGTCCATCACCCCTGCTAATTAATATTAAAATACCGTGTGGCTTAACAACTTTTCATCTAGGTTGATTATTTAAAAAAAAGCAAGAAAAACATAAACACGCGAGAAAAAGATGGCAGCCGACTAGAACAAGACAAGTCAAGCTGGTATTCCACGGAAGCGTTAAATCACACCGTTTTCGTCTTGCGTAAAAATCGCAAGCGTCAAACAACGGGCAGCGCGATTTTTTTTTCTGACGCAGACGCCTGCGATCGTGTGCGCCAGTATTGAACAATGAATTAAATGGTATTATATCTGAACACATTACATTTAATTTAAGCAAAAAAACAAATATGGATACGAGTGATACAATCATTTCTAAAATAGTATCTTCTAAAGACAAATAATGAAAAAATATTCGCTTACAGTGAAGTTTATCGATGTTATGCATATTTGAGAAATTCAATATGCTTCTTTTTTGGAGCAGGATTTAAAAAAATATATTTTTACCACATAAGCACCTGTCCAATATAGTTTTGATTTTGTTGCTTTATGTTTAGCAGAAGTACGAATTAATATGATTTTTTTAATTATAATAACATTATATTTTTTAAAACTTGTCACTGATGAAAGATGCTTGAAATAATGACTGCGTTGACGGAATCGTAGACGAAACACGCGGAACGCATACACAATGCGCAGACGCGGCCATGGAAAACCATCTTTATGCACAGCAACGTCAACGCATGAGTGAAACGTTGTTCTTTTTTTTTCGGGAACCGCTACAGTATAAACTACCCGCTATTCTGGTCACAGAAAAGAGGTTCATCATATAATTAACACTGTTGTGATGAAGGCAGTGAGCATTTATATGAGCCCAGATTTCAGATTTGTAGCTGTTTTCATGATTCTCAAAAGATCGACCAACGGTTAAACAATCTCAGTTGTACATATGCTGATAGGACGTTTTGCTTTAAAGGGACACTATATTGTGTAAAACAAAAATACAAACAAATGGTACTTTTACTTGTGTGTAATAGTGATATCAGTAAATCAAATACGTCGCCGTTTACCTTTCGTCTTTAAATAACCATTTATTTTTTGATAATACGCATATATTTTTTACAACGCGGTTTGATGCCCGTCACAAAAAGTTACTTGTTTATCCGGTTTTGGCCCAAAACCAATGTCCTATGTTCATGTCTCAACGCCACATTGGATTAACGTTCTTTATCCCGGCACCAACCATGTATTATCTCTTATTTGTAATATCAAAATAACAAAATGTGGAAGGAAATCGTATTTTCTTGTTTCATGCAGTTGAAAACAATTTATTATTGCTGATGTTTTCTTTTATCGTTGAAAAAGCATCCTTTAATGTTTCTGAATATCAGTTGCAATGGTAAGTCATATGTTTGCTTTTGTAAAGTAACTTTAACACGATACAATATTTTTGGTACGAATAAATAAACCTGCTCTTTCACATTTCCGTAAACGAGTGGTGTAACAGTTGTCTCCCTTGATAAATTTAATCGGAAACGAGGCTGACGATGTATTAGATTACGCATGCGCAAATAAATTCCTTCGTTTTTACATATAAAATAATCATTGTTTCGTCTCAATTTTCACCATGACCAAGCTACTTTCCAATATATAACCATACATTGCTGGAGAGATAAAGTCATAAGCTTTTGAAAAAACAGCATGCTAAAACATTCTATGCGTTGTAATTCAAAATATTTACCTTAGAAAAAACACACCGGTTTTGACAGTCATTGAGGCTGCAATTTTGCGCATGAATACATGGACCAAAAGTTATGAAGCTGGGAACCACTAAGCAAAGTAGTGCAACTAAAACTGTATTTGACAATTCTATGCATCCTGCTCTCAACAATATGTGCTTATTATCTAACTGACAGCTGTAACCCTGAGGATGTGACTTCCATTTTGGGGTAATTAGACCTATTAGCTGTGATAAATTAGAGAAACCTCAGTGGAGAAAATGTAAGTAAACTCAAAAAATGTTGTGTTTTATGAAAGTCGTTTCAATGTAATTTACTTCTCAATGAGTTTTCTTGTTTATGTGTGGTTGACTTGTTTTAGCATATAAAATTATAAAATTATAAGACAAATTGTAGTTTATTAATGGTCAGGATTTAACAGAATCGGTGAAGAAATTCAAGAAAACTAAGTTTTATATTATGTTTATGTTACTTTTCCAAACTTGTCCATATTTTATCGCTTTTAATATTTGGTGATTAAACTAAATACGTAGGTAGTCAGTTCATTGCAATCTGCATTTTGCTATCATAATTTTTCTATAGACACAGAACAAAATTATCGTTGTTAAACTACCCAATAAACAACGCAAAAAGAAGTCCCGATTCTGAGCGGAGCATAGTAAAAAATGGTTTCAATTAATAGTATCTCTGTCTAATTTTTTTTAAAGTCACCGAACTTTTACCAATAAAATAGACCGTTCAGTAAAAACGTCCTTATAACCAAATGTTTAACAGTGTTATCTGGTTTTAGTTTGTCCGGAAATAAAATCAGAGAACACTTATAGTTTTTATAAGGAATAAACGTTTAATGACAAAAAAGAAACCAGTAGTGATTACATGTACTATCAATAAATAATTAGCCTCGTTTCGAATCGCCAATAATTTGTTGTTTCATGATACTCGCAAATCATGGGAATGAGCAACTCGTCTATTATATATGTGTCTGATGTTAATTATAGATGTATTTTATTGTAGAAATGGCGATCGCAAGTTTCTTAATGCTTGCTTAGTTTGAACCCGGTTGAAACCTACAATGTATTGCACTTATTGTTTTAAGGCCGTAACCTTTGCTGAATAATCATATTTATTTGATGAATACATGGTGATGTCAAATAAACAAATAGAACGTCGAGTTTTCTTGAATTCTAGATATATTTAGTTGTGTGTATTGTGTTTTGTGTCAAATAAGTTTACATGTGATTTGCGTTAACTGGGTTAGCATTGGTCAAATCTAAACACATTCAGTTGTATTATATATTTGTTAACCAGATGCGCTGTAGTGCGACAGTTGTCACGGCATACACGACATAACAACGTGTATCAACACGACATCATGCGAATCGAAACAGGCATGCTGTTTACGTTAATTACGTGCTACATTTATAGTCGTTTAGTCTTTTCTGGTGATAAAACTATTCCTAACGACCTAACATTCCTCAAAATCAAAACACAATAACATAGCTTAACAAAATAATATAGATATAAACAATAATTTAAACAATGTGATTCATTACATTTACTAAACAAAAAATACGTGTGTTCCATATCACAAATAGACCCAGTTGAATAAATCAGTATTACCGCTATTTATTAATTTAATTAAAGATAAACAAAAAGACACAAAATCTCGAAACGGTCGTTTTATAGTCTAAAAGAGAAGATAATGATATATTTAAGTCGTTATTCGAATGCATTCGTGGGATAGTGGTAATAACGGCAACAAATTAGGCTACCTATCGATAACATTTAATAATTTGATCACATATTAACTGTAAGAGAAACAATCTGAACATTTTATGAACTAATTTTGCCTAATAGTATGCAAACCAGTCGATTTTGTTGCTAAAAGGGAATATGTCAACGACAAATTGGTTTCCAACTGAACAATACATAATACTAGATGATAGAAATGCACTATACTAAGATATACCAAAACGCATGCGCGAAACGTTGTTCTTTTTATACATAAAATATATAATACATAAAATAATACGTAATTAGTTATTTAATAAAAACAAATGAGCGAAATGTTGAAAAAATTAAAACCCCCAGCGGTTCTTTAACTCACAACTTAGGAGCCAGACAAAGTTAATGACAGTAGGCAGCTCTTTAACCAACCAATTTAAGATTTTTTAAAGAAATTACCCCCTTGAGGCCCTTTTCGTTGACATAGTCCCTTTAACACAAGGCGCATTTATAGCTGATGTGTTTTTGCTAATTATATGTGAAAAGGCAGCACATTTAATCTGGTTTGTGCGATAAGAGTATTTCTTACCACATTTGTGCTGATAAAACTAAATGTTGAGCTTAATATCAACAATTGGTTAAAACAACAACAATCGTCTCAAGCTATGTTTAAATTGGCAAATATACATTATTCTCAAATATGGATACTTTTGTTACAACATTATATATTTCTATTTGATTTTAGGTCTGCTATCGAGAAGTAAGATATCCTCATTATGCAAATTGACACATGAGCTTACTGTTTTATGTTTGCAACTGTAAACATATACAACCGTATAATAATAGCAAAACATAATATTAAAGGAAATCAATTATATATAAGTACCGGGTATTCAAGAATATGAACAAGTGATATTTCCTCTCTGTTTCTTTTTCGTAAACCTTTGCAGCAAAATGTACCCTATGCGTTTTCATACTTATGTTGTCTATGTATCTTTTCCATGCAAAAATGTAACGTACTTAATACGGATAAACCTGCACGGTAAAATATAAAAATATTGGCCTTTTCGTATGCATTATCATATTACTTTTATTTGTTTAGCTATTCAATAACATACATTGAAAAATTATAAACATACAATGCCATTGTTTGCATGTATTGTATGTTTGTATGACTGTATGTTTATTTGTAAATGCATATATATGATGGAAATAAAGAAAGGTTACACACACACACACACGCACGCACGCACGCACGCACGCACGCACGCACGCACGCACGCACGCACGCACGCACGCACGCACGCACGCACGCACGCACGCACGCACGCACACACACACACACACACACACACACACACACACACACACACACACAAACAACAACAAAAACATGCATAATGACTGCTTTAAAGCTCGGTTTCGACAAGGGCGGCAGTTCAAGTCTCATTGGACGAAGACTGAGGCAACAAAGACAATAACCTTCGTGGTGTTCAGAATGTTGTTTAACTGACAGATGTAACGACCAACTTTGCTCGCACAATTCACGTCACTATGATAATCTTGCAAAGAATATCATTTAATGCCCATGCTTCAAAAACAAAAACAAGGTAGATTGTATCATAACAAAACTGCAAAAACTGTCAGTATATGCATGTAAAAAAAAATATTGTGATAGCGTTGTTTTGCGAGTACATTTCTATTATTTATTTGATGTAAAAACATACAGATACAAAACTTAAATACATAATAGCAATTGGAGCAAGCAACAATAATTTCATTGTTTTAATACGTTGCAACACTGAGTTGTATAATAGTTATTCCCCGTACTTTTCTTAAGATTAACCAATGTTTAAACATGTTTCGAAAAAAAATGTCATTACATAAAATACCATTACGCACCTTTTTTAGCTTCCTTCTGCACTGACGATGAAACTGTAGACTATGTAAAGCTGAACTCATTGTTCAATATATGTACTAGCAACTACGAACATGCTGCAATGGTCTGTCCAAGTTTCTGTAACTTGTGTAATTATAGCGAGTATTCACTTAATAATATAGAAGCTCATACCTTTAATTATAGTTGCATTATTGAAGTTTGTATTGTTAAATTTTCCCACGATTTACGTGGATGTGTTTTGTAGTAGCACTTGATGTATTTCTAAAACAGCTAACGAAAGGTGGGCTGAGTGGTCCAGCTGGTAAACATGTACAATCGCATGTGGCAGCACTACGCAGATGCGAAGGTCATGCACCAACCCTCCACCTTCCACTCATGGTAAAAATTGTGAATGGCCTTCGACAGATAACAAGTCATGCGTGAGAGACCCATGCCCTGGTAAACACAATAAATTTGTTAAAGATGATGGTATTGAAAACATACTTGTTTCATTTGTTAAGGTTGTTGCATCTGGTTAGCATTTATTGGTAATGAATACTATATTGTGTGCAAATAGGAACATAAAATGATATAACAGTATATGATGCATTATCCATCGTTTTTTCTGTCACGAATTTCCTAACAACATATGTTTGTTAATAATTGTATGTATTGCTTATAGTCGACGGTGGCTGGGAAAGTTGGGGCACATGGGAATCTTATTCTACTACGTGTGGTGTAGATATACAGCGCCGGAACAGGTTCTGTGAGACCCACCATCAGCAAAAGTCGTTGATCACTGCTTTGGAGATTATATGGGTGTCCGGATATGTGTGCTACATGGATGTTCGGTATTACGCATGTGTTGACTCTTTACATTAATACATATATAAAACTTAAATGAAAAAGAAAGAACAAAACAATTACTTCGAATGTTAACTAAAAGAGTAATTTAAACATGAATATAAAACTCATTGAAATATGTGGCATCGAACATATTGCGGTTTTAAACTATATATTGGCCGAATGGATGGCTTGACACGCATGTGATGTGATAATTTATATTTTGCTTGTGTTTTGGGTCTGAGCTTATACCTTCGCACATTACAGTGAGTGTTTTTATATGTTTTGAATTTAAATGTGTACACTAGGCATATTATACGACAAGATAGTCACATCTGCAAAATATTAATAATCAGGTTTATACATTAAAACACATCAACAGAAAAATGTCCACTCTATACCGGCAGATAATTTGTTTCTACTTACCGTATTAACTCGCATAGGACCTATTGTCAGAATCAAACTTAGATTCGTGCCCTCAATAATTACGGTCGATGTGATAAAACTTCAGCTGGTGGATGGTCGATGTGGAAACGTGGAGCTCATGTACATCCAGTTGTGGTGTCGACTATCGTCTGCGATACCGAAATTTTACCAATCCGACACCTTCTCCGTTTGGGCTGCCGTGCCATGGTCCGAATATAGACGTAGACACGTTTAACACGTTCAAGTGTATTCTACATGGTAATTATCACCGAGTATGAATGAAACTATCAATGAAACACGTAAACTACAATGTAACATGCGTATAGTATACGTATTTATACACTTTCAGAACGGATGTGTTCATCCATGTTATTTCTTTTAGCAATATACTTTAAATACAATTATAAAACTTAATATTGATATACAGATCGATAGATCGATATATATAATTGATAGATAGATCGATAGAATATATATATAGTTTACACGTCTACCGTTCCCAGTCATACCATAATACCAAATATAAATAAGGCGAAAATATTTGTTCACAGCCGATATTAGATTTATTTTCTTGCTAGCATAATGATTTCGCAAGCAAATTTCCGCCCGATTTCAGTGCGTTTGACCGAAGGGCGTCTAGAACTTTACCTAAACGGGCAGTGGGAAACAGTGTACGATGATTCGTTTAGTTTAAATACGAACGCTCTCAGGTGACTTGCAGGATGCTCGTGTATATGACAAAAGTGTAGATGTAATTTTAAATATTGTGAAAGTACACCTAAATTCTCTATATGTATTCGCATATTGCTTCAAATATTTTAACAGTTATTGCATCTAATACAGTATAGGTTTATTTACACGTACTATGTATTATATAGTAAGTAAATATTTGTGTTATACATTAATGCATTATTGTTTCCAAAGTTTGCAAAATTCAACTTTGCATCTTTAATTTGAATTTAATTTCATTTCAAATTCAACTGTAAATATGCATCTTAAATTTGAATTTAATTTAATTTCAACTTCAACTGTAATTAATCCACCGGATGGGCCATCCAGTATGCCAATCTGGTTAGATGACGTTGTCTGTACTGGAACAGTATCGGTTTTACTTTATTGCAAGCACAGCGGTATAGGAATCAATAACTGTGACCACAGTGAAAATGTTGGTGTGACGGGCTAAGAGCTCGAAATAAAAGACATACCTCTGTTATGTGTTAAGGATATTTTCTAAACTTAGCATATGCCTAAGCACTTTATAGAGGTATTTCTTTTGTTGACCGTATTGTTTTACTAAAACCATTGAATAAACCGCGTCTTTGTTTTGCGATTGCAATGGCTAATATTTGATTGGTAACATAGAAAACGTATTGAAAAAAAATGAAGGCAATCGAAGAAGAATACAATAAAAGCGATGGTGCCGAACATCAAATGGGCCGTTAAAAGCATAAACTGTGTGAATAAAATTAAATTTAGTTTACTATGTATTTAAAGAAAAAGAATCCGTGATGTTAAAATCAGTACATTTAATATAAAGGGCACTTAATGTCTTGATATCAATACTTCCAAAATATGGACTGAATATTGCGTCGAATTTGCCGTAAAAACGTAAAAAAATACGTTGTGAACAGGCACGCAGGTACTCAAGTATTTAAGTGATACTTTTTGTACTTGAAATACATTTAAAAATGGAGATTTTTGTGAAAAAAGAAACGAAAATCGGAAATACGCTAAAATGGTAATCAATATGTTAGATCTGGAAACACCCTCGAATAATACGTCGGTTGTGTGTTGTTTAATAGACAGATCAACAACCGTACAACTGGTAAAAATCAACGTCATATATTTTCGTTTGATTTGCATGTGGTATAGCTCGGAAAAATTGACCTGACACTCGTGCATTCAATAAGCATAAATAACGCGCTTGAACAGTGTTCTGTTTTTACAATCGGGTTTTTTCGTGCGCGTGTTTCACAAGTTGTTAAATGATACCACAACTGTATTTTCAGCGGGGTACTCATTTATCGATTTAAATGGATTTCAATACAAACTTGTAATTCCATCCTTACGGATCTTTAATATAACCATGCATAAAGGTCAGTATCAAGGTACAATTTTCGAGCCACACTAGATCGACAATTACAATCGCTAATTTTCGTTCTAGTATAGCTCGACCACTTTAACCTGCCACTGACTTGTATGCATGAATATATTATAAATTCGTTAAGATGGAATTACTAGTGTTCTTATTAAAATACAGTTAAATCCATAAAAGAGTATCTCGCTGAAAATAAAGTTGTGGTATTGTGCGATTTTATTGACCTGGCACTCTTGAATATACCGTTTATTTTCATTAATCTATTGTAAGCTACTAACCCAGATAGGAGACCCATACACGAATGTTTCTTAATTAAATACTTACTCCGTTACAGTTAATAATGTAGTGCAGTGGTAAGTACGCACAGTTTGTAATCGTGATGTTTTGGGTGAGAATCACATAGCAGGCACTCCTAATTTTCAGACAAATTAATGACATGAGATTGGCAAGCTTCGTCGTACGAGACTGACAAATTCATCTAGAGCAACGGGCATGAGGTTTCTCGCCTGCCACACTATTATCCCCAACTAAACGTCATTGAGATTATATGGAGTCAGTTAAATAACGTAGTCCTGAGCAGCAACCTTTCGTTCAGGTTAATAATAATTATAAATGAATGATCAAACAGCTAATTATATCCCAATTTTAATAATAATTATCTTAAATTAAACACTCGCTAAACAATGTCATCTACTACTTTTTATGCCTCCACTTTAGAGGGGGGGGGGGGGGGCATATGGATTTGCCCTTTCCTGTCAGTCCGTCCGTCGGATTTTTGTGTCGCGTATAACTCAAAATGTATAACTGCTAGAGTGATATAACTTTATAAGCATATTCATCGGCATCCATTCTTATGCACCTGGGTAGTTTGGTGCAGTTTTTTTTCCGACATCGGCGAAGTAATGACCCTTTTTAAAGAAAAAAAAAAGACTTGTACCGCGCATAACTCAAACAGTATTGCTGCTACTTTAGTGATGAAACTTTACAAACTATTAACCTGCATGTGAACTTGTGCACCTGGGTATTTTGGTGCAGTTTTTTTGGACATCTGCGGAGTTTGGGCCCTATTTATCGCAAAAATGACATTTTTGGAATTGTGTCGTGTGTAACTCAAAAAGCATTATTGCTAGAGTGATCATAATGTATAAGTATATTCATGGGCATCAAGGCTTGTGCACATGGTTATTTTGTTGTAGTTGTTTCCATTATCAGCGGAGTTATGGCCTTTTTTTTAGCAAAAAATGATGACATTTTCGGACTTGCGTCGCTCGTAATTCCAAAAGCATTACTGCTAGTGTGATGAAACTTTATATACGTATTAATCAACATGTGAACATGTGAACCTGGGTATTTTCGTGCAGTTTGTTTCCGCCATCAGTGAAGTTATGGCCTTTTTTCAGCAAAAAATGACATTTTTGGATTTGTGTCGCGTGCAACTAAAAAGGTATAACTGCTGGACTGATGAAACTTTATAAACATATTCATCAGCATGTGAACTTGTGCACCTGGGTAGTTTGGTGCATTTTCCCCGACATCAGCAGAGTCTTGTGACAACCAGCGGAATGTGGGAGCATTCGTGTCCTACGGACTCATGTTTAGTTATTTCAGATTAGAAAATACTCAGGGGCTGACGGATTCTGCATTTGCATAGATTGGCTGCGATGACAGATGGCGCAAAGCATGTTATCAGGTGGACAAAACGTTGACGTCCATGAAGGAGGCTGATAAGAAAAAATAACGAAACATTTCATGAGAATAAGTGATGATAAAGCACAAGAAAATGATAAAAGAGATTTCGGCATGATTCGATCCACAGCCAGTATTATTCAAATCCTAAAATACTACCCAGCGCGCTACTTTTCCTTACGCTTTGTTGATGGGTGCTATGTTATTCGACTATGAAAACCGCGTTGTGTCTACACCGATCTGACTGACCTGCGTTCTCTCGCTCTAAGCTTTATGGGTATGTGCTACTTTTCAACATAGCTCACAATGTTTCCCTCCGTGGTACGTGCGAAATATTGCCGGTTACTAGAGTTCCTTATTTCTTCTGGTATAAAAAGCATTAAGCAAGTTCAGAAAGGCATTTAGTGGTAAATTCTAATACATGTATCCTATTTGTGTTTGAAATGTTTGTGTGCATTTCTTAGGAGTTTAATGTTACAGATGAGCCGTTGGGGTGTGTTTACTGTGGCATGGGGCTTTGGTCGAAATATGACTGCTTTTCCTTCAAAAGTAACATGTCATATATTGTATTGCCATTTTTGGAAGAGGAGTGATTTTTCTTGAAACTGATACCAAGCTTGCACAAACTGAAATCTGAAAGTTCGCCGTTTTCTAATGGAACCATATGGGAATTTGATTTACTTGTACCTTATTTTGAATGTCAACATAAAACGAAAGTGAAAATTGCTTTTTATAATACCATGTATACATTGTTAAACACTAACTACTGGTATTTTATTTTACTTGAATATATTATGCTATCCGTATTAAGTTAATATTGGACTGATTAATGGTATCAAGAAAGTAATTTCTTGAAACATTTTTCATACGCGAGATTATTTCATGCGTAAGCACATTTCGCCTCTCATGGCGAAATAATGCGGTTAAGTACCGAGGTTCGACGAGTGACGTAATCATTTGTGTATAGAATGTGATAACCGTGGTTTAGTGGTGAGATAAATGTTAAATGATATAAATAGAACAATTGAAAACTACCTGAGATTAATGAGTGTCAGGTCAATAAAATCGCACAATATCATTAACAGCTTGTGAATCATGTGCACAAATAAAGCCGAGTATAAATACAGTAAACAATTCAAGCGCGTCATGTATGCCCATTTAATACACGAGTGACAGGTCAATGTTTTTAAGCTATAATACATGCAATTAAGCGAAGAATATATGACAGCGAATTTTACCAGTTATCCGTTAGTTGATATGTTTATGTGTTTAGTAATAAACTACCAACGTAACGTTCCATGGTGTCTCCAGATCTAATATAAGAATACTGTATTAGCGCATGTCGGATGTTCTGCTGCTTGTTTACACAGAAATGTCCATTGTCAGTGTAGTTCAACTATAAATGTATCAATTTAATGCCTGAGTACATGTTTGCCTCAATCTCATAAACATCATCTCCAGTTCGACGCTGCAATATTATCCGCTGACTGGATCTGACGGCTTCCCATTAGAGGATCTGTCGGCATTTTTCAGAGCCAATCGAAGTGATCCCTTCAAATGTTGTGGTATAAGACAAAACTATGCACACAATTAACATTAACTTTCGAAGTTTAGTCGCCTAAGGTAAACCATATATCCATTGTAATCATCTTGAAAGTTAACTGTAAATGAGGAAGAGCTTAAAATGCATCACTTTTCAAAAACCTTGGCCAAAAAACAACAAAACAATTACGTTAGGCGCAGCAGGGCTAAAATTGTACTGGTCGGAAGATCACTTGAACGTGACCTATTATAAGATGTCTTCAGATTTTAATGAAATTGCTGTTTGCCTGTTCGATACGTACGAGTTGTGTCCAGAAAGTTCGTGGACATCTCTGAGTGTCTGAGCATTGTTAACGTCGCTGTGTCAAAAGTAAATAGATAATCGGAAACTATTAAGTTTTTAATAAAATATTTTGAATTTGAAAGAGAAAATCAGTATTAATTGCAAATTATATTAAGTTTAAATACATGCGGGTTTATTGATAATGCAAAACGTAACATAATAAACGCGCGTAATAGTAAATGACGTAGAAAATCACACGTAAAAGTCATATATGTAACGACGTCATTTCTTCCAAGTTCGGTTGTTATTGTATGAGTTGTCTTCGAGATATCGGTTTTTTTTTGCCCGCGTCTCTTTAGAAGCAATGCTGTCATTTGACAATAAAGAGAGGATTATCCAGATGTGCATCGCCCTGGAGCAAACTCCTACAGAGACGATGAAACGTTACAGCGTGTCACCAAACGACCGACTGTGCGCCGTTATCTTGTTTACAAATGGCACGGGCGGTTTTCTGAGAGTTGGGAAACAAGTAAGTCAGATGAGAGGTCCGGTCAGCCGACAGTGGCAACGAAAACAACAGTTATGGCGGTTGAGAAGTTAGTAATAGAGGATCGCTGGCTGACTGGCAGACATCAGTAAACAAACGGATACTTCCCATAATTCGAACATCTATGGTGTGTTTTTTATATGTATATTTTTTGGTCTTTGTTTCTGTTCAATGTATTCTATTCATGGATTGAATGCCAAAAGATAATGTACTTTTGAAATTTTTGTTCGGCTTTTCTATGTTCGTAATTAGAATGTTTCCACGAACGTTTTGGACACACCTCGTATTTTTTCCGTGTTTACGTCAAATCCGACAAAACATTCCGTCCAAGTTAAAGAAGTAACGATATGAAGACATTTAGTGCCCATTACTTGAAATGTACTTAATGCGACTTGACTGTTACTTGTTATTTGAACACTTAGTAAACTAACGTTAATTTTATGTAAACATTTTTGGCCTACAACGGTCCCTGTGATGTTTGGCACAATCGCTTTTATTGTATTCATCATCAATTGCCGTCCTATTTTTGTGAAGATTTTTTTCTTATGTTACCAATAACATAATATCAATTGCAATAGTCGCAATGCAAATACACGGCTTATTAAATGGTTGTAATAATATAAGTGGTCAAATGGTAAATACTTCTATGAAGTGCCTTGGCACGTGTTAATTTTAACAAATGTCCTTAACACATAACGCATGTGTGTGTTTTATTTCGAGCTCTTAACACGTCACACCAACATCTTCTTCGTGTCCGCAATTATTCTGACCTATCGGGTTATGTCTGCAATCAAGCAAAGAAAATTCTGTCCCAGTGCAGTTAACGTCATCTAACCAGATTGGCGTACCGGACGGCGCTGCCGGTGGATCAATGACTCTAGGATTTGAACTGAAATGAGTTAAACATTAAAGAATTGTGTACATGCTGAGAAAATTGCGTTGTTGTATTATCAATATGACCTTATTGTATCATTTTTATTATTTTACATGTAACTAATACCGCCATGTATTGAGATGAGGTAACTGGAAAAAACAATAAAGAAAACGTCAAAAACATGCAAGCGTATACTTTAAATATATTTAAAATTGCTTACGTCAGATTACCGAGCATCCTGCACACAACCCGAGCACCGTTCGTGTTAGAATCAAACACATCATCGCACACTGTTCCCCACTGACCGTTTATGTACATTTCCAGTCGCCCGTTGATCAAACGTACTGAAATCAGGTAAACGCTTGCTTTTAAAGCATATTTTACATTTTACAAAAATAAACATCCGTTATGAACAGAATTGGTTAGGTTTCGGTCTTACAGAACATTAATTTATTTTCACTTAGTATGTATTGTGATATAAATCTGAACGTTATACATTCTAAATTTGTATTTTTTTCAACAATAAAAATACTATATAAATATCTGAATGGGACTTGTAAATGATAACCTAATATATTATGTTCATTGCCACCCAACTCATGAATTTAGCAATTTAATTAATTTAATTATTTCATGTATACTCTTATTACTCTTTTTTTACAAATTGTTTATATAATTCGAGACATGTTGAAAACCATGAGCTTGATGCTCGCATTGATGGCAATATACTATACATCAGTTAATACAATGCTACGCACTTAGCACATTGTCAACATTATATTAAAAATGTATTGCTGTGAGCACTAATCATTCATGCAAACACCGTTTTGAAACTATATGTAGACGTATATAATTGATCATCAACAGCAAAGGCGTTGATTGGCTTTGGGTGGGTATTGTAAAGTTTCAAATACTACCCAAAGGACACGGGTACGTGTTACACGAGCCTACGTCTACATTCGGTCCATGACATGGCTGCCCAAACGCGGAAGGTGCCGGATTAATGCAATCTCTGTATCGAAGACTGTTTCCGCCACCACAACTGAGTGTACACGAGCTCCAAGAAGTCCATGTGGACCATCCACCATCTGTAATTGAAACCATACTTTGTACAATGGCTTGACAACGCTTCTCTTATTGTATACTGTTTTATGATGTTGCTGAAGATTGTGAAATACATTTACTATTATTGTCATAGTATAGTTCTGCTCAACCTTAACCATCCACCAGCTACACAAATAAGATACACAGGACTCTGATTCTGAACATAGGACCAATTCATAAAGCATGCCTAGAAAGCAGAACGGCAAAAATTCAATGTGCGCATAGACGAATATTGTTCTTTTAGATACTAGTATCTTATGCATAACTATTACGTAATGAGTTGTACATGACATACGTGGATATGTAACCTACAATTCCATAAGTGAACAAATCTAAATTCCGAACTACAACCGCAAAGTTAAACGTGTAAAATTAGACGCTTAGATCCCCAAAACGTGAACGCTTTAATTAATCATACGCTTTTTGTTACTGTCCGTTCAGCATTCATTTGATGCATGTCACAATTCGATAAGACATACCCAAGCCAACATATAATTCAATACCGTCATACATTTTTACTCCGGATGGTTTATGGTTTATTAAATATACACTAGACATACATTCCATGAGTATAAATAAACAGCTCAATACATATAAGTATATAATTGCAAGGCAAGTCTCGTCTGAAAAAAGCATAAAAAAATTAGATTAGGTATAGTATCCAAATACAAAAGAAAAATAATTTAACGACATTATATTAACCTTGATATACTACACTACAACAAATTGTCAATATGAGTAAAACATACCAAGCAACATGCAGAGCGAGAAGTCACATATGTATGTCACCAGTGTACAGTTTTGTGTGTAAGGTGATGTGTGAATGAAGAGTGATTGGTTTTCACTGTCCTAATTGGTCAGGAGCCCATTTTCATGTAATCCCCATACCAAGCTGTCAATTAGCTTAAATGTCTCTTTTTTAACAATAATGTTTTTTACAAATACTGATTAATACACCATGTTTTTATATCATTTTATGGTTAGCATTCTAAAAAATGGAACTCGTCTTCAGATGACGGATCCGGGAATTGCCACGAATAGTTCAAACTTCTCCCCATCTATTGTTATACGATTAAGTTCCATACATCGAAAATCACAAATATTACCGCGTGCTCGCTTGAATATCATAACAGCATACACGTGTTGTTTTGTATTAAAATATTTAACCGTTAAACGCGTGATATCCAAGTGCAATGATTGAATAATATTGTAGATTAGTTTGAATATAATTGACCTTTATGAAAGCGTCTATACCATTGCAGTGTTTACATTTTCTTTCTAAGGTATCTACGACTTATTTATCTGGCCTTTCTAAGCAATAGCACTGTTATGATCATTGAGCTTAAGTAATATTTTCTCGACCAATCCGTTTCAGAAAGGGTATAATTTTGTAAGTGTATTAATTATAGAAATAGTTATTATAGCCATGATATGTGCGCATAGATTTCTACATGGTCCCAATATTAATATCTGCAATATTTGGCGCGCCGTTACTCTATATGAATCTAATTTTTCATATATTTCGTCCATATTCGTTTATTTATGTACATTAATGACACATTACACCTGACATCAGGCAGGTGTGGCGTTGTTACAGCCATCTGAGAGAGTGATTAAGTTTGTTTTGTCCATTGTTTCAACCTATGCACACAAGTGTCAAGAATTAATGTTTTTTACACGCACAAGCGCGTGGTGAATCCGTTGAGGGTAACAATTGATGATTATCGATCAAATGAAAAAAAAATCATTTTACAATTGATGGGCAGGAGAAATATTTTAGTTGTGACGATCAGTCATGGTCTGTGTGTTATTGCCTCAATTGAATTTACGTTTTTAGAAAAGTTCCACTGCTGATGCATGTTATTTTGTGCGGGTCCAGAACTGTGCCTTTCATTGTTAATAACTTACTCTATTCAATAAGTACCTGCTATCGTTGTGTTATCGTTCGATTTTTAAAACCATACTTTATAATAAAAAATAATTTTAATACAACATATATTAAAAGTATAATATTACATACTTACTAAATCGGCAGCTGAAATGATTATTTCAAATCTGTCACCTTGACTGACAGTATGCAACTTGTCACAAAAAACGTACATAGCCCAAAATTGTACGTAGCACTTACCTATTCGCGGACACTGTCGATTGTTGCATATAGCAAAGTCGACATTTGGTCCTGTACACAGTCGGCCATACGGAGACGGTGAAGGGTTAGTGCAGTCACGGGTTCGCTGGTGTAATCCTATATCACAGGTGACTGAGCACGTGCTCCATGATGACCACGTGGTCCATTCGCCATCTAAGACAATATGTCAAACGTACGTATTGAGCATTAAATGACACACATGCTAAATAAATACTGTTAGGACACGAAGTATATGCACATAAATGTGCAGATTTTGAAACAGATGATTGAACATTATGTTGTTTCAAAATGTTACATGCAATCTGATTTGAATTAGTTATTTATTGCAAATTTCCTAATCCAAATGGTACATTAATTAATACATTATATGACAATTTGTTTTTCAAACTAAACAATTAAACCAACCAGCGGTACTCAACGTTACAGATTTCTACATACTTAACAACGTATCTTCTTACTTTGCATTGGATCTGATTAAATAAATATCCGAATAGCGTATTACATGAAAATTATGAGCATGACTTTTTGCGTTTCATAGCGTGTTAGCCTCAATACAGCAGTAACTTTTGCATTATGATGTTGTACAACGAACAAATCAGAACAGTTTCGATCAAAACGGTGTTCAAATTCAGTGTTATATGCACGCACAATATCGACACAGTAGTAGTCGACATCGAAAACTAATTCAGTTTTGAGAGTGAAATTACTTTCGAAATATTGTGTTTCAACTAATTTGGATAATCGGTGCCTTTGTTGTTTATGATGTACGATATTATACCAAAAATATCTAGACACCGGTTGAAATGTATGTATCATATTTACTGCTAAGTTATACCTGCACATGAGCGTAGCATGCATATCTGTTCATCTGTAGAATCACCAATGCAAGGATATCCAAATCTTCCAAATTGATTATTGCAGCTCCTGTGTCTGTGTTGTATTCCTACATCACACGTCGACGAACACGATTCCCATTCACTCCAAGGTCCCCATCCGACCTTGACTGATATAAGTATGCATAAAGTGGCTAGTAATATCACATCAATTGTTGTATTTAGTCATTCATTAGAACGTTTATGTTAACGCCATAGTCATGTGTGTGCTGTATGTGTACATGGTCCCAATTTTCTCACGTTCATCAGTCAATCGGGATGTATATATGAAAGTAATGAACATTCATACATTGATCGTTAGAATCACAAATCAAACTTGTATTTCTAATGACAAAGGGTAACACAATCAGTCATGTTTTAAATTAAACAGTTTAACAGTATATAAGTATATTTCGCAAAGAAACATAAACTTAAGACAACACAATTAAAATGACGAGTAGACATGTATATAAACGATTATTAACTATGTTGTTGTAATGTCAAGTAATTGTTCGTTGACGCAAATCAACACAAATAACGTTTATGTTTACCCAGGCAGGGCTCAAACATGCACGATGTGTATTCTTCGGATGGCCCTTCACAATCTGTCCCATTGTTAGCAGGAGGAGGGTTGGTACATGACCTTGTCCTCGATTTCGTCGTGTTGCCACATGTGACTGTACAAGACGACCAACTGGACCAATCGACCCAGCTGCCGTCAACAGTGTTTGTGCCTTGCGCATGAAAGGACGTTCATATGCTAATAGTTGGCACATATACTTTTATCTTCATACACATTATTAAACCAAAAGTATTTGTTTTTAGCTTAGTAGCCATAGCGTCAGTAAACATAAGCCATATTTAGTGCAATAATTTGCAAGTACCATACATTTGAAGTTAGTGTACGTACATGCTTTACATGTACCACCAAAATGATGTATAAAAACCGGGGACACTCATTGAGTGTTGTATAAAATTTAAAAAAAAACACAAAGGCACTGAGCAATGGATTGAACATACAAAACGGATAGTATGCGCATCTTTCGCTTTAGTTTATGTCTAGCACAAAACTTTCTCGGCCGATTTTTGTCCAATCCGTATCGCACAAAATGGACAGAAATAAATTAACCAAATACAACATTAATGGCGTCAGTTAATAATGTTGTAAATATTCATAACACGTATAGAAACAACAACCCACAACATTTTGACCAAGAAAACACCTTCACAACGACTTTTAAGTTTAAAGTTCATTGAGAATGAATGTGTTTACCCGGGCAAGGTTCCAGCACGCATGGGTTCAACTCTGAGGAAGGCCCTACACAATCTTTACCATTATTGACAGGAGGAGGATTAGTACATGACCTTGTTCTCAAATGAGTCGTGTTTCCGCACGTGACAGTGCAAGATGACCAGCTTGACCACTCAGCCCAGTTCCCGTTAGCTACACGTAATAATAAGTCATTTTGAAATGTATACCTTGATATCATTTCTGCCAACAAAAGAATGACCTAGACTTAACTGGCAAATACATACATTATTGTTAAGCGCATGCATTAGAAATACACGTATTCCTAACATGACACAGATTTATTCCTCTCCAATAAGCATATCGTGAATTATCGTTTGTGAAAGTATTACGTATCGGTCCGTGTCACTGTACACTGTCCAAAACACTTCCATATAATAATTATGAGAAAACAGTACGCTAATAACTTTTTATCAATTAACTTTGTCTTACAGAAGTGTGCTCCGTATAGAAAAATGAACATGTACTTACGAAAAAAGCATAGATTACAGGTTTTAGGGCAAAGTTTAGCCGCATTTTCAATATTAACTGTACAGATGCCGAACATAGAAGTCAACATCGCACAGTCTACCTTCTCGTCGTCTATGCAGTCTGAAGTTATAAAAAGAAATTTAAACTGAGCGTGTCTTTACAAGTCAAAATCAAGTTGGATTAAGGTATATTTTCTACAACCGTTAGGAAGTAGATGTACATATAAGTTTGTATGTGTAATGGATCTGTTATTCACTTTTGCAATATGAAACAACACGTGTCGCATATATTGTGTTGATGGATAATGATTCGATCTCATTATTCGTTACATGCATGCAATATGACAAACATATCATTTCCATGTTAAAATAAAAATAACGTGGGTCTGTTTTGAGGCCTTGGTCATTCAACAGAATACACCGTTTATAGTCATGTCGTTTTAACAGATATGATAATTTGTCATGACACTTATATAAATATTTACATAAATACAAAAAAACATACATCTGATAACTGTTATTTATTCTAAATCCTTGATCATTGGTTTAAGAAATAAGTGACGGGTAAGCGTTGGCTCTTGCAGTAATAACCAACGGTTTGGAGTTCCGATAACCAACGCTAGTCCGCCAATTATTTTGATTCATACACATAATTCGTCTGTATTTTTCAAGGTTATGAATGAGAAATAAATGTATCTATATCCCGCCCATGCTAACAAACGCAAATTAAAAGCATATTAACAAAACGTAAACGTTTTTTTGTGAACTTTAATATAAAATATGTAGTACACATGTGGGTTTATTTTGCGCTAGTTAATGCAGAAATTATTATGTCACAATTTTTCTATCGCGCGTTTAAACACGTGCATTTTACGGAACAATTTCTTAGAATTTCCGACACTATTTTCAAAACATTAGGCTCCGCCCATGATGTGTTTATTCCATCCTTTATCAATGGAAAACTCGCCGCGTGCCGTGTTATATTATGTATTGAACTATTTTATTCAACAAACATCTTTGTAAGAATGAAGTGCTTACCTTCACAACGGACATGTGATAGCAGCAATGTAGCTGTGAAGAGAGCAATATTTGAAATGAATGAAGGGTTCGTGATCATTATTTAAACACCCTTAGTACTTTTTGGGCACATAGCTAGTACATATGCATGCGTGTGTCCTTTTTTGTTCACATATTTCTTGTAAACGTATTATAGTGTTTTTCAAATAGCATATGTCTGATGTCGCATAATATCAGCTTCATACATAATAATATCTATATATATAGCATACTGACACTCTTGTAAAGTACTTATCCCTAAGATCAGGAAATTAAACTTAATCAATTAGTATATGCATGATATATACTGAGGAAGCAAATACATAATTATTGATCTAATGGTACTACTAAAATCAACATTAGCATACATTTTGAAAAACTCAAAACATTTACCTAGTATTGCTATAATATTCACCAGTTCCTTCATCCTTTTTTTACTTCCTGTCGATAAGACAGCCTTAGGTAAATATGAACTGGATACTGGAATGCTTATCCATGTGCATGTATTTAACAGTTTGCAAGAATGCTACTCTGGTTCTATTAAAGGGATGCTACCATGGCATCTTACATTGTCATGCATTTGTTTTAGTCATTGCATGTGCAATTGTTTAATACCGTTAATAAAGGTATACAGTTTCGTTTGTGCTGCTACATGTAATTATGCCCGTACTTATATATCATTGTTGGATTGTTTATTGATTTTTCATAGCGCAACTTTTCCTCTTTGAATACTACACTGTATTAATGATATACTTTCGACTATTTACCCATATTTTACCGAAAGATACAACCGTTGCGATGGTTAAGAAATATTAACATACAACATTGGACAATGTTTGCATATTTTTATTTTAAGATAAGTTTCTTCTCGACGTGATTAGCGTATTAAATAAAATGATATCGATTTAAAAAGAGAAAATTTTAGAACTTTATTAATTCTTCCAAATGCCATAAAAACAAAACAATTAGGCTTTATATGTATCAGTTGAATCATCCTTTCTATACAATGTTTGTCACAAAATATCTTGCTATTTTGTACAGCCTGCAACGTTTGAGTGGGTTTCTGTTAGGTTTGTCTTAATTGTTACAGGTTGGAAATATTTCTACGAATTGGTCATTGTAGTGTACATCGTTCAAGAAATAATAATTCAAATGATGCACAATTAGTAATATTTTGATAAAAAAATAACAGACAAACAAACAAACACAAATACACCACAACAACAAACATATAAACTAAAAGAAAATAAAACACTCCAACACATTACATGTGTATATTAGTTGTGAACACTTTTAATACTGATCTTTGTTTTGAACGCAATTGCAAGGATTGGCCATATTTTTGTAATCTGCGATATTTTATTCGGCTCTGTTACAAGCTTCTTTATGTTGGCTCTCACTTTAATATATCAGTGAAGCCGGATGTTTATGTGTTAGGCTGAAATCATGCGTTTATAAGATAGCCGTTATCGCATTCCTTTCCGATTTATCTTTCTTTATATCAGCTTTTTGCTTAAGCTGTTAAGAGATAGAAGCAGAATCTGTTGGTGCGCTTGCTAGATAAAGTGAATGAAGGTTAATCAACCATTAGTCCGGTACTTTGCTAAAACATATTTCGTTGCGCATTTATTTAACGGGAGTTTTTTTCCCAGTAATTCTTAACCAAAGAAAATCTGTAAAGATATTACGTATAAATGAAATTGAAAAACGGATGGCTACTGTTCATGTTATTACAAATCAACGACAATACATTACTATCTAAGTCACACAATAAAACAATACAACATGCGCAGTCACACATAATTCATATATGCCATTATGGTCTTTAACCAATATCGAGATAACAAAAGAGTTACAATGATTTGATTTAGTTTAATGATCTTCGAGAAATGTATGATAGATGAAATCTAATGAATATATAAATATCTAACATAAAGAATGCTGACTAAATTTATTTGCTTCAAACGCAGGGTACTCTGACTCACGACAAAAAAATAAGTTTGGTCAATACTTTGTGAATGTAAATATGTCAACTAATTCATTGTATCACGTAATTCAAGATATGAACACATCGGTATTAACAATATGTAAGTGTACTAATAACACAAAGTGTTTGGATTACATGTACATAAAAGACACAATGCGGACAAGTAATTCCCAAGTAAGTAAGAAAATACTAATAATACATTTAAGTTACGGCTGTTTTCGTGTTACATGCAAGCCAAACGCGAACCGTTTTCAAATTGCACACCGACTTTTAGAATGTGACCGCAATTTCTTTAACCTGTCACATTATGATTGCAATTAAATATTGAGTTTTCAAAGCTGACACGTCTCTCGGCACGAAATCAGATGGTGGAACGATGACACGAGCAGTGGAATTCATAATACATATATTTGAGAAGCCTTTTAAGTATATTAGCGTTTTAAGTAATGGGGATCTGTCATTTGGGGATCACAGTTCATTATTCTTAACATCAGCTTGAGCCGAGTATTTGAGAGCACATTATACACTGTGTAATATTTTAATAGTGCCCTTTCATTTTGGAACATCGTCGTTATTAAAGCACACACATCAAATATCACTGTATTAACATAAGCATTGGGTTTTGTCCACTTACTTTATATGGTTTCTTGTAAGCAGCAACCACGTCCAATAATTCAATGCTCACTCTCCGACATTGACCGTTGATGCAAACCTCTGGGTATCCGTGTGATAGACGGGATAAAGCAATTTTGTTGAAATTCTGCACAGAAAAAGCATTGACGTATACATATCCATTCAAATATGAGTGTTTCTATTAAGAAATACATGTATTTAGTGTAATTATAAAGGATTAGTGACATAATTTTCGTTGCAAAATATGACGGTATACGGACGGTAACTTTGCTGATATGCAATTAAAATGTTTCACAGACTTATTCGAACTGAAAAGGCTCACCATACCGTTTAAATCAAAACAAAAAAAGTGCTCAATTTAGGTTGCATCTTTTATATCCCGATGAATGAATGTTTGGCAAAAAATAAATAGTGTCCTATCTCAAATGTTTAATTTGAGAAATGCGAAGTGTGTTAAATGTCAGGACCGTTTACATAACGAAATGTAATGAATAACGGCGAGTGGTAATGAAGTGGCCTGTTAAAATAACCAGTTGAGTAACACGCTTTATGCACATTTACAATATCTCTTCTCACCGTTTATTCTTGGACTGATGTTATACGCTGACTACATATACATGGACACGTGCTGCACGAGCCTTTTTCTACTTTCGATCCATGGTATAGCAGCCCATAAGAACATAGTGTGGTATTGGTGCATTGGCGGAATAGTTGAGAATTTCAATCACCGGATTGGATGTTACAGTTGCTCTAGAAACTCTAGTATGACCTCTACATGTTCAGAAATACGCACTTAGAATCATGTTGAGTACTTATTTGTTTAGAACATAAATTAGGCAGATGGAGATTACAATGAATGAACAGGTAACCGGCAATTGAAGAGTTGTAAACTAGATTTAATATCTTATTATGTATGCTAGATCGCGAATGCTGTCATTAAAAAATACAACCATTTATAAATGTGGCCTCGTACACAACCAATGTTCAAACATGCATATTTAAATTCAACCATTTTTAACCTTTCCAAATTGTATTGTTGCTAAAGTTATCATTTGTCTAATAACACAGATTGCATGTATATGGGCACAGCTTAACGGCAAATACAATATTAACATTTTGAGTAAAAACGCACAGTTAACCTTCTCATCGTCCATGTAGTCTGACATTGTTAAGTACTCGGAATTAAGAAAGTACATGTACTGGTTTAGAAACTTGTTGCATTGTATTTGTACGTCGGTATTTTTATTAGTACCCGTCGTTCTGCTTTGCTGGATTGAAAGATGTTATATAAACACATGTACTACTTAACTACAAAAATTTATTCGTTATGCTGTTTATATCCAAACGTAATTTGGTTTGAATTTCTACTTCTAAAGTATAGTATTTATTTATTATGCAGTAAGATAAACCCATATTTCTTACAAAGCACACATGAAAGGCATTGTATTATGTTAACTCTTTATTTTATTTTTATAAATCCCTGCATTACGGATGATGTCCGTACGAATGTCTAAAGCAATTGAGGACCATGACTTAACCGATCTGGCGTATTTGTACTGACTCGATGATATAAGTGTTCAAAGTAAGCGCATTATTTTTGTAAATATTATAAACATCGATACCATACCGTCACACCAAATATGTGACTGCAGCATGGCTTTGACAATAACTGTTATGTAAATGTTAATGTATCGCCATTCTTTTTACATTCTGAATACACGTTGAGAAAAATGCCAATGTATGCAACATCTTTAACTCAATACGTTTGGATGTTTATGTTTTTATATAAACATTCGATTTAATGTCCCAAATGTTTGAAACAAATGCCATATATTATATATACTATTTTATTTTATGTTTTCCAGTGATTTATAGGAAAATATAGAATATCGATTTTTGATTCACTCGTGATCAAAGAAAATATTTATTTTCAATCGTGGCTGCGAACTGTGCCTTGCATTCAAATACATGTAGATAGTTTCAAGGATAATGTTAAATGTAGATCATGTGATTTAGAAACAAATTCTATCTGTGCAACAATCACCAATTTGGTTAATTTGAACTTAGCATGTATTTACAAAGCCATTATTAGACTTAATAATAAAGAACAGACTTAGACTCAAGAAAAACAAGAGATGTTTATAAAACATGCATGCCCCCCGACATGCAAACAAGTCGTCAATATGTGCAATTGTTAAGAGATTTTTTTTATATTGTATGTGCACATTAACACAGTGGGAGGAAATTAAAGTTAATTCTTTAGAAAGTAAATATAAAGCTGACAAAAAGATAGAGTATAATTATGGATTTATTTGTACAGCCTATTATATAAGGATACCTGTTTTCTTTTTTATTTAAACATTAAATAGGCCAAAACATCTCTCATATCCTGCGGAAACAAAACAGTCTACGGAGAAAACAGTTTTCATGTTACAAGCCGATGTGACCTTGACCTTTGACCTGTTGACCTCAAAATTCATAGGCCTCTTCCTTTCCTCTCTAGCAACCAGCATACCAACTTGGGTGATCTTAGGTCAAAGCGTATTCTACATATCATGCGGAAACGAAATGGTCTACAGAGGAAACAGTTGTCATGTTACAAGCCTCTGTCACCTTGACCTTTGACCTGTTGACCTCAAAATTTACAGGCGTCTTTCATTTCTCCCAAGTAACCAGCATACCAACTTAAATGATCGTAGGTCAAAGCGTTCTCTAGATATCGTGCGGAAACGAATTTCATGTTACACCCCCCTGTGACCTTGACCTTTGACCTGACGACCTCAAAATCAATAGGCGTCTTTACTTCTGCCCAAGTAACTAGCATACCAACTTAAATGATCGTAGGTCAAAGCGTTCTCTAGATATCGTGCGGAAACGAAATGGTCTATGGACAGACCGACCGACCATCCGACGGACCGAACGACCGACGGACAGGTGCAAAGCTATATACCCCCACTTCTTCGAAGGGGGACATAATAATTGCGCGTGTGTAGACATGCTGGGTACCAATGTTTTTTCGTCGCTTATGTCATATATAACGTTTTTTTCTCAATAAAGCACGCAGTAATAAGAGATGGTAAATAACAAGAAATCAGATTTTTTGGAACATAACAGTTTCAATAATTGTCTTTAATTTTTTATTACCTTATTATGTTTAAAATGGGTTGGTGAATGCGGCCCTTGGACTGCATTTACATTTTTCTTAAATACTCTCATCGGTGAATTTCACTTATGCGTTGCACTGCAAGCTATTTCCAAATTCAGCCAGATGTATTTATCATTGTATATCATTAAACTATGCTTCATCTACACACGGGCCGCCTTAACGAACAATTCTAACATAATACTCGATAATTTTTATATAGACAAATAACACAATTATTGTTGTTAAACTACCGAATAAACAACGCAAAAAGAAGTCCTCATTCTAAGCGGAGCATATAAAAAAAGTTCCAATTACAATTGCAAAATTATATGTCAAATCGTATAAGAATTGTAATAATTTTCGAATTATCGAATTTACCGGCCAAAAAACTACTATTTTTCATTCTTATGCGTGGATATTCAACAACTCGGACTAACCTCCTCGTGGTTTAATTCTTACGCATCAGAACTCCAAATCTTTGTTTATTGGCCGATGAACAACGATAAATCAAAACTTATTTCCGGAATATACTACATGGAAGATATTCAACAACTCGAACTACCCTCCTCGCGGTTTAATTCTTACGCATCAGAACTCCAAATCTTTGTTTATTGGCAGATAAACAACAATAAATCAAAACTTATTTCTTAAATATACTACATGGAAGCAAACTTTTGTAAAACATTTACTTTAGCGGTCCACGGAAATACTATATATATATATTACGTAACTAAAGACTAGGTGCCTGTTTATATAGAGAGCCGCGTGCTAGCGCGAAGATTAAAAAAAAAATCGGCCGTAAAACGCAAAAACCCCAAAATTTGTGATTTTTGTGCAAAGTTTTATACATATTTTATTCTACAAAAAGGTCGATCATTTTGAAAATGTTTATCGACGCTGTCATGCGTAACGATTTAACACGTAAAACACAATTTGCAAATGGAATAAAGCGACTTATACTCTTAAAATCACAAATAACAAAAAATAATAGTAACAGAGAACATGATAACAGTATAAAAAAGTCAATTCGGCCATCTGTGCATCCATTAGTTTCAAGTCGACGCGTCTCAACTGAAAGCAGTACACTTGTATCAGTAAACCACGAAGAAATTTGAACTGTTAATTAGCAGAATTACTGATTTTGGAGGCTGCCGCCCCACATCCCCACTTATAAACACTCTAATGTGGCTCAAATTTTCATCCTGTTTTGATTCATAACAATGATATTTTCACAAGAAAAACATTACGAACCGATGAAATAAGGCGGCCGATTAGAACAAGAAAAGTCATACATAGCAACGTCAACGCATGCGTAAAACGTCATTTACATTTAAAATTTCCGGGGACCTGTAAGTACAAACTACCCATTCCTTCATTCGTGAAGAAAACACTTACGATTTATAGCGGAGAACTGGATAAGATAACGTTAAATATCTATTATTAATAATGTAGTGAAAAAGTGAAAAGTATGGAAATTTCAATATATTTAGCATTATTAGTTATTTATGTTGTGTGTAATAAGGTAGTAAACAGAATTTGGTCATTTAATTATTCATCACAATCGGATCTGAAGTAAAACGTCGACATATTTGTAATTTTATTTAGGAAACGCATAATCGTTACACACTGTTATTACATAACACATATAAATTAAACATTTTCCAAGATCATTCAAGAACATGATTTTAGTGATAAATATCCACGAATTTGCGAATAATGGATATTGTAGAAATACAAATATTTTACACAGTAATGCCAGACGTCCTTCCATTTTTGAATAATTTATAATACACAAGTTATTGCCACGACGAACGCTATTCTAATTGTTTAACAAGTTATTCCTAGGCTCATCTAGTTTATACAAATGTCTTATCTTAGTCACGAAAATAAGATTTTCGTTAAAGCATTTTGCATTAGTTTGATAAAGGGGCTTGCTTTCGGTGAATTCGGTACTTTCTATATTAAATCTCGATTTTTAGAATTCTTAACGATTGCCATTATAATGAATGGCATCATATGTAGAGAACATCTAATGCAAAATAAGTTTTAATGAATTTCATGTCAATAGTACGACACGGAAATCACCGTACAGTTTGACAAGTATATTCTTAACTATCACACAAACATTAGGCATATAAACTATATTTTAATAAACTGTTAGTTGTAATATCAATTAAATTACATTCAATAGCACCCAGTTTAGCTCGTATCTATGATTGAAACCAAAAGAATGAAAATTAATTATTTATAATAATAACATTAATTCCTTTAAAACTGAACAGGCATGAGACACGCTACACGATGCTTAAAAATGTACAGACCTTGATGACCTTGCCAACGTGTACGCACGAGGACTGTCGGCACGTATCAACCAGAACAAATACCGTTATACTTAAGCCATAACGTTAAACAATTTAATCGTAAGCTGGACCGACAATTGCGTAAAACTAGACCATCAGTTCACCACAAAATCTACAGAAGTTCATGTGCAAAATAGGCCTATGATAAACTACTTAATCAATAGTTAGTTATTACTCTGACAAATTAGAATCCTGTGTACATGACCAGAAACGTCGTTTTAAGAATTGAGATCTTCTAGGTGTTTTCAAATAAGTTCATATTACCCTCTAACAAAGGTAGAAGGATACTAGCGACTTTTTCATTGACATAATCGGACACATTAGATGTGATATAACTTCAGGAAGTCAGTTTGGTTCCAATACCATGAATAATAAATCGATTTTAAGTACCTTTAGGAAATCATCTGACATTAGTTTACTCCTGTTACATGTACATCCAAAGAAGTGAAACAGATCATCATGCAATACCCAAATAAATCATGTAAATTAGACCCGATACCAACATGACTATGGCAATTATGTCTTGATGAACCGTTACATGTACTGGCTATTACGAACATGATCACATTCTCTCCATACTGCATAAGTACCAAAGACGTTTAAAAGTTCTCGTATACAACCGCCCATAGTAAGGCCAAGCTTTGACTCTCAAAAGTACTGGCCTGTGTCCAATCTTCAATTTATCGCAAAGGTTTTAGAAACGATATTCGACAATCGTGCAGAACGGCATTAGTCATGAAGCAATTTTCACAAGAAAAATCATTCTGCGTATAGAAATTTCGCACTACTGTGACTGCTTTATTCCAATTCCAGAATCCTACAGTCTTAAGACCTGACCAATGGTACTTCTGAGTCTCTCTTCTGCCTTTGGCACCATCGTTTATATCACACCGCTCTATTGCTTAATCTTTGGAGACAATTATAAGACACTTGCACAAATAACATTATATCTAAGTGAACGTTATCAAACTGTGTGCATAGAAGACGAACTTACCAATCCAGTGCACAGGACAGGAAATACAGTGAACCACAGGGACCGGTGCTAGCGCTTAATCTCTACATCATGTACACCAAACGCCTGGCCTCCCCCCCCCCCAATTGTCGCAATCTTTTCACTGAGCATTACCCTGTGCCTGTGCTAATTTATGCTCCATTTTCATTATGTTTGAATACTTTGCAATTAAAGATATGTATTAGAACCTTGTTAAAATGATGATGTCGTCATTTCAAAAAAACAAAAAACGTGTGATTTTACATTTAGTTTAGGGTTTCAATTTTTTATTTTTCATATATTTCATTGTGTTAATATTTTACTGCACCAGAGCAATAACCTGGATTAAAAAACATGATACAATCATTTCAGTTTTGACATAATTACCTGTATATTGTACCGTGAATGGCCTATATAGGTGACACAATGCATCCGAGAAAAGTACAACGTCATATGCTATAAATGCTGTCAGTCACACTTGGGTGGTTAACCAATTCCCCAGCCCCGCAGCAGTGTACTGATCTCAGATGATATGGGTCACCGCGCCGTTTCCACACTGTGACCACAGCAGGGTGCCAATACACAAGACCCCAGATTTGTGTGATAAAGATCAAATGAAGAAGGGTTAAACGAAGCCTTTAAGATTATTATATTGTGCAAAACATGTAGATCTCCATCAAACATCGGCAACTATGTGTTGAACTCATTACATATGTCAATTTATATGGCTTGCATTTTGAATGCAATATAAACAAATCAAAACAAATAAATGTAATAATTTTATTGTCTGGCCAGAATGACCTGGCACTCATTAACTGTCGTCAATACCTTCGGCAGTTTGTGGAATTAAATTAAATAAAAACCAAAGCCCATATGGTTCAGATGTTCGAGTTAAAGACGTTCGCATCATTGTTTTTTTTTTCAACGGCAGATTTTCTTTAAAATTTGCACAAACATGCGTCAATGTATACCTAAACTAAAACAGTCTCAGAAAATGTTCCGGATATATTGGGTTTTTAATACGGTACCTGTCGAAGCCCTTTAGTTTTCATTTTGTGTTATTAGCAATGTGGAATTATATAAAGCGTTCAGTTTCAAAAAAGGATGGTGATTGTTAAATGCATTTGTTAATGTTTCATTTGCCAATATACAAGTACAGTTTAATGAAACGCGTTTTATGACTAGTTATCATTTAATAAATACTTTTGATAGCCGCTTAATTAGGTTAATTGTTCATTTAATATGCCTGTGGAAACGTCAATAAATAATAAAATAAACGAATAACTTTTGCTATAAACGACATATTTTGGTCAAATATCCCTTATAAATGCTTCACTGTATACTGAAACTAAAACAGTCTTAAAAGATATGGGTCACCGGCCTTGTTCCGGAAATATTCGGTTATGAAGACAGTAACTGTCGAAGGCCCCTTTTCAGCTTGGATTTTTAGTAAAGTTTGCATTATATAGGATAGCTTTTTTTCAAACAAAGCTATGGTTCTTTCAACTGATATGTTTTTAATGCTTTGTTTGGGAATACACAAGTGTATGTTGATGATAAAAGCGCTTTACCTATATTTACTGCTAAATAATGAATTTGTCTGGACATTTGAGTGTGTCAAATGGGAACTAATAATGCTTTCTAAAACGACATATTTTTTCAAATGCATACTTTGTTCCAAACGACAAATTTCTTAAAAATTTTGCACATACATGCATCAATGTATTCTTACACCAAAACATTAATAAAAAGAATGGCTCACCGAACTTGTTTGGGAAATATTGGATTTCGAATAGGGTACCTGTGTAGCATTTTTCCTGTTTCGTTTTGACATTGTTTATATATATGCAAATCAAATCAATGCCAAAATAGATTAGAAATATTTAATGGATCAATTCTGAACTATATATTTCTTTTGGGAAAGTCATTGCATAGGTGTGTATTTTATTATAATATATGAACTTTATGAACTTTTACTATTAATTTTTATATATTTTGAATGGATATTAGAGATGAAATTAACATGTTGTAACCTATATACAATCAAGAAAAAATGGAGCAACAGGAAAAAATAACCCAATCATTTACTTTTTGTTGCGAAGTAAGTTGGTCATTAGTTGGTCTAATGAAAACATGCTGGTCGGTATTAATGGTTTGGTATCGTTCGAATGTTCGAAGAATGCTTTTTCAACCAGTTAGATACATTGTATATTTAATTATTTATTTGTATATTGTTGTTGTTTTTTATATTTGGTCTTATAGCGTTTTTTGTTTCGGTTTCAATTTTTGTGGCGCATGAAGTTTGCTTAAATATGTTTGAAAAATCGCAAAAGAAAATCAATAAATATTTTTCAAAAAATATTGATTTGCAGGGTATATTATCTGTAATATATATTTGGCGCGCTGTTACTCTATATGAAACTAATTGTTAATCTATTTCGTCCATATTCGTTTATTTTGATGTACATCAATCCATTTACGCAAGAACTTCTTTGATATTTTTTCTGTTACCATGCATCAATAAATTAATGAGACACATATCAAGTTATTTGTGATATAGAAATAGACATATTAAAGAAATAAACAAGCACATTTTCATATTTGTAAAAAACCTGTAACAGAACATAAGATGTGAATGTATCTGTCTTAGAAATTCCCTTGGACATATCGCGTAAAGCAAACATGTATTTAAATACATCATAATACTTCAGGACCTAACGCGGTTTAAGTTCATTGAATATTGTGATTTGGTTTATACATATGTATTTCGAATAAGGATTGAATAGAGAAATACAACATGACATAAATTTATAGGATTAAATTGTTCGAGATAACTTTGCTATAATTTGAGAATGAGAGTTTCGTGAACTGGGTAGTGTTATATCTTTTGATTTCAAAATCCGTTTTGATGAAGATCGTAAATTATGTTTTTCGTTATTTGAGAATATTATGATAACCTTCATATATACAGAGCGCTGGTCATTCAACATTGTTTTGTGAATTAAAAAGCAACTCGGATCTTTGACCCGACTTTTGAAAGTTAAAGATCTCATCTGATTGAATATCTCAACAGTTGGTGGTCGGCTTGGTTAATGCAATATTATTTTACCTGCGCGTTTTTGTATTAAGTTGTTATTGTTCGTATGTGTGAATGCGTGTATGCCATACCTGGCAACAATAATCAAACGATGACATAATGTATGCAATGGAGTATAAACATTTCGTTTCATCACTCAAACACTTATTAATTCGTTTAAGAAATGATAGTTTGGGATACATTTTTCTGCAAAACATCGTTACTTGTGTATCCTAAGGTAAATGCGGATGTATGTAAATTCTTAATATTTTCTGAGTTGTTACACTCTCTATTTTAGCATGATGTATGAATACACGTAGATAATTCATGTATTTGAGTTTACTATGTGTGCCTATTAGCATGTATTTCGTTTTGTTCGGATTTTGCTGAACATCATTTCATGATGTTTAAAACACTTCCTTGGAGTTTAATTTCAATTACATAAGTTGTATCTTAAAAATAATAAAGTGTTGAATCATGTGCATGTAAGTCTACAGAAGAATTTTTTAATTCTATCATTAATATGCCAAAATAAAGTGCATTATTATACAAAATAAAGAGCAACGGACCCAGAATGGATCCCTGGTGTACTCCACATTTAAGAGTCTGTTTTGATGAATGAACGTTTTCAAACTTTATATATTGTTGTCTGTTTGTGAGATAAAATTTGAAAATACTAGTGCATTATCCGAGAAATGGTATAATTCAAGCTTATACAGTAAAAGTCCATGATCAATTAGATAAAATAACTCCCTTAAATCAAGAAACAATGCACCAACTGCTTTTTCCAGTATCTATTGCTGTAATCCAATCATCCACTAGTCTGAGTAGTGAAGTTAAACATGAGTGATTTTGTCTGAAATCGGACTGAAATTAATGTTATATATTTTTGGTTTGAAAGTAAAACCTAAATTGATAAGAGATGTGCTTTTCATATATTGTGGATATGGTTGGGAGAATTGAAATAGGTCTATAGAGATAAGGATCGTTTCTATCTAAATCTTTATATACTGTTATAACAAACGCTTCCTTTAAGGAAGTCGGAACCTCTCTAAAATATATATTATTGTTTATAATAGCAGTAACAGGTAGAACAATTTCATCTCCACATTATTTACGGATATTAGGGCCTATACTATATACACCCGAAGCTTTAGAACTATCCAATTGTTATACACATTTCTTAACTTCGATTAGTGTAAATTCATTCAATGTTAAATTGCGTGTGCCCTAATAGTTTATCTAAATAGGATTTTAACGATTGAAAGAAGTTTTCTTGTAAAGGCGATTTTGATATAAAACCTAAAACATTTATAAAATAAGCATAAAGTACGTTTGCGTCATTTTCTAACTTTTCGTCTGTTAATTTACCATCAGATCATTTAGATTCTTTGGTTGAGAAATTGTGTTATCATTTCCATCATTGATTAGTATTTTTATATTTCTCCATAGGTATTTAGTGTCTTTATTTACTCGAATTACTTTATTATAAAAATACTTTTTGTCCTTCTTATTAAAGACGTCTTCTATTCTTTAAATTATTTATTGTTATCAATTGTATCCATTTTTTAAAGCTTCTTTTATTTCAGTCGTGAACCATTCAGATTGGTGATTTAATTTGTTTGTTCAGACTTCATGGGTGCATGTTTATTGAGCACACCATTTACAATGTCATAGAAAGCAGAAGGGATTGATTTGCATCAAGTATCATATCAAAATGACATACTTTTGACAAGAGGCTACAATACATTGATGTAATTGTTAAGAAAACATATATGCAATGTCAAAAACAAATGTGGCGCGTCGTGGGAAAACCGGACTTAATGCATGTGCGTAAAGTGTCGTCCCGGATTAGCCTGTGCAGTCCGCACAGGCTAATACAGGACGGCACTTTCCGCCTACAGTGGATTTATGTTTAGAAGAGACTTCTTTGAAACAGAAAATACCATAAAAGCGGAAAGTGCCGTCCGCACAGGCTAATCCTGGACGACACTTTACGCACATACATTAAGACCGGTTTTCCCACGACGCGCCTCAAATACTTTTTACATACAAGGTTCCAGCCGGATTCAAACATACGCCTACAAAATCGCGCATTTCAATGAAAACGTTCATACGCTACAAAACATTTATTAACTTTGCGCATGCGCGTAACGGCACTTCACGTACGTTTCATTCATATTATATTCATATTATATTTCTCTAATACTACTATAATACTACTAAATTCCCGCGCCCGCAAAAGTTTCACCAATGACAACCGTTTATATATTAAATGAAATATACACTAAACTATATTTGACAACTATATTGATACCGTCGTATTTATTTATGCTTCACTATTAATTAACTGTAAATGAATTTTATTTTTGAAAATTGTCAATCTACAGTCGATACGCCCATTTAACTAATAACAGGATTGCGACATTATATTTCTTGTAAGAAAATAAGCCCCTCTAACTTGAGCTATTATTGGTTCTGTAACGAGTTTATGTTTCTGATTTATCAGTTGGATGCTCACGAATGTTGAAAAAATGGAAACATCATAACACGATAGGTCGATATTGTGTCTACCTTATGTTATATTGCCATCGACGTAAGTAGACACAAACCGGTAAACAGGCAAAATTTCACCTAAAATCACAGAACAACATGTCCTAGATTATGTGTCAAATTCGATGTCAAAACGTAACAAACTGAAGTTTGCATCATCGTTGTTTATCGGCTAATAAACAATGATTTGGAGTTCTGGTGCATATGAATTAAAACACTAGGGCATTCGTCCGAGGTCTTTAATATACCGCATCAGAGCGACACATCGTTGTTTATTAGCCTTTCTTTATATCGGTGAATATATTTGATAGTGATTTTTTTAAGAAAAGTAGTTTTTTCGTAATTTCTTGATTATTTGTCGTTGAAATTGATGTGTCAACTAATTATTAGTATCAAAGCCACGCGCTAACCATCTGTGCTCTATTGTGTGACGTAGTCAGAATTTTAGATTCTATAAACACTCAAAATCTATGTAAATATTATACATCTCAAATATTATTATCAAACTAGAGATTTTACCATTTAGGAAGTTCACAAGAACACAAACAGCCAGAAGGCATACTAATTAAATGCATCCGTCGATCGACCTAGACCAATAATTAGTGCACCAATAAATGCATTATCAAGTCTCACGTTTTTATGTCATGTTATTTGCTATGTACCTTCGTTACCTGTCACTGCTATCCATATTGTACATGTATCATGCAGACGTTGTTACACAACAGTCTAGGGATTTAGTGTATATTGCCTGGTCAAAATAAGCACAAAACAGGTTCAGATTCAGAATGCGACTCTGTTTTACTGAGCTACGGGGCCTCCTGTATGTCAGTTTTGTTAAAGCATTGATCGACTCGTGTTACTAGACATGGACAGATAACATTTGGAAGACAACCCAGACTTATTTAAATACTTGAATACCAAATAAACTCAGAACTAGCTCAATATGCTTCGTGTCGTGTTGTGTATTACGCTACAATAATTCTGAAGGATAAATATTTAATTTAATGAAATAACGTTCTAATAATTTGATAAATGCACATATGTATTAGTTTTCTAAAAATCTAGAATCAATTTCAAGTTAAATTATCAGTAAAATGTCGGTTTGCCTAAGGGCTATATAATTTATGACCGCCTATCGATTGAAAACAATAAATGAGAGGTTAATACATGGCGGAGCAGGGGCATGGGTCGATAATAGCCCCAGCAAAGCGATAATGGCACGAGGGCTTTAGCCCGAGGGCCGTTTGCGACTTGCCGGGGCTATTATCGAGCCATTCCCCCGCGCCGCCATTTATTGACCTGTTTAATGCATATGTTTTCCCTATCATTCATATGTGTTTCTTACGATATTCTTGTTTTATTTCTAATTCATAACCTATTCAAATTCTTGTCAAAAACAAATGTAATGTTAAAGGTTTTCACGCTTTATCATGTTTATTTACATCCTAACTTATAACCAGTACATGTTATAGTATTTTAAGTAAGCATTTTTTATTCTTAGAAGCGACCACAGACATTTTCATGACGCAACATGGGTGAACGTAGCTTTAAAATACATTTAATTTTACCTTGACATATCTACAGTTGCTATGTATATATGTAGATCTAATTTGTTGTGCATTTCGATAAAACTATATGTCAGTTAAATATAAACCGTTTTTCAATAGGAAAAATACATTTGTATATTTTTATTTCAATGTTATTCCTGTGTATATCAAGGACATGTAGATTGTACACGTCATCACTAGTGATGACATTTGTTTCAACAGATATAGAACAGTAGATTGTTTTTCTTCTTTCTTGTGGATTTAAATTTGGATGTATCATAATATATAATGCATTGGTGTGGATTTATTTTAAGATATGTGTAAAAAAAGCTAATGTGTCCAGAGTCGGGTTGAAAGCGTGTATAAACGTGTTCACCTGCTGTGTTAATAAATCAAAAGGAGCGTACACTTAAACTTAGCCTAGGAATTGTAATGTCAAAGTGATGGAACTGTAGACTCAGTCAAGAGCATTCACGATGTGGATGTGGTCTTACTAGCAAAGCACCTCTAATGCTAAAGCATTGATAGTGTTTGGTGCTTCTTGGCTCTATTGGCCGAAAATGACAGAACTTCTTGATGCCGAAGGTATTTTTGCCTCTCTTTACTTTCTATTTTAGTTGTGTGGCGATATGTTCTATTCAGTGTAAAACAGTGTTCGCTAATTTTAAGCTTCCTATAGGTGTTGGAGACTGCTATAAGGCTGTCCCAAAATTTTAAGTTTCAAGTTGTCAGCAATCTTTTTCGTGAAGTGACGCCAAAAGCGCGCGTGCGAAAGATCGGCAGGGCAATTATCATAATCTGCTGTGGCGGTGGACTTTCCGATAATAACATTTGATGAGCATTAATGCGGATGTTTTACTTACAAACATTTTACTATATATAGTAACATATGTATTAAATATCGGAAAACGATGCCTGGTTTCGGCAATGATCGGCTGTAATCGCCGAAGTGGCTAAGTGGATTATTGGATTTCAATAGCGCACCAGAGTGGCTATTATTCTTCCATATGATATGCAGGCTATATGCAAATACTTAGTACTCAGTTTAGACATGAATATTAATGTTTTGTACTTAAATAAAAAATCTGATATTCAGTCCAAAAATCGTTAAAAGTAGTATAACAATTTTAGAATCAGCAATACACTAATAGCGCACATTGGCTATCACATCAGATTTCAAAACAGGGTTATCCATAGCATAAAAATCGTGCATGTTGGAACTCTGTGCTAGTAAACATCAACAAGTATTTAGATAAATGATATAACGTTCAAGAATTTAGAGTTAAGATTAGGGCTTACGTTTATGGTTAAGGTTAATGATGTAAAAACTTACTCGCTTATAACCATATTATGTTGATGTTTGTATTTGCTTAATATGTGTGTTTAATAGCTGTTCAAATTGGGGGGGGGGGTAGATATATATTAAACAAACTTTGATTTAGGTGATTGTGCCATACAGTTATACGGCCAACGCTTGAAGAAACCAAACAGCAATTTAAATATAATTGCTTCGTACGAATAAAAACATCATTTTTTTTTTCAATTCAATAAAGTGATTCATATATAAGTGCCGGTTGGATTGGACCCTTGGAGTGCATGGGGGTCGTGTTCGTCGACATGTGGTATAGGAATACAACATATAAACAGGAGCTGAAATAAGTCTTCACTTCGGAAGATTTTGTTTTCACTGCTTTGGCGACTCCACAGATCATGCGCATGTAATTGCATCATATTATATTTCAACCAGTGTTCAGATTTAAAATCGGTATAACATAGTAAATAAAAGAATACATGTTCATTAATCGGATCTAATGCCATCTAGTTTTCCGTGAAATAGATATATGTCGAAAATAATAAAATAATGATTTGAGAACTGAAGCATATTTGACTAAAACTTTATCTGGTATAATACCGACGCTACTATTAAACAATGTTGTACATACTGTTTTCTTGATAATGGATTATGTGCTGACATTTTTGCTTGAATTTTCAACGGAATCGCTACATCGATTTAGTCCAAAATGACCCGATATGTTGGTTGTGTACTGAACAAGTGCACAACTCTGTTGTGTATTGATGCTCACGCTAATCATGAACTTTGTCATACTAATTTACAACCTATGAGACCCATTTCAAGGAACCAATTCATGCCAACGCTGAACATTTAGGTATATACGAGTATATATCTCGTAACGATGCACAGCAATTTTAAAGTTTGTCGATAACATGTGATGTTCCTCGTACGAGCATGCACACATTTTTTGCCAAATCTACAATGCGCCATCCAGCCACCACTTTTCTCCCGTAAAGTTTAGGTGCGATACGGAGGGATTGTCTTGTTCACTCTCTCAGATGGCTGTAACAACGGCACACCTGCCTGGTGTCAGGTGTAATGTGTCATTAATGTAAACAGTCAATAGTTAAACGGCGCTGTTTACACTGGATATTTTTTTAAAATATATATTATCATTGAAATACATTTTTTGTATTAAGGATAATGTATCATGTATAATTTTGCACAAACCTCCACCACAAATTACACGTTCAGACGTCTCCGTTTTTTAAATAAAACATTTTAAACATTAACATTATTATCCGTTGAGAACGTTGTTATTTTTTCAATTGAAAAAAAAGGAACACATTCGATTGAAAGTATAACATTGAAACAACGAAAACAAGCTATAATAACAAGAACGTATAACTGAGAACAGTTATTACCATGTCATGTTTGATTTAATATGCCTGTTTCATGCAAATATATGCTCATGAACGTAGGTCAATAGTTGCATTAGCATACGTTTATTTCAAACGTGTAACTTCACTTCAATAAAGGACAACCATTTTTCTCAAGATTATTAAATGTAAGGGCACTACTTCAACCTAATCACTCACCGAAACGTACACACTACATTGACTTTTGACATTGCTTCGGTAACGTAATAGCCATGTCATAGTAGCATGATCAGTCATCTAATGTACCCACCGGTGGCATGGGTATATTTGGGACTCTATGGATACATTAAATTAATCCAACAGATTAGAGCAAACAATTAAGCCGTATCGTCTGCTGTTATTTCTGGGGAGATTTGCTCGCTAGATTATTCCGAATAAAACGCACATGCGGGTTCATCAGAATAATTTAATGAATTTCATGCATTAGGGTTCATTCATAGAGACCCGTTACTATGAGTGTTTTTTACCATTACCCAATTTATATAACAGCTACGTGTAAATTATAGTTTAAATGCGTAATACATATATGACAGTAAATAATGTACTTGTCAAACTGTTTAAACAGTGATTTTAGTGCCGACGTACAGTTCATTAAAACTGAGTATGAATTAGATCGAACGTTTTTCTTTCTTCTTCAGCATTTTTTAATGCACTAAATCAAAGAAACAATGCCGTGAGCATGTATTATTCGAACATTCCCCTCGTTAACTCTGGTGTTCTTGGTCCAATTTGGCCCTTTATCGAACCATTCCGAGAGTGTATGGTCATACACAAACTTTGCAAGTCTATTAAAGATCGAACGAAAAGTAAAGTATAGTATCTATCGCATCCGCGAGCCCATTTACCTAACGCTCACCGAGCACAAAGTGTTCAGGTTGGCTAAAACATTAATATGTGTAATACACATTTAAATTTCCAAAATTGTTTGAAAGAGATAACATAATGACTTGTTCATACATATGTATTGATTTTGTGAAATGTTCGGCGTACCTGTATTTTTGAAATAAACATCACGAGGAAACATGTTTCGAAAAAAAATGTCATTACATAAAATACCATTACGCACCTTGTTCAGCTTCCTTCTGCATTGACGATGAAACTGTAGACTGTGCAAAGCTGAGCTCATTGTTCAATATATGTACTAGCAACTACGAACATGCTGCAATGGTCTGTCCAAGTTTCTGTAACTTGTGTAATTATAGTGAGTATTCACTTAATAACATAGAAGTTCATACCTTTAATTATAGTTGCATTATTGAAGTTTGTACTGTTAAATCTTCCCACGATTTACGTGGATGTGTTTTTAACTAGTAGCACCTGTCGTATTTCTAAAACAGCTAACGAAAGGTGGGCTGAGTGGTCCAGCTGGTCAACATGTACAATCACATGTGGCAGCACTACGCAGATGCGAAGGACATGCACCAACCCTCCACCTTCCACTCATGGTAAAAATTGTGAATGGCCTTCGACAGATAACAAATCATGCGTGAGAGACCCATGCCCTGGTATACACAATCAATTTGTTAAAGATGATGGTATTGAAAGCATACTTGTTTCATTTGTTAAGGTTGTTGCATCTGGTAAGCATTTATTGGTAATGAATACTATATTGCGTGCAAATAGGAACATACAATGATATTACAGTATATGATGCATTCTCCATCTTTTTTCTATCTCGAATTTCCTAACAACATATGTCTGTTAATAATTGTATGTTTTGCTTATAGTCTACGGTGGCTGGGAAGGTTGGGGCACATGGGAATCTTATTATTCTACGTGTGGGGTAGATATACAGCGCCGGAACAGGTTCTGTGACAACCCACCATCAGCAAAAGTCGGTGATCACTGCTTTGGAGATTATATGGGTGTCCGCATATGTGTGCTACATGGATGTTCCGTATTACGCATGTGTTGACTCTTTACATGAATACATATATAATACTTAGAAGAAAAAGAAAAAACAAAACATTACTTCGAAGGTTAACTAAAAGAGTTATTTAACATGAATATAAAACTCATTGAAATATGTGGTAGCATCGAACATATTGCGGTTTTAAACTATATATTGGCCGAATGGATGGCTTAACATGCATAACAACTACTAGAAATAACATGTATTCGATAATTTATATTTTGCTTGTGTTTGGGGTCTGAGCTTATACCTTCGCACATTACAGTGAGTGTTTTTATATGTTTTGAATTTAAATGTGTACACTAGGCATATTATACGACAAGATAGTAACATCTGCAAAATATTAATAATCAGGTTTATACATTAAAACACATCAACAGACCTATTATCAGAATCAAACTTAGATTCGTGCCCTCAATAATTATGGTCGATGTGATAAAACTTCAGCTGGTGGATGGTCGATGTGGACAACGTGGAGCTCATGAACTTCCAGTTGTGGTGTCGGCTACCGTCTTCGATACCGAAATTGTACCAATCCGACACCTTCTCCGTTTGGGCAGCCGTGCCATTGTCCGAATATAGACGTAGACACGTTTAACACGTTCAAGTGTAATCTACATGGTAATTACCACCGACTATCAATGAAACTATCAATGAAACTATCAATGAAAGTATGAATGAAACACGTAAACTACAATGTAACATGCGTACAGTTTACGTATTTATACACTTTTAGAAAGGATGTGTTCATCCATGTTATTTCTTTTAGCAATATAATTTAAATACAATAATAAGACCTAATATTGATATACAGATCGATAGATCGATATATATAGTCGATAGATAGATCGATAGAATGTATATATAGTTTACACGTCTACCGTTCCCAGTCATACCATAATACCAAATATAAATAAGTCGAAAATATTTGTTCACAGCCGATATTAGATTTATTTTCTTGCTAACATAATGAGTTCGTAAGCAAATTTCCGCCCGATTTCAGTGCGTTTGACCGAAGGGCGTCTAGAACTTTACCTAAACGGGCAGTGGCAAACAGTGTACGATGATTCGTTTAGTTTAAATACGAAAGCTCTCAGGTGACTTGCAGGATGCTCGGGTATATGACGTAAGTGTAGATGTAATTTTAAATATTGTGAAAGTACACCTAAATTCTGTATATGTTTTCGCATATTGCTTCAAATATTTTAACAGTTATTTCATCTAAGACAGTATAGGTTTATATACACGTACTATGTATTATATAGTAAGTAAATATTTGTATTATACATTAATGCATTATTGTTTATAAAGTTTGCACAATTCAACTTTGCATCTTTAATTTGAATTTAATTTCATTTCAAATTCAACTGTAAATATGCATCTTTAATTTGAATTTAATTTCATTTCAAATTCAACTGTAATTAATCCACCGGATGTTCCATCCAGTATGCCAATCTGGTTAGATGACGTTGTCTGTACTGGAACAGTATCGGTTTTACATTATTGCACACACAGCGGTATAGGAATCAATAACTGTGACCACAGTGAAGATGTTGGTGTGACGGGTTAAGAGCTCGAAATAAAAGACATACCTCTGTTATGTGTTAAGGATATTTACAAAACTTAGCATATGCCTAAGCACTTTAGAGAGGTATTTCTGTTTTTGACCGTATTGTTTTACTAAAACCATTGAATAAACCACGTCTTTGTTTTGCGATTTCAATGGCTAATATTCGATTGGTAACATAGAAAACGTATTGAAAAAAAAATGACGGCAATCGAAGATGAATACAATAAAAGCGATGGTGCCGAACATCAAAGGGGCCGTTAAAAGCATAAACTGTGTGAATTCAATTAAAGTTAGTTTACTATGTATTTAAAGAAAAAGAAACCGTGATGTCAAAATCAGTACATTTAAAATAAAGGGCACTTAATGTCTTCATATCAATACTTCCAAAATATGGACTGAATATTGCGTCGAATTTGACGTAAAAACATAAAAATACGTTGTGAACAGGCAAGCAGGTACTCAAGTATTAAAGGGATACTTTTTGTACTTGAAATACATTTAACAATGGAGATTTTTGTGAAAAAAAACGAAAATCGGAAATACGCTAAAACGGTATTCAAATGTTAGATCTGGAAACACCCTCGAATAATACGTCGGTTGTGTGTTGTTTAATAGACAGTCTAATTACCGCGCAACTGGTAAAAATCAACGTCATATATTTTCGTTTCATTTGCATGTGGTACATCTCGAAAATATTGACCTGACTCTCGTGCATTCAATAAGCATTAATAACGCGCTTGAACAGTGTTCTGTTTTTACAATCGTGTTTCACAAGCTGTTAATGATACCACAACTGCATTTTCAGTGTGGTACTCATTTATCGATTTAAATGGATTTCAATACGAACTAGTATTTCCATCCTTACGGATCTTTAATATAATCATGCGTAAAGGTACAATTTTCGAGCCACACTAGATCGAAAATTAGAATCGCTAATTTTCGTTCTAGTATAGCTCGACCACTTTAACCTGCCACTGACTTGTATGCATGAATATATTATAAATCCGTTAAGATGGAATTACTAGTGTTCTTATTAAAATCCAGTTATATCGATCAACGAGTATCTCACTGAAAATAAAGTTGTGGTATTGTGCGATTTTATTAACCTGGCACTCTTGAATATTCCGTTTATTTTCATTAATCTATTGTAAGCTACTAACCCAGCTAGGAGACTCATACACACATGTTTCTTAATTAAATACTTACTCCGTTACAGTTAATAATGTAATGCAGTGGTAGGTACGCACAGTTTGTAATCGTGATGTTTTGGGTGAGAATCACATAGCAGGCACTCCTAATTTTCAGACAAATTAATGACATGAGATTGGCAAGCTTCGTCGTACGAGACTGACAAATTCATCAAGAGCAACGGGCATGAGGTTTTTCGCCTGCCACACTATTATCCCCAACTAAACGTCATTGAGATTATATGGAGTCAGTTAAATAACGTAGTCCTGAACAGCAACCTTTCGTTCAGGTTAATAATAATTATAAATTGATGATCAAACAGCTAATTATATCCCAATTTCAAGAATAATTATCTTAAGTTAAACAATGTCATCTACTACTTTTTAAACCTCCACTTTAGAGGGGGGGAGCATATAGATTTGCCCTTTTCCGTCAGTCCGTCCGTCGGATTTTTGTGACGCGTATAACTCAAAAGGTATAACTGCTAGAGTGATGAAACTTTATAAGCATATTCATCGGCATCGGGGCTTGTGCACCTGGGTAGTTTGGTGCAGTTTTTTCCGACATCAGCGAAGTAATGGCCCTTTTTAAAGAAAATAATGACTTGTATCGCGCGTAACTCAAAAAGTATTGCTGCTACTTTAGTGATGAAACTTTACAAACTATTAACCTGCATGTGAACTTGTGCACCTGGGTATTTTGGTGCAGTTTTTTTGGACTTCAGCTGAGTTTTGGCCCTTTTTTTGACATTTTTGAACTTGTGTCGTGTGTAACTCAAAAAGCATTATTGCTAGAATGATAATTTATAAGTATATTCATCGGCATCAAGGCTTGTGCACATGTGTATTTTGGTGTAAATGTTTCCATTATCAGCGGAGTTAGGCCCTTTTTTTAGCAAAAAGATGACATTTTTGGACTTGCGTCGCTCGTAATTCCAAAAGCATTATTGCTAGTGTGATGAAACTTTATATACGTATTAATCAACATGTGAACATTTGAACCTGGCTATTTTCGTGCAGTTTTTTCCGCCATCATTGGAGTTATGGCCCTTTTTTTAGCAACAAATGACATGTTTGGATTTGTGTCGCGTGCAACTAAAAAAGTATAACTGCTAGACTGATGAAACTTTATAAACATATTCATCAGCATGTGAACTTGTGCACCTGGGTAGTTTGATGCATTTTTCCCGACATCAGCAGATTCTTGTGACAACCAGCGGAATGTGGAGGCATTCGTGTCCTACGGACACATGTTTAGTAATTTCAGATTAGAAAATGCTCAGCGGCTGACGGATTCTGCATTTGTATAGATTGGCCGCGAGGACAGATGGCGCAAAGCATGTAATCAGGAGGACAAAACGTTGACGTCCATGAAGGAGGCTGATAATTTTACTGACGTAATGGCACGGAATCTCATTATTAACCTCGATTCTGACAGAGAAGGCAGCTACATTGATACTAAAATCTAAATAGCGTCTTTGTGATTGCGTTTGCATGTTGATACAATGAATAAACTAAATAAAATAACAAAAACAGTGAACAAAGAAAAAAATAACGAAACATGTCACGAGAATAAGTGATGATAAAGTACAAGAAAATGATAAAAGAGAATTCGGCATGATTCGATCCACAGCCATTATTATTCAAATCCTAAAATACTACCCAGCGCGCTACTTTTCCTTACGCTTGGTTGATGGATGCAATGTTATTCGACTATGAAAACCGCCTAATGTCTACACCGATCTTACTGACTTGCGTTCTCTCGCTCTAAGCTTTATGGGTATGTGCTACTTTTAAAGGTGGTTCACAATGTATCCCTCCGTGGTACGTGCGAAATATTGCCGATTAATAGAGTTCCTTGTTTCTTCTGTATAAAAAGCATTAAGCAAGTTCAGGCATGCATTTTGTGGCAAATTCTAATAAATGTATCATATTCGTGTTGAAATGTTTGTGTGCATTTTTTAGGAGTTTGACGTTAAAGATAAGTCATTGGGGTGTGTTTACTGTGACATGGGGCTTTTGTCGAAATATGACTACTTTTTCTTAAAAAGTAACATGCCATATATTGTATTGCCATTTATGGAAGAGGAGCGATTTTTCTTTAAACTGATAGCAAGCTTGCACAAACTGAAATCTGAAAGTTCGCTGTTTTATAATGGAACCATATGGGAATTTGATTTACTAGTAGGTTACTTTGAATGTTCACACAAAACGAAAGTGAAAATAGCTTTTATAATAACATGTATACATCGTTAAACAATATCTACTGGTATTTTATTTAACATGAATATCTTATGCTATCAGTATTAAGTTAATTTTGGACTGATTAATGGTATCAAGAAAGTAATTTCTTGAAACATTTTTCATACGCGGGATTATTTCATGCGTAAGCACATTTCGCCTCTCATGGCGAAATAATGCGGTTAAGTACCGAGGTTCGACGAGTGACGTAATCCTTTGTGTATAGAATATGATAACCGTGGTTTAGTGGTCAGATAAATGTTAAACCGATATAAATTTAACAATTGAAAACTACCTGAGATTAATGAGTGTCATGTCAATAAAATCGCACAATATCATTAACAGCGTGTGAATCACATGCACAAACAAAGCCGAGTATAAATACAGCAAACTATTCAAGCGCGTCATGTATGCCCAGTTAATACACGAGTGACAGGTCAATGTTTTCAACTATAATACATGCAATCAAGCGAAGAATATATGACAGCGAATTTTTCCAGGTATCCGTTAGTTGATATGTTTATGTGTTTAGTAATAAACTACCAACGTAACGTTCCATGGTGTCTCCAGATCTAATATAAGAATACTGTTTAAGCGAATGTCGGATGTTCTGCTTGTTTACACAGACATTTCCATTGTCAGTGTAGTGCAACTAAAAAATGTATCAATTTAATTCCCGAGTACATGTTTGCCTCAATATCATTAAAATCATCTCCAATATGACGCTGTAATATTATCCCTTCGAATGTTGTGTTATAAGACAAAACTATGCACAAAATTAACATTATCTTTCGAAGTTTGGTCGCCTAAGGTAAACCATATATCCATTGTAGTCATCTTGAAAGTTAACTGTAAATGAGAAAGAGCTTAAAATGCATCACTTTTCAAAAACCTTGACCAAAAAACAACAAAACAGTTACGTTAGGCGCAGAAGGCTAAAATTGTACATTTCAGAAGGTCATTTGTACGTAACCTGTTATACGATGTCTTCAGATTTTAATGGGATTGCTGTTTGCCTGTTCGATACGTACTAGGTGTGTCCAGAAAGTTCGTGGACTTCTCTGAGTATCTGAGCATTGTTAACGTCGCTGTATCAAAAGTAAATAGATAATCGGAAACTATTATGTGTTTAATAAACTATGTTGAATTTGAAAGAGAAAATTATCATTAATTGCAAATTATATTAAGTTTAAATACATGCGGGTTTATTGATAATGCAAAACGTAACATAAAAAACGCGGGGATAGTAAATGACGTTGTAAATCACACGTAAAAGTCATCTATGTTACGACATCATTTCGTCCGAGTTCGGTTGTTATTGTATGAGTTGTCTTCGAGATATCGGTATTTGTTTTGCCAGCGTGTCTCCAGTAGCAATGCTGTCATTGCCCGCGTGTCTCCAGTAGCAATGCTGTCATTGCCCGCGTGTTTCCAGTTACAATGCTCTCATTGCCCGCGTGTCTCCAGTAGCAATGCTGTCATCTCCAGTAGCAATGCTGTCATCTCCAGTAGCAATGCTGTCATCTCCAGTAGCAATGCTGTCATCTCCAGTAGCAATGCTGTCATCTCCAGTAGCAATGCTCTCATCTCCAGTAGCAATGCTGTCATCTACAGTAGCAATGATGTCATCTCCAGTAGCAATGCTGTCATCTCCAGTAGCAATGCTGTCATCTCCAGTAGCATCTCCAGTTGCCATGCTGTCATCTCCAGTAGCAATGCTGTCAGTTGACAATAAAGAGAGGATTATCACGATGTGCATCGCCATGGCGAAAACTGCTACAGAGACGATGAAACGTTACAGCGTGTCACCAAACGACCGACTGTCCTGTCTACAAATGGCATGGGCGGTTTTCTGAGGGTAAGGAGACGAGTAAGTCAGATGAGAGGTCCGGTCAGCCGACAGTGGCAACGAAAACAACCGTTATGGCGTTGATAAGTTAGTATTAGAGGATCGCCGGCTGACTGGCAGACATCAGTAAACAAACGGATACTTCCCATAATTCGATTCACTATATCCTGACAAAAATAGGTTTGTTGTCACGAAAAGAACATACAGTTCAGCGGTTGCTATTTTGAAAAACTATGAGGTCATTAGAATTTGCATTAACTGACTTTGCGAACATGTAACGAAGTGCGCCGGAACATCTATGGTGTATTTTTTATGTGTATATTTTTTGGTCTTTGTTTCTGTTCAATGTATTCTATTTATGGATTGAAAGCAAAAAAATAATGTACTTTTGACATTTTTGTTCGGCTTTTCTATTTTCGTAATTAGAATGTTTCCACGAACTTTTTGGACACACCTCGTATTTTTTTCCGTGTTCACGTCAAATCCGACAAAACATTCCGTCCAAGTTTAGTAAAGATATGAAGACATTTAGTGCCCATTACTTGAAATGTACTCAATGCGACTTGACTGTTACTTGTTATTTGAAAAATTAGTAAACTAACGTCAATTTTATGTAAAAATGTTTGGCCCACAAAGGTCCCTATGATGTTTGGCACAATCGCTTTTATTGTATTCATCATCAATTGCCGTCCTATTTTTGTGAAGATTTTTTTCTTATGTTACCAATAACATAATATGTATTGCAATTGTCGCAATGCAAATACACGGCTTATTACATTGTTGTAATAATACAAGTGGTCAAATGGTAAATACTTCTATGAAGTGCCTAGGCCCGTGTTAATTTTAGCAAATATCCTTGACACATAACGCATGTGTGTATTTTATTTCGAGCTCTTAACACGTCACACCAACATCTTCTCCGTGTCCGCAATTATTCTGATTTATCGGGTTATGTCTGCAATCAAGCAAAGACAATTCTGTCCCAGTGCAGTTAACGTCATCTAACCAGATTGGCGTACCGGACGGCGCTGCCGGTGGATCAATGACTCTAGGATTTGAACTGAAATAAGTTAAACATTAAATAATCGTGTAAATGCTGAGAAAATTGCGTTGTTGTATTATCAATATGACCTTATTGTATCATTTTTATTATTTTACGTGTAACTAATACCGCCATGTTTGTCGATGAAGTTATTGGAATAAACAAGAAAGAAAACGTCAAAAACATGTAAGCGTATACTTTAAATATATTTAAAATTGCTTACTTCAGATAACCGAGCATCCTGCAAACAACCCGAGCACCGTTCGTGTTAGAATCAAACACATCATCGCACACTGTTCCCCACTGACCGTTTATGTACATTTCCAGTCGCCCGTCGATCAAACGTACTAAAATCAAGTACACGCTTACTTTTAAAGCATATTTTACATTTTACAAAAATAAACATCCGTTATGAACAGAATGGGTTAGGCTTCGGTCTTACAGAACATTAATTTATTTTCACTTAGTATGTATTGTGATATAAATATGAACGTTATACGTTCTAAATTAGTATTTTTTTAACAATAAAAATACTATATAAATATCTGAACTGGACTTGTAACTGATAACCTAATATACCCATATTATGTTCATTGCCACCCATCTCATGAATTTAGCAATTTAATTAATTTAATTATTTCGTGTATACTCTTATTACTCTTTTTTTAACAAGTTGTTTATATAATTCGCGACATGTTAAAACCATGAGCTTGATGCTCGCATTGGTGGCAATATACTATACATCATTTAATACAAAGCTACGCACATAGCACGTTGTCAACGTTATATTCAAATTGTATTGCTGTGAGCACTAATCATTTATGCAAACAACATTTTAAAACTATATGTATACGTATATAATTGATCATCTAAAGCAAAGGCGTTGATTGGCTTTGGGTCGGTATTGTAAAGTTTCAAAAACCCAAATCACACGAGCCTACGTCTACATTCGGTCCATGACACGGCTGCCCAAACGGGGAAGGTGCCGGATTAGTGCAATCTCTGTATCGAAGACTGTTTCCGCCACCACACCTGACTGTACACGAGCTCCAATAAGTCCATGTGGACCATCCACCATCTGTAATTGAAACCATACTTTGTATTATCGCTTGACAACGCTTATCTTATTGTATAATGTTTTATGATGTTGCTGAAGATTGTGAAATACATTTACTATTATTGTCATTGTATAGTTCTGCTCAACCTTAACCATCCACCGCAAATAAGATACATAGGACTCTGATTCTAAAAGTAGGACCAAATCATAAAGCCTGCCTTGAAAGCAGAACGGCAAAATTTCCATGTGCGCATAGAAGAATATTGTTCTTTTAGATACTAGTATCTTATGCATAACTATTACGTAATGAGTTGTACGTGACATACGTGGATATGTAACCTACAATTCCATAAACGAACAATTCTAAATTCCGAACTACAGCCTCAAAGTTAAACGTGTAAAATTAGACGCTTAGATTCCCAAATAGTGAACGTTATAATTAATCATACGCTTTCTGTTACTGTGCGTTCAGCATTCATTATGCATGTCACACTTCGATTAGACATACCCAAACCAACATATAATTCAATACCGTCATACATGTTTACTCCGGATGGTTTATGGTTTATTAAATATACACTAGACATACAGTCCATGAGTATACATACACAGCTCAAAACATATAAGTATATAATTGCAAGGCAAGTCTCGTCTGAAAAAAGCATAACACCATTAGGTATAGTATAGTATTAGAATAGGTATAGTATCCAGATACACAAGAAAAAGAATTTAACGACATTATATTAACCTTGATATACTACACTACAACAAATTGTCAATATGAGTAAAACATACCAAGCAACATGCAGAGCGAGAAGTCACATATGTATGTCACCAGTGTACAGTTTTGTGTGTAAGGTGATGTGTGAATGAAGTGTGAGCGGTTTTCACTGTCCTAATTGGTCAGGAGCCCATTTTCATGTAATCCCCATACCAAGCTGTCAATTAGCTTAAATGTCTCTTTTTTTAACAATACTGTTTGCCACAAATACTGATTAATACACCATAGTTTTATATCATTTTATGATTAGCATTCTAAAAAATGTAACTCGTCTTCAGATGACGGATTTGGGATTTGCCACGAATAGTTCAAAGTTTTCCCCATCTAATGTTATATTGTTATACGATTAAGTTCCATACATCGAAAATCATAAATATTACCGCGTGCTCGCTTGAATATCACAACAGCGTACACGTGTTGTTTTGTATTAAAATATTTAACCGTTAACCGCGTGATATCCAAGTGCAATGATTGAATAATATTGTAGATTAGTTTGAATATAATTGACCTTTATGAAAGCGTCTATACCATTGCAGTGTTTACATTTTCTTTCTACGAATTATTTATCTGGCCTTTCTAAGCAATAGCACTGTTATGATCGTTGAGCTGAAGTAATATTTTGTCGACCAATCCATTTCAGTAAGGGTATAATTGTGAAAGTGTATTAATTATAGTAATATTTATTGTAGGCGTAATACCGGAACATCCACGTAACACACATATCCGATCATGCATAGAGTCTCCAAAGCAGTGATCACCAAATCTTGCTGGTGGTGGATTGTCACCGAACCTGTGCCGGCGCTGTATTCCTACACCACATGTAGCAGAACAAGATCCCCAAGTGCTCCAGCCGCCCCAGCCACCGTCGACTATGAACAATATACGCTGTTATAAACAAGAATCAAATAATATGTATTGGGACATAGAATGCAGAGACAATGTTGGAGCGCTTCCTGTTTAGCGGTCCCTCGAAACATAGCGCACGACTTTTTCGCAAAAAAGCAGGCGCACTTTGAGTGACACTATCAAAAACATGACCTTAGTGGGTCGGGAAAACTCTACCTAAACAAAAACACTTTTTTAAGCAAAGATCAATAAGTAGTCGTTTCACAAAGATAGACTCCAATTAAAAGTGTCAATAAGAGACTTTACTTGGTTTTCTAATAGCAATGTTTCGCTTACATAAATATTATTTATAACTTATTCTGAGTGAACGTTGCTCACAAAACGTTTTGTTACACGATTTTAACGATGTTACATACATCATTGGCGCACTGATACAATATGTACAAGCAGTTCTGCATTGAGAACAGTCAGCTAAGAAAATTGAAAGAATTGGACGCATAGTAAAAAACGGAACTACAAGCCTTTATGACTCGTATTGTGTAAGTAATCCAAAAGAAATGCCTTAAATCAACTGAAGATCATATGTTATTTTTTTACGAAGATAATCTGTTTACACACCTGCAATCAAGCCACATATATCTAAAATAGAAATTGACCAAAGAAAAATAAGAAAAAAGCAAGAAAACAACCGCTTAAACCGAGTATATGCCTGGCTGACAATTTGGATGATAACCAGCGTTAGCATAAGAGACAGAAAATGGTAATGTTAATAAAGCAGTACAATTGTTAATCCACAGAGAAGGAATTTTATTATGTATCGGGTGGGTGGGTGGGTCTACACGTCCGAAACCACCGCTTTAAAGCTAACCGCCAGAAGGTTTATCGTCCAAATAAAAAATCCGTTTGAAGACTGACGGTCAAAAAGGTTACTGTCAATGTAAACAAATTTCGCGCAGCATACATAGCAAAAAAAGACACACGCACATCGCTATGTATTTGGGGACTGCGAAACTGGAAACTAGCCACAACTTTGATACACAATGTGTTTTTATCGTGTAACGTCGTTTCATTAGCATGTTTGCACGTAATATAATATTCAATAGAATATTTATCAATATAGACTTTCCAGCTGCAATAACCATTACGTGTGAAATAAAATGTGCGTCCAAACAAATCATTTTAGCTAATTTATTGTGCTTACCTGGGCATGGGTCTCTCACGCATGACTTGTAATCCGTCGAAGACCCTTCACAATTTTTACCATGGGTGGAAGGTGGAGGGTTGGTGCATGTCCTTGTTCGCATCTGCGAAGTGCTGCCACATGTGACTGTGCAAGCGGACCAGCTTGACCAATCCACCCAGTTTTCGTTTGCTAATAATGTCAACAAGAAAAGTAAGGCATCTATTTATGATATTTAAAGAAAGAAGATATTTGTATAAGTTGTATTTTGAAATCTGTGTTATTATTTCGAAGGTATAAATTAATTATTTGCACTTGCATGCATTTAAAACAACTTACTGTAATTACAAAGATTGCATGTCCTTGGACAGACCATTGCAGCATGTTCGTAGTTTCCAGCACATATGTTGAAAATCGAACTCATTTTTGCACAGTCTACAGTCTCATCGTCTACGCATTCAGGTTATGAAAAGTTTGTGAAAAATACTACTTTGCACTGATACTACTACTACTACTACTACGACAACTACAATTACTACTAGTACTAGTACTACTAGAACTACCAGTACTACTATTACTTCTACTACTACTGCTGCTACCACTACTACTGCTGCTGCTGCTACTACTACTACTACTACTACTACTACTACTACTACTACCACTACTACTACTACTACTATTACTACTACTACTACTACTACAATTACTGCTACTACTTCTGCTACTGCTACTACTACTATTACTACTTCTACTAAAAATACAACAACTACTACTACTTCTACTACTATTACTACTGCTGCTACTGCTGTTACTACTATTGCTGT